>NW_004624748.1:30093179-30127191 GCF_000247695.1 Heterocephalus glaber | reverse complement strand
CTAAGAATCTATTTCTGGTGGATTCTCCAATGTGTTGGAATACAGATCTGAAAATATTTACTAATAATCTTCTGGATTTTTGCAATGTATGTTGTGATTTTTCCCTCTTACTGTCTACCTAGATTGATATGAATATTTTCTTTTTCTTTTGTTGTTTTGTTCAAAGTTTATCTATTCTTTTATTCCTTCAAAGCCACCACTACCTATTTATTATTTTTGTATCAATTTTATTAACATTAGTAGTGAACTTTGTAATTGTGTTCCTTTATTAGGTTTGGATTTGGATTGTTCTCATCTTTCAAGGACCTTGACATGCATCAAGTTATATATTTTGGCCTACTCTGTTTCTCTAATGTGGGTATTCACAACTATAAACCTCCTTGAAATGAATGATTTTGTTGAGTTCCTTAAATTCTGTTATGTTGTACTGGCATTATCATTTGAGCCTAGGAAATGCTGAGATTTTTTTTTTCATCTAATTTTATGTGACCTCTTGATTATTCAGGAGTTTGTTATTTAATCTCTACATGTGTGTTAAATTTCTTTATTTTTTGTCATTGATTTCTAATTTCAGGGTATTGCAGTTTTAATAATATGTGTAGGAAAATTTTATTTTTTTGTACATACTTAAAAGCAAGGTTTATGGGCTATTATGTAATGTATTTTGGAGACAGTTCTGTGTGCTCTGAGAAGAATGTGTATTGTGCTGAAGAATGTTGAAATACTCTGTATATAACGATTAAGCCTGTTTAAAGATGTGTTTCAACTCTAATATCCTTTGCTCATTTTTTGTCTAGTTGATTTGTTTATCTGTAAAAATGAGATATTGATGCCTCTAAGATTGTGTTGATTTAAAAAAAAAATTATGTCTATTAGTGTCTGTTTTATGGAATTGGGTATACAGCAATTTGGTGCGTGAATGCTTACAATTGTTATGTCTTTTCTCTGAATCATTCCCTTAACTAATATGTAGTGATATTCTTTTCCTCTTCTCTTTAGTTTTGTTTTAACATCTATTTTTCCTGCTGATAGAATATCTATTTCTGCCTCTTTTGTTTTCCCCTTCTGTTTGAACGCCATACTGTTTCTCACCCTCTGATTTCAATCTATGAGTTTCCTTTTGGAATAAATGTCTTGAACACAGCACAGTGTTGAGGGGTTTTTCTTTTAATTCTATCTGCCAATTTGTGTCTGTTTGCACTATCTCCTGCCTGTAGGCAAGAAGGCTTGATCTTCCTGCTGTTTTCTGGACTAGCCTCCTGTCTGAAGACAGTACTCTGAGCATGGCTAATTACAGGCCTTTGTCTTTGTCCCTGGATCTAACTACCTGAGTTAATTAGAGGAGGAGAGCATGGAGCATAATTGACCCAGCAACAGGTTCCGTATTGATTTTAACTAGATTTCTCACTCTAGCTTCTTCAACTGCAGGGAAAAATCCCATGGTTTCTTCCACAAACCCTTTGCTTAATACATTAGTGGAGACTCTCCAACTCAGGTGTCACTGTTCCTCCACCTCCAGTCTTTTTCAGTCACTCTCCTGAGAGCAAGAGACTTAATCTCTAACCTGTGAATTTGGTCGCATCACAGGTCTCCCTACCTTCAGCAGTCTCAGGCAGCATGTTCTGGGATTTCCCCCATGGGCACCTCTGTGTCATCATAGACAGTGCATAGATTGTCCTGTAAGCACAGCCCCCATGTTATATGGAGGAACAGACAGGTGGCTAAGTATATCTGGGTTGATTTGCTCTCATTCTGCTGTCAGATAGTGATTGTTGGCACTCATGTAGCCCTCAGGCCAGTAGCCTCCATGCCCCGTATATATCAGTATTCATATTAAGGTCTTTAACAGAGTAGGGCCTTTTTTTTTTTTTCCAAATTCTATGTACTGTCCAGTGGTGTCTACACACTGCTTTTGGGCTTTCAGTTTCTCAGAAGGCTTAGCTTCTAGGCAACTCAAAGTGATCCTCTTTCTGGTGTGAGGTTAGAGTAATAGCAAGCATATTCCGTGTAACGGGCTGCCACTGAAATGCTAGTTCCCTCCCTTGGCGAGCCGAGACCTTTCTCAAAATGACACATATGCTAGTGCTGAGGTGTATGCAGTATCATGATCCAGAAATCGTGTGGCTTCCACTTCTCAACTTCTTTGACACTTGATTTTGGTTCAGTTAGTTTCTCTTTCCTTTCATCCTCTTCTATCAAGCTTCATCTGTAGTTCCCACTTCAGGGTACCTGCTTTTAACCAGTGCAGGTTTCAGAGTCTAATCCCTTGCTTCTGCACTCTAGTCAGCCATGATCTTCTTATGACCTTACAATTCTGTAATCATATCTAATCAAATATATTTCAAATATAATGAAATATTTTAAATTTTATTTTTAACAAAAGGAAATATATACATAGAATATTCTGAATGAGTACTCTTATTTTGAAAATTACTATTTAAATTTCACTATAGTCCTACAGGTTGCAGCATTATTTATTTTGAAAAGTTATCTACAGATTGTTAAAATATTAGTAATGATATCTTTGCTTGTTATTAATGTATCTCTATAACATTATTTTTGTTATGTTATTAAAACAAAAGAGAAAACTATGGTTATTTAAAAAAAATAACAAGTTGATTCAACATACATTAAACAAATTATTAATAATGAATCAAAAGAATTTATCATAAAGAAATTTAAATATACATACTATATTTTATAAATGTTTAAATATAGATATATAAGGATTCTATAAAAAGACAAATGTAATGTTAAACATAAGAAATGCCCATTTTATAATGTTTTGCAATGTTAATATTAATTATCTTTGCAAACATTTTAGTCATAAGTTATATTTTGTATAATTTTCCTCAGGTTATATTTGTTTTCATTATATTTACTGAAATACAATTTTAGATATCTTGGATTGAATAATTTGCATGTATGTATTTTTTATGTCTTTTGAAAATTTTATATTTTAAATCATTCATTTGATATTGATTTTTATAAAATTATTGGTCTAGTGTCATATGATGGTATTGGCAAGGGGTGGTAGAAGGGGAGAGTTAGCTTTTCATACAGATAGCTTAATAACATTGATGAAATTTACTGAGAAGAAAGAAGAAAATAAATGTCAATAATATCATATGTTTCAGGATTGCACAATAAGATCTCGTAGTACCTGAAGCTATTTATTAGCTGTCTCACCCAAGCTGTTATAGAGCTGATTTGGATCTTTGTCAAGAGTCCTCACACAAAATGTCAATTATATCTGGTTTAAGCCACCAAAATAATGTCAGCAAAAGTAGAATTAGGAAGAAATAAACTCTCTGCTTTCATTAGCATGTGTAATCTATAATGCTGATGGATACTAGAGGTATGTATATCTAGATTAATATACTCTTAGATAACTACCATAAGTTTAATTGTTTTATATATGCAGTATTATAGATTATTCAACTATAACAAATATTTATAGTATACAAATACAAATTATCTTGAAAGTCATTAAAATATTTAATATTCCAAAAGAAAACATAATAAAATGATAAGATTCAAGAGCAGAACAGCTATTTAAATGAAAACAAAGAGAGGGATACACTTAAAAATAGAAGGACTCATTTAGGGAATTTCAAAGCAAATCAGTTGATGAATATTTTAAAAATCCATATGAATACATCATACCAATCAAGAGGAAGTGAATGGTCCAATGTGACAAATTATAGAAAAGAACTGTAGTGAAAACTTGTAAGACATGTGACATGTAAACAACACGAAAATGGAAAAAGTAGGATAAATACACATGTAAGTAAATGTAACAATGATTAGCTTGATGCTAGTTGATAGCTTTGTATGTAACTGTATTAGGTTTTCCATATATTTCATTCTTTATACTTTCATTGATCAAGTAGAAATTGGACTTAAAACCTAGTTATATATGTTCACAATTTTGATTTACCACTTGAATGAAAACAATTAAAACACTTTTAAAATTAATTTTTATTGTACATTTAAAACAAGATGTGTAACAAGAGTTTAACAAAAGAACCACTAAAAATGATTGTTGGTCATAATTTGGACATATCCGTAAAGATTGCAATAAGTGTCATTAGGACAATGAACAACTAAACATACTAGAATGCATTTGTAACATTGAATGCTCAATTCATTGAAGTATGTGTGGTGTTTTAGGAGGTAAAGGCAGGAGTGCCAAGAAAGGAAAATATGACATGTGATCACATTTCTTTTTAACATTACCAGGGTGCTAATTTGCACACAGTTGGAGATGCTCATTATGGAAGGTAAATTCATTATAAGATTGAGTAGCATGTTATTAAGCAAAAATAATTTAATAAACTTGACTGATTACCTCTCTGTACCATAATCCACCAATTCTGACAAAGAAATTTCTGTTAACTATTTATGTACATTTTCATGTCCTGGAATCAATTTGCTTAAATTTGTATTTTCTGTCATTGATAAGTAGGCAGCAGGTTTAGATGGATGAATATATGTCCATTTCTTTGAAAATAAAGAAACCAATATTAAAGAAAGTTAATTACATGAATGCAACCTATGTACTATGTAAAGATTGTAAGAGTTAAAAATTTGGAAGTGTGTTGTCAAATTCTTAGAAAAATGTGGGAATTGGAAAAATATATTTTATAATATATTTTTTAGAATTATATGATTATATTATTAACCAAAACATGGTTTCAAATTATTAGGGCTATTTATTTAAATCAAATAAAGCTACAAAGTATATTATTTGTAGCTAAGTAAAATGTAATTTTGTCAGTATTTGACTATATGTAGTGGGAGTTGAGCACATTTCCTAAATGGAATATAGAAAAAAATGTATAATACAGACAGATAAATTGACACAATATTTAGGACTTTCAAATTCAAACTACTATGCAGAAACTGTACAAATTACAAATGTAACATGTGTGATAAAATATAAACATGCAAAATGAAGACAAATGAAATTTTTAAGAATTGAAAATCAGAAACTAGAAATATTTGTAAGTGCCAGAATTATTGAAGTGGAAAATTCCCAATTGAAATTACTTTCCTACAAAACAAAGATAAAATAAGGAAAAAAGGAAAAGGATAGACAAAAAAGATAGTTTATGGATTCATTTAGAGAGTATATACTGTAAATATTACTCAGGATACAAATGAAGTTTCTGAAGAGAATTCATTACAATTGCAAAATTCATGATATAAAACTACAAGAAGAAATGTAGGATGTTTGGGGACATTGAAATTATTAAAAAATATTTTCCTAAGTATCCTTTATGTACTGATACATATTGTTTTCAGTCCTAGAGATTGAACCCTGGTTATTGTGCATGCTGGGCAAGTACTTTATCATTGAAGTACACTCCCACTGTAATTGTAAAACTTACAATATGCTTTTAATGTTCTACATATTATCCAGAAAAAGAAATTCACATAAGTTTTGTTTTCAAATAGACTTGTTTTGATAAGAATTTATGATGAATTGAACCTATAACATTCTTTAACATTCACCTAATATCCATTATTTTTCATAATAAGTGATGTCAAAAATGTTTAAAGAAAAATGACAAAATAATACTAGACTATACAGAACTCTGTTGAGTAAAGCCAGCTTTATAATATTACATGATACCTTAAAAGTACCAAAATACTTCCCTAAGTAATACATTATTTCATGAAAATCAACAAATAAAATAACTCTTTTACACACTACACAAACTAAATTTCTCACAATTTCTTTTTGTTTGAAGGCATATTTAAGTTTAATTTTCCCCTCAGATCTTGCTAATTGTGTGTGAATCATTTTATGTTTTAATATGCCACTATGATACTTAACTGATTGTGTTAACTTGAGTAAGAAACATCCAAATAACTTGGTTCAGTGTAGTTATGAGTGTGGCTGAAGGAATTTACTGAAGACGGAAGACCCAGCATGAATGTCAGTGACACCAATGAACAGATTTCTCCCCGCAAAGGAATAAAAAGGAAATGAGGAAGGAGCTTCTGTTTCTTCTGTGGAGCTCCAGTCTTCACCTCCATCTTGGACATCATCTTGTGGCTTTCATCAAAGTCTCTTCAGCATCCTGATACAGACTGGCTCAGTGAGCTCCAGGCCTTCTACTGCACCCTTCAGACCTCCATCACCCAGTCAGCCCTTTTCCACTCTACCATACCTGACTCTGTGGATGGCAATTTTGTAAATTCCTAGATATTTCTACATCTTGCCTTAAATCTACTTCTCAAATAAACATTTCCTGATACAAGAAAGATTGTATCTTCTTATTCAGAAATCCATAGACGTATCATATGCCTCTGAAGTTCTGAGAATCCAAGAAGGATATGCAGTTATTTGGGTGGGAGTTATTTGGGTTCAATATATACATAGGAAATGAGGGAAAAGGTGACTAACACCAAACAAAAATAATAAGCAAAATAAATGAACTGAAAAAATGTCATTAATATTTTAAATGATATGTAATATTTTGTTTACCTGGTATAAAATTGCAAAAATAAAATTAAGTAGTATATAAGTAACAAATAGAACATAATATTTGTATATTAGTATATACATAAATAGCTATTGCAAGAGATTTAATATACAAAAGATAGAAAAAAAGGAAAAATGATTCATCAGGATGTTTATTTTAGGATGTTTGTGGTAAAGGACACACTGGCAATGACAGCTGACAGATGTGCATTCAAGATAATCATGTAGAATATTTCAAAAAATGAGACTAATATCTCATTCACTTATGAATATGTGATTAAGTTGGAACAAATGATTTGCTTGAATAGGCACACATCCACAAGAATTAAAGAAATTAATTTAGACTGATATGGTAACTGTTGTGGGGGTCTGGATAGTATTTCCTGACAGTAAAATGCTTTGAGTCTTTTATTACTTGCCAGAGTACCTGATCTTGAGCCATCTTGGCCACTCAGAGAAGGAAACCCTGGGAGAAGAGACAATAAAAGCAAAATTCTAAGGAAATTTTCTGGAGGCTGAATCCGAGATACAAAGAAAGTTCTATTTGGTGACAAATATCCTCAAGGCAGTAGTATTACTTGAAATTCCCACAGAGTTCCATCATTTTGAATTCATGTATATGCAAGACAACAAATGCTTAGGATATCCAATAACCCAGAGGAATGGATGTAGTAAGCCAGAATATCAGGACTAACCAAGAAGTGCACAGCTACAGAAAGTTATTAAATGAATACTGGCTCCCCAATCCCTTTTTGAAACCATTTTTCTTTCCCAAACTTCTCAGCAAATGATAAGGCCTTAAAAAAGAAAACAAACTAAATTTCTTAATCAAAATGCATCACTTATCTCTACTCCAGAGGCCTGGTGTAAATATGAAAAACAATGAAAATGGAAGTCGTATGCTTTCTCACTTTACATTTTGGAGTTAATACTTCTCATTACCTGGAGAATAAAAAGATGTAAAGGTGATAAAAAAAGGTACACTTTAAATTTAGCACAATAAAGTGAAACTTATGAAAGTTCCCAAGAATTTTAAGGAACTACAAAATGCGTTATATATTACAAATAACATTGACTGCAAATAGTGATATAGTATCATATTTGTACTCTTCTGAGTTGAATCTGCACTTACAGCTTTGGCACTATCTATTGATAAATACAATAAAAATATTCAGAAATGTTACAAATCAGGTTGACATATTCTCCACTATGAGAAAGTACAGAGTGTGCTAAGAGAGGTAGTTGGCATATATTTGCCACAGGAGCTAAAATCTTGCTTCTTTCTATACTTTCTCATATCTATAAAGCTGACATTACTGTCTCCAAATAAAAGCTGAATTATCTTTAAATTAAATAATACTTATTATACTAAAGATGTAAAAAAATCCTTCAAAATTTTAGCAACCTTGATTTACAGTTGTTGTCTTTGAAAATTTAATAAGGCAGAAATAACATACTTCACTCTGAATTGTGCTAAAATGACTTGTTTTGTAAGGTAAAGCATTTCCAGATTTTTCATTTTAGGACTTGGCATTCAGTTCTAATGCAGTTATAGTACAAAAATCCCATTCTATTAAAATTATCTAAATTCTCATTTGTACAGTTCTTTAACAATAATATATTGAAAATCTGAATTATTTTTATTTCTAAATTTATTGAAATGGTATTTCTAATTATATAAAGAGAAGGAAGAAAATCATTTGTAAGTCATTTTGACAAGCTCAAATCACTCTTTAAGAAGTTAGTGTACTAAGCTTGAATTTTAGCATTAAAATAAAAAAATTACATGATACATTATTATCTGCTATGGTTTCTGCAGAGTACCAAATTATACAGCATTGACAAAATAGCTTAGTCACAGTTTTATCCTATCTGTGACCCAGAACATTACAACAGCTTGTGCAGCATAAAAGGGCAAAAAAGGATAAACATCCTGTGCTGTTATATAATAATAAATGAACCACAGCTGATCAGCATTATGATGGGGCGTGTCTGGAGAGAATTTATTTAGTTAGTCATTTAGAAAGATGTGCACAGGGTAAATTCATTGGGCGTATGGACAGCATGTGTTCAAGGACTCTCTGTACCATTGGGATGACACATTATTATAAAATATAATGTACCATTGTTGCTATTATCTTGATTCTTATGAGAAAAAATAAATCTGTTTTTTTGCACAAAATTTCCAGGGAATAAAATAACATAGCACAGAATGTGGAAATCATATAAAGATATTTTTAACTCTTAAATATAGTAAGTTAGAATGAAATTTAATTGAGAATGGCATACAAAATTTTTAAACAAATTTACTTTGCCTTTCCTGACCCATCATGCTTTTCTCATAACATTTATAGTCTTTTGTTTTATACTTAACATTATTGATAATTTAAACTAGCTGTTTTCATTTTCCTATTAGAAATCCACAACAAAAAACCAAGATTAAATAACATTAATTTATTCATTTAATAATATTCGCTGGACAGTAATGCCATCCTTTGCTTTGTATACTGGTATCTAAATTTTTTCCTAACACATTATATCCCAAGTGATTTGTCAAGCATGAACATGAATATGACAAAGTTAATACATAAATTTTCCAATAAGCTACGTTAAAAAAAACCAAACCTTCAAGCTAATATGCTAGAAAGTTGAAAATGACTCAAACTCATCTGGAAAAATAATGTTTTACTGTAAATACATGACTAAATACAAAGTAGTACTGTAACTACAATTTGTAGCTACTCTTTACAGGATTTAAAACACAAGTGCATACAAATACTGTGTAAAGGGGCACATTTTATACTGTTATAATTCGTTTAATCAATAACCTAATGTAGGGGGGATACAACTTACAACTGTGAGGGATTGAAGTCAAGTTGGTAAAATTGTAGTTCAGTTTGTCTCAAATCAAATTAGTATGTTATAGTTAAGAAGCTATTTACATTACTTATGAAGAAAATACTTGTAGAACATACAAAAAAAGGAAAAGACAACCACAACGTATCACTACAAAATGAAGTTTACATGAAGAAATGCATAAATGAAAGAAATGAAGGGCAAACAAGTTATAAGATGCAGGAAACACAAATGGTTAAAAAATAATGCTTCCTGATTAATATTTATAATAATAAAATAGTTTATTCAGAATCTTAATTATAACATAAATGTAAATTGAATTAATTATTATATCAAAATGTGTATATTTCCAAAATAGACAATAAAATATGATTAAACTATATCCTGCTTAAGACACACCCATCTTACATCGAAGAACACATATGGGTTGAAAGTGAAAGGAAGAAAAAAGACGTTCTATGAACATAGTAAGCAAGGGAGGCCTAAATAACTGATATAAGACAAAATAGATTTAAAATTCAAAAAAAGTTTATGAGTTACACAAAAGGACATTATATGTTATTGAAAAGTTTTAATGCAGCAAAAATTTATAAAAATAATAAATATAAATATGCACTGAAGAGGAGACTCATAAAATATGTGAAGCAAAAATTGACAGTATAAGAGAAATAGAGAATTCTGCAACAGTAGTTGAAGACTTCCTTATCTCACTTTAAATAATGGATAAAACAACCATACCTAAGTGAGAAAATATATTTAGACAACAGAAGAAACTAATCTGATTTGACAAATATACACAAAACACTCTGTCCAGGCCTGTACAATGCATATTCCTCTTGAGTATAGACAGGATATTCTGTTAGGAGAACGAGGGCCATGAAACTCTCTCAATAGATTAACAAAGACAAGTATCATACAAACTGTCTCCTCCAATCTCCTCCAACCACAACAGGAAAAAGGAAGAAATCAACAGCACAAGGAGAACTAGAAGGTTCAAAATAAGTAGAAACTAAATAACATACTATTAGCCAATAAATTTAAAAGAAGCTTACAAGGAATATTAGAAAACTTTTAGAGAAAATGATAAGAACATTTTTGGACCAGCAAGTTATATTGGATGAAGTGAAAGGCGAGATTGGGGGAAATTCATATAAAAGCCTACAAAATAGAACAAAGAAAAATTTCAAATTGATGACCTAACTTTATATCTTTTTTAACTTTTAAAACATTTTACTTAGTCATTATTAACTCTGTACTGAATAAAAAATATTTGTATTTATTCTTTTTTTATGTATAAAGCATAAATACACACAGCTATTATATAGTGTACTGGTAGAAACTTCACTAGTGTGGTACACAAGACAAAAATGTCTAAAAGCTTCTTCTATGGTGATAAAGAAATTGCTCAAAGGGATCTACCCACTCCTAAACAAAGGGGAGATACATGATACAATCTAGAATTATTGTGGATTTAATTACTGATAAACTAAAGGAAAGGCTTGAAATTATGGGAGTCCATTCAGCACAGCAATGGCATACAGGCTGATAAAGATGGCAAAAAGAAGAACACAGTCTGTCCTGATTTTCCCTACCACTCTCTGTTCCCCACTCCAACACTGTCCCACTTGCCAGGGATCAGACATTTTAGCTTCCTCCCTGTCCCACCTGCCTTCAAGGCCCAACTCTGGGAAGTGAGAAAGGAGTAAGAGCCCATTCCTTGCTCTGTCAAATTCTTGGTTTTATGGGAAGGAAGAGATAAGGAACTCTGGAAGCCCAGTGGCCTGTGGGGGGAATATGTATTGGGAAAGATTAAAGTTCTTCATTACTATGATTCAACCTTAACTCTATTAAGCACTTTAAACCAAATTTGTACTTGAATCATAGTCTCTGAGTTCCTCACCATCTCCCCACAACCTTCCATCCCCCATCATCCCTTATCTCCTTCATTTTTTGACAGACATCACTTGAAAACCTAAGGGAGCCTTTGGTATGGTACCCACCAGGAGCCCTGTTTTAGGATGCCAAAGCTGCCTTGTCTACCTGTCCTGGGTACTACTCAGCCTCCTAGGGAGACCAAAGCCTGACCTTCAAAGGAAGAACTTGTTTCCAGTGAAGACCTCTTCAGTAGTAAAAGTAGGCCTCAATTCAGGGTTACAGGCAAAGAGTTGTCCCTGGATGGAGCTTTTTAAAAAAAACTCCTTTTTCCTAAACAACAAAAAAACCCCACCATTTTTCTTTTATTGCTTATGGAGTTTACAGGAGGGAAGGGGTGGCCATTTTGAAGATCTCATTGTTGATGAGACTGGATCAGTGATTCACAGACTGAAACTATAGGGGTTAGACATAGTGAGGGCTTCTTGGAAAGTTTCAGACTGTACGCCCAAATACAAAGTGGAGTTCTTATAGCCTAAGTGCCCTGTCCCTTAGTGGGCAGTATAGCTTGGAAAATACTACCTTCAATCATAGAAGACTTTTGTACCTGGCTCATAGTGCTTCTCCCTTCTCCACTCCTTCAACCATCTAGGTGATATGACTGTCCACATGGATAATCAGATACCTAGTTCCCCAAGACATCGACCTCTCATCTCTCTCTCCTCTGAGCACCTACTACATGTCAGGCACTGAGAATATAGTAGTGAAGATCTCAACTCGCATTCACTGCTCTGGGTCCTGTGTCTTTATTCCAAATCCAAACAGTAGAAGTCAAGCCTTGGAATAAACCAGTACTCATCTGTTTGGTTCTCATCTCTTTAGTTCCTGTAACCAGATTACTGAGCACTGTGCCATGTTATCCCCCAAATAAGGGGCTACATCCTATACTAGGGCCCTCCTACCAGCTCAACATCCTTCCAGAGTCCCTTCTCTAAGCTCTGTCTAAACATCTGCCTTCCCCTTGGCACTCCTACAAACCATCCTTTCTCACTCCCTCAGAGACTGGGCTGCCTGTGTCAATGTTTAACTCCCTCCTTTTCCATTTTCTCATATTAATCCCATTCCCTTCTATCCTTTCCCCTAACCCTCCCACTTCCTTCCCCTTTGCCCCTTTTCTTCCTATTTCACATTACCTATTATACATTTCATCCTTATTTACACTTTCAGTTTCTCACACCAGAGAAACTATTCAGTATTTACACATGTGTGTCCTATTTATTTCACTTAAGAATATCGCCTCAATGTGCATCCACTTAGCTATAAATGTCTCTAACTTCTCATTTTTGATGGCCGAGTAGTACTCCATTTTATAAAAAAAACCCCGCATTTTCTTTATCCAGTCTCCAGTTGATGGGCATTTGGGCTGTTTCCAAGTTTTAGCTATTACAAAATGCACTGCATATAATTGTGTTGTATACCTACAATGTACTAATTCCCTCCTCTTCATTGGCTCCTAGCCTACGTTGCTCTCCTTCCTCCAAAAAATGACCTCTTGTCCCTACACCTCTCTTCAGATACCTACCCCTGTCTCTTTCCTGTTTCAACCAAATTCTCAAAAGGAGTCTATACATGATGTGCAATCTCCTCTACCTGTTTCAGAATTGCCCTCTTCTTTAAAGAGTGTTCTCTGTGTCTATAATCCCCAAGACCACCCCACAGAAATCCTACCTGCCCTATAGTCTAGAGATGGGGCCCAATTTCTTCCAGAGAGATATCTTGCTCCAATGTATCCAGTGTCACCACACAATAAGCAAAGACTGAGATGGCCACTTTCCCACTTTCTTTTAAAATGTGATGGCAAAATGTCACAGCTCACCTCCCCAAAATGCAATAAACTAAGAAACAGCAAATAGATTTAATGCAGTGTCAACTTCAATTGATTGACAGTGGCTGCCTAGAGTGCTGTTTTGAGTAGATTTCTGAGGGTACACCCTAGCTTGAAGAGAAAGACTGCTGGGATTAAGGATAGCTGCAAACACAAATTTTAAAAAAAAATCAAAAAGTCAATTGATAGCCACCAAACAGGAAGGAATAAAAGCCAAAAGCAGTGTCTTTGTACACTCTCCATATCATTTTCCACCCTGAGTTTCAGCTTTTCATCCTATCCCTATGAGCCTCAGCTGCCTCCACTGAAACCATGCCAGATACCTGAAATTTCATTTATAGGAGAAACCACCAGAATTGCCACTGGTGCTGACACAAGCTCCACCAAGGCCCATAAAAAGCCCAAATGTTAGGGTGGCAGTCAAGCTAGCACTGGCACTGGAGGCACCACTAGCACTAGTGCTGGCACTGGTACTCATACCAGTACTGGCACTGGCACTAGCACCACCACTCTCTTGGGCTTTGGCTTTATCTTCAGCTCCTGCCTGGATCCAGGCTTTGCCCAAGGGTCCAATATCAGCTTCATCCCAGTTGCAGGGCCCAGCAGCATTTTCAGAGCCATGCTCAATGCCCATTTGTGCTCTGATCTCAGCTCTCACCTTGGCTTCAACTGCAGCCTCAGCTGCAGCCTTCAAATTTGCTTCCATTGCCTCTCGGTACTGAGCTGCCCATTCCTTGGGGTCCTTCTTTTGTACCTTGCAGGCAAACTTGAGGACTTTCATCTTGCTGATCTCATAGTAGGAACGTAAGCCCCTGAAGAACTCATACTCAGGGGATTGCAACTGGGGAGTCTAGCATAGTCCAAGTACTTTTGTTTCACAAACTCATCAGTAATGAGCTTCTTTACATCCCCAAAGAGCGAGTGATGTATCTCAGGGCGCAGCCCCAACTTGCGCAGCACCTCCCAGATGAGAGCCTCATTGGACCAATTTCCATTCATGAAGATGATGCTAAGAAGCACCATGAAGGGACTCAGCTTGGGTGAATCCTTGGTCGTTCCCAGTATGCCTGCATCGGTGGGCTCTAAGGTGCTGAGAAGAATGTATAAGTGGTCATTCTTCTCAGTTTCCTTCAACTGAATCCCAAATACCTTCTCTAAGGAATGGCCTGCTTGTTCAATGATTTCAGGGTACACATTAGTGTATTTTTTGTTGATGTCTTTCAGCATGTCTGAGCGCTTAATGGGAATCTTTGTCTGGTCTTTAGCTAACAGGTACTTCACCAAATCATTTGCCCTTCCTTGCAAAAGGGCCACATCTCGAGGTGGTAGTACTTTGGGCTCTTAGGATGACTGGAGCTTGGCAGCTCTACAGTGGGCCTTGACCCTATGAGCTTTAGGTGACCTCAGGGAAACCAAAGCTCTCCAGACCCAAGCAGCCAATCAAGTCCTTGACACCCTGTGGGCCCAAAAGTCTATGGGCCCCTTTGAAGCCCTTTTGGCCATTGAGGCCATTAGGGCCTTTGAGACCCTTCAATCACCTGTGGTTCCAGAAGTCTGACTGCTTCCAGGTGCTTCACCTTTAGGGCTTTCTTGGCCTTGACCTTGAGCTGAGTATCCTGATTCTCCTGAGCCTGGGCAGTTCTGCCTTCATGCTCAGATTCATCTGCTTGAGGCTGAGATGCAGCAGCCTCAGTCTCTGAAGCCTTTGTATTGACCTTCACATCAGCCACACGGCTGACCTTTTTGGTCTCAGTGGCAGGCATTGTCACAGCCTGCAAGTCAGTATTCTGTGTCTTGGTGTCAGCTGCTGGACTCTTGGTTTCAGCTGTCAGAACCTGAGTATCAGTCAGCTGTGTAGTAGATGAGGAAGGGGTGGCAGGTGCCTCCTGGGCCTCTGGGGCCTTTGAGACCTTCATGGCCTTCAAGACCCCTAAGGCTTTTGAGACTTTTGCAGTTTCTGAGATCTCTGGTGCCTTTAAGGCCTTTGGTGTCTCTGAGACCTCCAAGTTCTGAATCACTATCAACAAGTTTGCATCACTGAGCCATTGTCCTTTTCTGAAGCTTTGGTCTGGAAGCAAGCTGAGCCTACACCACTCTCGCTTGTGTCAGACATGTCTCAGGTTAGCCTGGAAAGAGCTGAGCCTTGTCCTCTAGCCAGTCCAGCAGATGTCTGCCTTTTCTCAGTCATTTCAAAGTCAGCCCTCACTTTATATCTTAAGAAATAGAAAATGAAAAACAAGTCAAAAACATAAGAATTGAAATAAAGATTACATAGGAGATAAGCAAAAGACATACTATAAAAATAATTTTAAAATTATAAAAATGAAAAAATTAAGAGGATACCATAAAAATATACAGATTTGACATATAGAAGATTTTTATTTTAGAAAAAGGCACATATTTCTTGAAGCTCACACTTTGCCTAAACTGACTTAAATATATGTGCACCCATATTTATAGCAACACAGTAATAGCTAAGTCTTGAAAACAATCCAAATGTCCATCAACCAATGAATGATAAAAAAAAAATGTGATTTTTTTATACAATGGAGGAGCATTCAGCCATAAAGAAGGATAACCTTAAGAGACTTATAACTAAATGGATCCACCTTGAGATTTTACTTTTAAGTGAGATAAATCAAACACATGTGTGTAAATATCATATGGTCTCTCTGGTGTGAGAAACTGCAAGTGTAAATGAGGACCAAAATGTGTAATAGATAATGTGAAATAGGAAGAAATTTTTCAAAAACAAATTGTAAATGAGGAAGGGGGAAGGGAAAAGGAAGGAAGGGAAAAAAAAAAACACTGAGAAAAGCAGGAAAGTGGAAATGAAGCTATTGTAAATTAGGAATGCAAGAAGGGTTGAAGGGTGGAGAGGAGACTGGGGAAAAAAGAGAAATCAAGATATCTAATGTATAGATACAAATTCTCTATGATGAATGTGATCATTATGTATATATAAATTGTATCAATAAAATTAATAGTAATAAAAAAGTAAAAGTAATTTTGCAATACTATTTTAGTAGCAACTGCAGATAAGTTTTTTTTTGTTAAATACAGCAATAAGCCTGATGCCTCTTGTTTTGTGAGTGCGCGCGTGTGAAATCACTGGATATTACACATCCAGCTAAAAAAAAAAAATAAAGTGTTCCTTTGTTAAACTTTCATTTCACTGACTTCTCAAATGTTGAAACTTAAAATCAGGATCACAACTTAGGCACTCTTTTCAAAATATACAAAATAAAACACAAAGCATACATGGTCGACAGAGAGTGAGGTAACAGCTTTTTTAAAAATCCATGTCATAATTGTATAACTCATGAATATGTTAACTCATGGGTAGAGAGAGGAGTTTAGATTGCATTGTAATTCAAGTTGCTAATCAACTGGCTTCACATTAGATTATTTAGGATTAGTCAGATGAAACTAATGAAAACTCAAGATTGGTAAATGTAAGGAGGGAACTACAAAAATAGGTTATAATGATGTTACACAAAATGGACAGGAGTTGGAGAATATGGGTAAAATCTAAAAGCTGGAAAATCCAATAAAGTTGATGCACCTCTAGAGATTCTAGAAATGACAGCCCTGACTCTATCAATTAACTCATTTATGCACTCCAGCAACTCGGCCCCTACAATTGGGACAAAAACAATTGTAACAAGATACCTAGGCTGAACATTGCATTCTCTTACAGCATTTGTGTATTATTTTTTTTTCCACTTCTGATGATCAATTACATAATATTTTTAAAAGGAAATTAATCTTACATCTCTACCATATCACATTTCTTATGCATATTAGAAATGTAAGTGCACAGATCAATTTCATTGTATAGAATCACAAGTAATATCTTTCATGTATGTCACTTTTGAGCCTATGTCCCATATAAAAATTGAAAATGATATAATTTAATTTTTCAAAAATGGCAGAATGTTTTATCTCTTGGTCAATATTTTCTTGTAAATCTCAATTACCAAAATGAAATAATTGGTAAGATGGTCATATTAACTTCAAATTACATCATCAAACATTTACTAAGTGTATATATGATGTTCTTAAGCCCTCTGAAAAGATTCATATTCATTTCATTATTTCTTTTTTTTTTTTTTTCTTTTTTGGTACCAGGGATCAAACTCAGGACCTTGTGCTTTCGAGACTGGCGGCGGAACCACTGAGCTAAATCCCTGCCCCATCATTATTTCTTTATCTGGGCAAAGCATTTATCTCTGAGTGCTTCTAACAAATTTTATAAGTAAAGTCCTTATACATATGGTTATTAAAAATTTCACATTTATAGTATATCTAGGAGAGATCATCTATGACAACTGGACTAGGATCTTTACTTTGTGCCTGTTTTTATCCTTAAACTTAAAGCAATCAACATAAATATGGTATTGTTATAGTTAATGCAGGACACAAACTATCACTAGTTTTTAAAATGTTAGTTATATTTAGAAACTTAAAGACAAAAATTTCCTATTCCTGGACAATACTACATATTCCTATTAACTAGTCTTAGGGTAACTAACACATAAAATGATATGTAAAATGATATGTAAAGTGATACCATCATAAATTAATTTGTGATTAAATTTAAGGTACTGATAAAACAGTATTTAGATGAGTAACAAGAAAAAACAATTATTCATTCACATTAACCAAGTACTTGTCAGATATATTTCTATAATATATATTATATTGTATATAATGTTTCCACATTTTTTTCTAGCATAAGTTTCAAAAGGTAAAATAGAAGCATTCTAAAGGTATCTGACCACTGAAACCACTAAAAGGAAGTGGTCTGATAAACCATTCAGTATAGTCTGTGAGGTATTTGGAGAATCAGTCCTGTTAGAGAGCAAATATATTCATTCAATCAAAATAGACAGTTCTGTCTACATTTTTTAAAGACTGATGCATGAACAAAGCTGATCTGTTTCATGTTCTGATTTTCTAATTTATGTTTGCGTGATTACAGTTTACATGTTGAATGCACATAGAATTGGAAGAAGACACTTAATCTGGGCAATAACTCATAGCCAGGGTTGTCTCACCGAGTTGTTCAATTTTTGTCTAACATCACTTTTTGAAATTAATTAGCATCTGCAACTTCAAAACAATGCTTCTGTCATTAAGTGTAATACATTTCCAGTAAATTATACAATAAATTATAATCACACGGTTCTGTGATTAAACCTCTGCAAAGGTACCCTAAAAATGGCAAATTCTGTAAGAAATCTGTACAAATCATTTTATAATTGATTACTGGTCAGTGAGTCTGTCAGAATTATATTTTGAAGAATTCAGTCACCCCAGTGAGACCATTGTCTCATGGCTGCCATAAGAGACACAGTATGTGGATGAGAGGACCACTCACTACATTCCTGGAAGGTCGCACTGCCTTATGGGAATAGGAATTTTAATTCTCTTTTCATTTGCATTTCCTTGCTAAACACGAAGCTTAAATTTACTTTTAAATAAATTGGATTAAACATACTTATGTTTCCTATTTTTGACCAACATCTAAATATTTTGTAGCGAAAACTTGAGGCCAAGTAAAATATGTACAAAGATTTCTGAAAATAAATATTTAAAACAGACTTCATAATTTATTTACTGTAGCCTACAGAGGTTTATTCAACAATAAAATAGAGTAGTTTACATAAAAAAATTTAATGGCCAACTTTAATAAAATGTTCTAGAATATTTTTTTTCATTTATGTCATTGATTTCAAACATTTGTTTAGATTTTCAGTATTATAGAACACTGATTGGGCAGATAATTAAACAAAGGAATTTTTATTCAGAAAAGGTGGTAAGATTACATGCAAGGCAAATACACATACAGATATATACATTATATACACCTTACTTGCACTTGAGATAAAATTAGAGAGATGAGCATAAAAGGAGTGAATTTTTGGGACATCAAAGAAGATTTTAAAATTTTTCATTAAACAAATATACTAATAAACCATTAAAGGTTTAAAATAATGACATTTGTTTTTTGATGAATTGCATTAGAAAAGCCTAGAAGTAGAAAGATAAATGCCCCCTTATAGAGAAAGGGATAAAAACGATAGATATAAGTAAAGACAAGTGGAAATATGTAGAATAAAAAATCAAATGAAGTTATGCCAGGGGTTTTGGTTTTGCTTACTTGAGGGTTTTTTTTTTTTTTTTTGTATCAGGGATCAAACTCAGGACCTTGCACTTGCAAGGCAGGCACTGTTCCACTGAGCTAAATCCCTGGCCCAAGATTTTTAATTGATGTATAAAACTGTATATTTATGGAGTACTATATTTTAATAAATATATATATTGTGTAAAGTTCAAATGAGCACAAATATATCTATGTCTTCAAACATTTATTATTTCATTATGGAAAAATTCTTCAAAATTTTCATTTGAAATATTCTTCTAACTTATGTTTCATTATAATTGACAGAATGGTTTTAAAAAGAGAAAATGAGCGATAGTGAAAGTGCTTATTCTTGTATTATAAAAAATCTAATCAGAATAAAATTCCTCATCAACAATTATAAACTTTCAAATAAATATAATAATGAAATATGGATGTTACGAGGGAATGAACAAGATGTATATAATTTTTTTTTGGAAGAAGGTAATGATCAAACTTGAATTTACATTTCTGGAAGGGCATGTTCCAGTTAGAATGATAAAAGGTTATAAGAACTCTTTTGAAGGGCCGAGGATTTAGCTCAGTGGTTTCTGGGCCTGCTGTGCAAGCACAAGGACCCAAGTTTGATCCCCGGTACCAAAAAAAAAAAGAAAAAGAAATTTTTTGGAAAATGTTAATATGTTTGTCTTTGAGAACCAAGAAAAGATTCTGAGACACACATAGTTGCTGAAGCCAGGAGAAACTCCTAGAGCAGAGGATTAGTGAGGAGAATCTTAAATTCACATGTGCTACTATGCAACATTCTGTTGCTCATGGCTGAATCACTAAAGTAGGAGATAGGTATGCACTGCAGCAAAGATATACATTTTGTTTTTAAATCCAAAAAGTAGACTGTCTTTTAAAAAGTAATTTTCTTAAAAATTAGAAAAATGTCTTCAATCTGATATAATCACATTTGTTGATTCTTGGTATTGTTTTATTATGCAAGTGGAGTCATTTTTAGAAAGTTCTAGCATATGCCTATGCATTAAAGAGTTTTACTTAATTTATCTTCCTGCAGATTCAATGTTTTTGTTTTTATATCCAGGTCTTCAATCTATTTTTGCTTGATTTTAGTACAAGGTTAGAGATAAAGGATCTGGATAGCCAGTTTTCACAGTATAACTTGTTAAGGAGGCTATCTTTTCTGCAGTACAGTTTTTGGCCTCTTTGTCAAAAATCAGATGACTGATTTTCCAGGGATTTAGCTCAGTGGTTCCACTGCCTGCCTGACATGTGCAAGGTCCTGAGTTCATTTCCCAGTACCAAAAAGAAAAAAAAAAATCAGATGACCGAGGTTCATGGGTTGTTTTCACATTGTCGATTCTATTCAATTATTCAATGTATCTATATAAGAATGGCTATCATCACAGGCTCAAAAAACAACAGATACTGATAAAGTTGTGAGGCAAAAAACCCTTCTATATTGTCAGGGGAAATGTAAAGTAGTACAACATCTACAGAATTCATTATAAAGCTTTCTTAGAAAACTAAGCATAGATGTTCCATTTGATGGAGGTATTCTTCTGGTATCATCCTAAAAGAGCTCAATCCATCACATTACAGTGATACATGCACAACTGTTTACAATTCACAATAATGAAATTATAGAAGGAGCCCATATGCCCAACAACAGATACATGGATAAAGAAAATGAGAGAGAGAGAGAGAGAGAGAGAGAGAGAATGAATTTAGGCATAAAGGATAAATTCCAGTCATTTGCAAGAAAATGGATTGATCCTGCAATGGATTTGCAAAACAATGCTGACTGAAATGAATCAGACATAGGTTAAATATCAAATAGTTCTGTTATGTGTGAAAACTAAAATATAAATAAATTAAAGAGTAAAATAAAAATGATGAGTAGGAAAAAGGGAGATAGACTATATGGTGTTGGGAAGGAGATCTGGGGAAAAGAGAGAGAGGAGTTGGAAGTGAGAGGAAGTAGAAATAATGAAGATGAAATGTGTGTATGTACTAATTCCCCAAGATAAATATAATTATTTTGTATTGCAAACATATACTATATATGTAATTCCACATGATAATCTTTTTAAAGTAATATTTGCATATTACTAGAAAGGAAAAATATGCATTTTGAGGAGAAAAGAAAATCAATGCACTTCTTTATGTTATAGTACATGCAGATGTTTGAATTAGTACTCAAAGGTTAGGAATTTACTTAAAGTAGGCCCAAAGACAAATTTTTTAAATTTTCATGACACAAGAAAAAAATATTAACCAAACAGTAAAATATGAAGAATATCAAATTGAAATTATAGAACAAAAATTTTGGTTTTAATTTACAGTAAATGAAATTAACTGTTGGACAAATGAGAGAGGAAGAGTTACAATTTAATATGAAAGCATAACAGGCTTATCTACAACATAAAAATATTTACTATTTATTTTATTAAACTTGCAGAAGTGAAGAAATGAGAAAAATTAATGATTGATAAATAATCCTACTTTGATTTAAAAATCTCACTAAATTCTGAACTGAAAAAATATGAAGGAAATCACACCAAAGCACATTATATTAAAAATTCTTAAAATAAAAAAACTAAGAGCATCTTGGAATGATTCATTATATAGTCACCTTAAACCTTGACCCTATCTTCAGTGAAAATAACCTTTAAAATCACATGAAAATATACCAGTTATAAATGTCTGAATATGATCCTATTGGATGGAACTATGCATAAAAATAGAAATAGCACTATAAATTCTAGGAAAGCAATAACAGAGACACTATATAAATGTTTTGGAGAGTTAATAGGTGTGAGCCTAAGCTGAGGAAAATTATGTTAGGCAACAGTGATGAAAATAAAATAAGAATAAATCCCACAAACCAAATCAGATCTTGAGCTAATAGAGGCTGAGTAGGTCTACAAAAGAAGGAGGAGGAGGAAAAGGAGGAGGAGAAAAACATGAAGAGGCAGAAAATAATGAAATAAGACCCAACAAATCAGATACTAAGAATGTGCCTCAACACAAACAAGATCATATGGGTCGGACATGCATAAGAAAAAAATTTTAAATCTGAAGTCCTCCAAAATTAAAACTTATTGAGCACCTACATTTGAAAAATTTGTATTTTAGGAAAAAAAATCAAATTTAAGATTTTTGGAGTAGGGATATGCAACCAGTAATACCTATGCAAAAGTTCCAAAATCCTGAAAACTCTGAAGTCTGGAAAATTTTCAATCACAAACATTTTAGAGTTTCCTCAAACCATACAATACAAATTCATAGTTAACATCACGTTGCATGGAAAAAGTTGAAAACTTTTCCTGTAATATCTGGAGGAGGCTCCCTTGCATCACTTCTTTCAACGTGGTCCTGGAATTCCTAGACCAGTGATGATGAACCTTTTAGAGATCAAGTGCCCAAAGTGCAACCCAAAACCCACTTATTTATTGCAAAGTGCCAGCAGTGAAATTCACTGTACGCTCTGCTGCTAGGGCAATCCTGGGGCAACTTGGGTCTTGTGCAGAGTGAGGACTCTGTCTCCACTGAGGCACGCAAGGATAGGCTTACCACCATTGTCCTAGACAGAGCAATTGGGCAAATGAAAGAGTAAAAGGATCTCTACACTGGATAGGAGAAAGTTATGTAATCCTTGTTTCCAGACAACATGATCTTATGTACTGAAAATCCTAAAGAACACCGAAAGGCTTTTCTAGCTAATAAAATAATTCAGTACTATTTCAAGATACAAAACCAACACATATGTATTAATGGATCTCAATTAACCAATAAGAAACCAGCTGAAAAGAAATATAAACTCCATTATATTTAAATAGTTTTGCAAAATATATATATATATATATATATATATAATTATAACCTGCAAAGTAATCTAACCAAAGAAATTTAACAAGATTAGAGTTTTTGAAGTAAAAATCAAAGGTAATTAAATAAAAACATTTTTCTATGAAGGTCTTCATTGTAAGAATAAACTTTCTTTATTTTATTTATGCTGTGAATTTGTGCTTGCTTCTTTGACTTAGCTTGGTATGGGTTGGATTTCACCTGATAGGCATGTGAATGATCTAATAGCGTTGAGATAGTCAAAGCTACACCGGATAAAGAGAATCATATACACATGCTGAAAGTAATGGGTGATGAGAGTCAGAGTGAAAATTAAGATTCTTTCTTTGAAAAGGGACAAGTAGACTTCCACTTATATACAGAGAGGAAAGGTCATTCGTGCATTAGTTGGACTCACTTGATTATGGAAAGAATTGTGTTCTCATGGAGTTATTCCTCTCTTGTCAATTTAAATCATGATTTATACTTGCAATATAAGTGCAGATGTTTGGCCGTTTTCTAGGACTAATTTAAAAGGCTCATGCTTATTGTAAAACTGTGACTTAAAGTACAGTTACAATAAATCATGCCTGACAAAAAGTTATTTTAGCACTTTTAGTTTGGTTTACAAATATGTAGGAGTTTAAATTTAAGTTCATAAATTCAGATTCAATTCTGATCCTAGTATCTGATGACAAAATAATATTAATATACATTTCTATATTTTTATACCTTATATAATGTAGAGAAAAAATTAGTGTAGTCTACTCTAGTCAAGATTTTAGGAAGTTTAAGGTCTAAAATTTTGAACATATTTCTACATTTATTTTTCTGGTAAGTCATATTCATCATTTAAATTCTAGCTAATTTTAAAATTTATAATATGCTTTCTACTATAATTCTATCCCTAATATATAATACCTTAAATATATATGTTAAATAAGCACTTATTATGTACTATATATTATCTAGGTTAATGATATTTATTCAGGAAAATATTTTTTTCAATATGAATTTATACCCAAAGAAATTTTTTTTTGTTATTATTTTTGTGCTTTTTTGAAGCAGGTTCTTGTTGACCCCAAATTCACTATGTACCCCATGAAGTGATCTTCCTGCCTCAGCCTTCTGAGGGCTGGGATTATAGGCCTGTGAAACCAAGACAGACTACCCCCAAAAAGTGAGATTATATTTTGGAAGAATATTTTATTTATTTATTTATTTGCTTTTTTAAAACCAGGGTCTTTCTATGTGGTTCAGGCTGGTCTTGAGCTCACCACGTAGCCCAGGTGGGTCTGAAACTTGTGGCAATCATCCTGTCTCAGCCTCCCAAGTACCACAATTACAGGCATGGGCTATGCCCCCAAGCTTTTTGGTAAACAATTTTTATTATAAAATTTTCATTTGACAGTGGTTCACATAATTTCTAGCCCATTAATAAATGCAAAAGCCTGACAAATTCTACTTTATGAATCTTTACTAGCAACAAATAATGGATTACTAATATGGTGACTACCTCTGGGATTTAAATTTACATGGAGAAATATATAGTCCTAACAATACTGTGTTCATAAGATTATGGTATCTATGCTAGTGAATTGAGGTGTCAAATGAATAAGAAATACTTAGTGGGTTGTAGCACATTTCAGGGTGTGTCTGGATGACAGTCTCACTGAAGAGGGAAGAGACACCCTAGGTGTGGATGGCACCAACCAATAGGTATATAGCCTGGATAGAACAAAAAGAGAGAGAAGGAAGTCTGACCTTGTCTTTTTTGACCTTCACCTCTGGATATCCCTCTTCAGGCTTCCAGCACACCTTCTTCAGCTTTCAATGAAAACCTTCAGCTTTCCAATAAGGTCTTGCTGCAGTCGCTGCAGTGAGTTCCAGGTCCTCTTTGGTCTGGATGCTCCATCTCTCTAAAACCCAGATGGCCCTTTTGCATTCTTCCAACCCTGCCTCTGTATCTGTATGCTTCCATTTAAATTTGCCTTATAAATCATATATATATATATGTGTGTGTGTGTGTGTGTGTGTGTGTGTGTGTGTGTGTGTGTGTCTTATGGAATATATATCTTATAGAACATAAAATAAGAAATATATTTCTTATAAAATAAATTTATACAATATATTTCTTATAGAATATATTTGCTATAGATGCAATACAATGTGTTTCTTATAGCATATAAAAGACTAAAATGTGTTCAAATGCAAATCTCTCACCTCTTCTAGGAACAAATTAAATAGGAAAGGATTCCTGAACTCAGTCTCCAACCAGTATGTAATATATTGATAATGTTCAAATTGACTGAGAACATTGAGATGGATGCTAAAATAGATGCTGAGCTAAAATATAACATCAAAGAATTACATGTGACAAAAGATCATGTCAAGCTGTAAAAGATAAGAAATTTCTTTTTTTAAAGGACAATTTAAAAGAAATAACTTAAGATCATACCTTGAGTTAAGTTGCCAATCTAAAAAGAAATTTCAGTCTTCTATTTTAGTCTTTAAATTTTATACCTTAAGCTAAAATATTTTAAAGTATAATTTTTCTTTTGGATATAAAATATTATTGCATTTTATTAGCCCTCAAAAGTGATTATATGTGCCTTTTCTTATTGATTTTTCCATTAATATATTTTGAATTAATTAGATGTATTTCCCAGTGCTTATCTTGAATTTATTATTCCATAATTGTCTTAGTGATAGGAAATTAATTTTAATATAGTTTTCAAAACTTTTTTGTCATGTGGTTCTTGGAATTTTTTACTTTTATTTAAAAAATGTATATGTATTTCTAAAACAATGTCTAAATGACTAAGTTTTTATGTATTTCTTTCAGTATATTTATCACTAAAATGACAGGGAGTCTGGTTTACTGAATTTTTTAGATTAATAAATGTGCAAATAAACAGCATAAAACAACTAAGGAAAGTGCACCATAATTTGATTTTTCTCTTTATTTTTACAACTATTGTTTAAACTATTTGTAATAAACTTCATAATATACTAATTAACAACTACTAGTTTCCTAGCAGTAGAATTTTGAAGTAATAAAATTGAGTTTTAATAAATCTCATCTGGGTGTATATATATTTGAAATACAGGAGTTCTGTGAGACATTAGAAAAAAAGCTATATAGGTCGACTTCTATAAATACAACTCAACTTATTTTTAAAATGTGATGTGTCCCTCTGTCATGTTTGATTTCTTTAACATTTCTGTGTCCCAGAAAAGTCTAATAAGTCCTCCTAAATGCTATTTGATTTTCTTTGCAGTTTTCCTCTGACAACTTAGTGCATTAGAGATATGTAACATTGTTTAAAAAGTTATTAAGATCCTTACTGATGATATTCAAAGAATTGAGATTATTACTTTAAAATTCATGTGTGAAATGAGATACTTGAATGATTTAAAATTACAAGATATACATACTATTTTACACCATTGATAAGGATTCTATTAGTATTCTCTTGCTGGTTTGCCAGAGAACTAGAGATAGCAAAATTGACTTGTCATATATTTTTAAACACATATATACTTTAAAACATACAGAATGCAAAAGTTTTAAAGTCTTGTTGATACAACAATTCATTAAATTATAAGAAATTTGACAAATTATCAAATTTGAAGTAGAACTTATGTTTCATCTTTTCTTATTTATATTAGTGTATAGATTTTGAAATTTATTCAATATGCCCACTGTGTATGAAATGTTTTATTAAAATGTAGAAGATAGTATAATTTCTGTGATTTTATACTTGTAACTTATCAGATTAGGTGTTAAAGGACTCCTTACAACCATTTTTCATCTTTGTCAACTCACATTTGTAAACATGCTCACTCTAAAAGATCAAAGGAAATTGAAAAATGCACAACATTTTAAGAAACAAAATAAATAATTTTTCCCAAAGATCAGGAATCATCTTGATTCATTTGTCCCTATTCTGCTTTCTGTGACTTCAATTAAGATGTTTACAATATTCTTAACTTTTATATCCTCTCTTGGCATACCTGTTGTAGTTATATTTATTTTCAATTTTTGCCTTGTGATAAAGTTTATAAGTTTTGAGATTGCATAGACAACATTTCTTTGAATTTGATCACAGTACTCAATATATCTACCCTTGATTGAAAATAAGAAAGAATATATTTATATACTGTAATTTGAAATACATCAAAGAAATAAGTGTGTAATAATATATGATATTTTCATTAATTCATAGAAAAATGACTAAATATAATTTTATGTTAATACTTTCCATTTAAACAACACCTCCACAGTTTTTTATGTTCTCATTATTGTACTCCATTCAGAAACTTACACATTCTTTTTTATAAAATTTTTAATTGACTATCTGCTTAGAGTGGTAGATTTTTAAATGAAATAGAGTAAAATTTTTAAGTACAACATTAATATTGATTAAGTCTTTAATTCCATAAGTTAAAAAAGTTGGTAGGGTACTTCTTAGCAATAGACCAAATTATTTATCCAGCCATAGACTTACTACCTTAAATACAATCATTTTCAACATCAGTTGTCATTTACTTATTTCTTCAAACTGAAAATCATCTCTTAATAGCCCATTCAATTGTGAATTCATAAATGCACTACTAAGTAGCATATGAATCAAAAAATAAATCTCAACCATATGTTTTGGTACATGACTGTAATCCCAGCATTCTGTGTGACTGAAGCAGGAGGATCATAAGTTCGAGTGCAGTCTGGACAATTTAGTGAGATTCTGCCTCAATAAAACCAATAGTAATAATTATGATAATAATTTTTAAAAGGCTAGGAATGTAAATCAATATAAAGGTGATGGGTTTAATTACATTATCACAAAAAATGTCAACAAAAATTTCAAAATATTTTAACAATGATTGTGAAATGCCATTGACATCTGTGGATTTCAACAAAGGCAATATCTAGAGGGAAATTCATACTATTGAATATGTATGTGAGAAAAAGAAAAAGATTTAAAATTTATTATTTTCAACTCAGAAAACTTCTAGGTAAAAGGGGAATAAATTAAACCCAAATTACCAAAATATATATGTCAGACAAATTAAATTTAGCAGAGTTTATTTGAGTTTATCCTGCCTATTCTGCTTATTTTAGTTAAATTATCAGGAGGACATTAACTTAAAGCCCTGTTGACACTTTTGAGTTTTTACATGATAATCCACAACCTTATTTAGGATATAAATAAATGAGTATAACTTAAATATATAGCAAAAGACTAATTTTCAGTTAACTGAGTTTCTCTGAATTAAATTTCAGTCAATTATGAAGAAGAAGAAAAATCATACCTTGCCAAAATAAGTAAAATGGCTCATCAAAACAATTCTCAAATAAAACAGATAATCTGGAGTAAGCAGTTATGTTATTACTTTTATATTTTCTCCATAGAAGCTCATTGCTCACACTGCTGGATGGAGCCTTCTGAAACTCTTCTGGTTGTAAATTCTTCCAGATTCAACAAAATATTAACACATTGAGCTAACAATGTGTGAAAATATTATCTACCACCACCAGAGTGGATGTCACCAAAGTATGCATGAATGGTTCAATATTCAAAAATCAAGTAATGTGATCCATCACAATTAACAAGATGCAAAAGAGAAAAAAATTACACGATCAAATCATTAGATGCAGAAAATTCATAAAATACAGCACACATTCATAATAAAACTCTCTGAAAAAACAGGAAATTTCCTGTTTCATGAGGAATAGCTCCAAAAAATATGGCAACAATATATTGGTTTGGGTCCAGATGTCCTCCCAAAGCCTCATGCGGTCATATGTGGCTTTTTCAGAGGTGGCTGAATCTAGAATGTGAGATGCTGGGATTAAGGGCATGTGATTATTAAACCAGTGCATTGATTGGTTTAGCACCACCCTAATCTCGGTAGTCTGGATAAGATAAAGGGGGTAGAAAGATGCTGTTAAGGTCCCCTTGTTGCTTTTTCTACCATGTGGGTGCCAGGAACTGTTTCTCCTCTGTGATGCTCCTCTGCTATGTTCCACTCTGCCTTGGAGCCATTTGATTATGCACTGAAACCTCTGCATACTGTAACCTAAATAAATTCTTGCCCCTTTAACTTTGGGTGCTGGGTATTTTGTCTCAGCAATGAGAGGAAAATAACTAACACAGGCAGCATAATACCTAATGATGGGAAATTCAAAATTTTCTCATTGAGATAAAGAACAAAACAAGGATACAAATTCTCAAATTGCTTGAAGCTAATAAATTATGTTAATATTTAACTTATGAATATAAAAATACTGTGAAATTAAGTACTGCTAATAAAAGTAAGGGCAAGTGAAGACTAAGATACAAAATGTTCAATTGTCCCGATGTCCCTTTCTTTCCTTTTCCATTATTCTTTCCTTAACCAAAGTCAATTGTTACTTTTATTTTAATCCTACCACATATCACCTTTGCTGTTCTTACACTAAAAATGCTGACTTTTGTTTTCAAAGGATATTAATAGGAGATTATCTTTTGCTTTTGCGTTTATAAAGATTTGTTGAAAGCTATTGTTTGTGATAGAGCAAAAGTTTTGGTCCAGAATTTACTTGTAATATATGTCATCACCGATTTAAGCAGAAGACCAAAGATTTTATAAGAAACTTCTCTCTTTTTGAAGATTCAAATTTCCATTTTGAAATTGTCTGCAACACATATTATGGTAAGAAAGGTTACTTAACGATTGTTTTTTTTTGTATTTCTTAGGTTTTGTCACTTGAAAGTATAGTCAAAGAATGAAAATAAGAATAGAGGAAAATTTCATGTAGAGTTTAGGAATTCACTGTTCTTGAATCCTGCTTCATTTTCCATCACTTCTGCTAAATCTTCAACTTTGGTATTACTGTTTTCAAGTTTTTCAGATAGCTTTGTTAGTTCTGAGCAAGTTTCTGTTTCTGCTTTTGCAAAAAATTTTTGTTAAGTGTCAAGGAAATTGGCTACTGCTGGCCCTGACACTTTTCAAGCAAACAGATTGTTTGTTTGTTTGTTTGTTTTAGTTCTTTTATTGGTACATTTTAGGTATACAATTCATTTACATTTATCATTGGGTGTTTGTACCTGTACACGATATATCTTGGTTCTTATTTTTTCCCCCATTATCTGTGCACCCTTCACCCCCTCCGCCCTTCCCTATTTACATAGATTTCATTTCCATTTTTTTTTCTTTTCTCATAGTTTTTCCTTTCCCTCTTTTCCTCTCCCCTTCCCCTCCCTTCACTCCTTTGTCTTTGGATCTTTTTTCCTATTTCAAATTATCAATTATTCATTTTAATCATTTTAACCCTTGTTTACATTATCAGTTTCTCACACTAGTGAAACTATTTGGTATTTACACATGTGTGTCCTACTTATTTCACTTAAGAGTATGGCCTCAATATGGATCCATTTAACTATAAATGACTCTAGTTTTTTATTCTTTATGGCTGAGTAGTACTGCATTTTATTAAAAAAAAAACATTTTCTTTATCCAGTTTCCAGTTGATGGGCACTTGGGCTGCTTCTAAGCTTTAGCTATTATAAACTGTGCAGCTATGATCATGGGTGCACATATATCACTGTGGTATGATTCTTTTAATTCTTTTGGGAAGATACCCAGCAGGGGAATAGCTGGGTCAAATGGTACCTCTAGTAAGCAAAGAGATTGTTGACGTTCAACAATATACACTTTTGTTCCCTAACAGAATGAAATACAAAGCAACAACATAAAATTTTTGTGAGAATTCAAATTTTGAAGTTTTGGTCTTTCTTTGTGTGATGAACGCTACCTGGGAATATATTATGTAGTAGATACTGAAAAATGTATTTAAAACTCTAAAAGAGTTTGGAGATTTTTTGCTGTTAAGTATATGAGTAGCACATATTACTAATAATATAAATTTTAACAATGAAGTTCTAAATATTTTTCTAATTTAATAAAAAGCAAATACATAATTGCACTTGAAAAGTATTTTCTACTAATTAAATATATATACATTAGGTTCCTCATACTAATAAAAATAAATGTTCTTCAAATTTCAGCAAAACATACACAAATAAGAATCAATGGAATAGTACAGAGGAAGCAGAAGCAAGCCCAGACATATATAGCCATGTAATCTTTGCCAAAGGGGCTAAAAACATACACTGGAGGAACAATAGCCCCTACCAACTGGTGTTGGGAAAACTGCTTCTCCACATAGATTACTGCTGGACCCATATCTCTCACCATGTACTAATATAAAATCAAAATCCACCAAAGATCTTAACATTGAAATGAAAACATTTAACCTGCTGGAAGATAAATTGGGTAGAATTCTTGAAGACATAGGTATGGATAAAGACTTTCTGAACATGACCCCAACTGCATAAGAAATAATATTAAGAATCAACAAACGGGACTATATCAAATTAAAAAGGAAAGAAAATTCGATATTTATAAACAATGAATACTACTCTGCCATAAATATGATAAATGTGATTCATTTGCAAAAAAGAGATGCATCTTGAGACCTGAAGTTTGAGTGAAATAAATCAGATGTACAAGCTTAAATATCATAGTTTTTCTTATGTGAGAAATCCAATGCATAAATAAAGAGCAATATAATAGATATTAGGATAAGGGGAGATAGATCTTTTGCAGAAAGGAGAGTAAGTGATGTACAAAAAGGGAAAGGAGAGGAAGACCAGGAATGGAAGGGAATAAGAAAAGAATTAATATGTGTTATGTACGTGTAGTAACCTCCCACAACAAATGTAATCATTATGTACTGTAAACATGTACTAATGAAAAATGTAAGAGGGAGAAACCACTTGTGGTGTTTTTATTATAAGAAAATTAATGCACACATTTCTGCATGAAAACATATCTTTAAAACCAGCTTTCTTTCAGGTAAACACATTTGCAAGGAACATTATTAATATTTACTTTTTAATATCAGAGTTCTGATTTTAGTTAAAATACTAAAAACAAAATTGAACGATAAATTTAACACACAATGCATGGAAATATTTATTTAACATTGTTAATTGTCTCATGTTATTTCATTACAGAAATCATTGCTTTGTGCATATGATAAATTGTTTTCTTGAATGGCAGAGCATCAACATATCACTACAGACATGAAATGACTGGCTATGGGAAGAATGGTCATTTGGCAGAAGTGTCCTGTAGCAAATATGTGTCATAATTTACAGCTGAATCTGAATGCTCAACAGATGGCAAGCTGAATACAGTGCAGCTGGAGCTAAAATATATTTTTAGAGTAAAAAAATATACATTGGAGAGAAACTGGTAATGGGGAAGAGGAATATTAACAAGATAGCTTGAAATAATAGTGAAATGAGGGCAGTCTAAGTCATATTATTAAAGTTTCCTGCTGAGGAAAAATAATGGATCCTTGCTGGATTAATTTCAGCTTTAAACAATGACATGAACTTTGGGCCCAAACATGACATTTTAATAAAGATATGTCTTTATTAAAAGCTAGTTTTAGTTTGGTAGTAACTTGTTTCTTAGAGAATCTGTAAGAATATTTTATCCTAATGCATACATTAACACAAACCAGAACCATCAAGACATACTACTTCTAGTTGCTTGCTCTGTGATACAGCTGCATGTAAAATTAGATACATATTTTTTGAAAACTGATTTGATGCAAATTTTAAGTATTTTAAGTATTTATCAGAGCACATATAAACTACTTCCAGAAGATGCCACTCTTTTGCCATGTTTTGTTATTACTTTCATTCCCTACTACAGATTTCTACAAAATAATTTAAATGTTCCCATTTTCCCATTATGCAAATCAACACTTTTGTTGTTGTTAACATTTCCCAGATAATAAATTTGTCTTCTTTTTAGCAAAAGCACAGGGCTGCAACTTTAATATAGCTATTGCCATAGCAAATCAGAGTTGAAGCTCATAATAATGACCAATACTATTAAGAGCTAAACAGAAAATTAGACTCTAAATATAACAAACCTATTATTACTCCATTCCTTTATATTTATTCTGAATTTTTCATAAACATGTACATATTAATATTAATATTTATAATTATGTCAACTTGAGCATAATCAAAGCCAATTTAACAATATATAGCTAATAGACAAGACTAAAATAAGGCAGAAAAAATATATCTCTTCATCTCTAGACCTCGCTTTCCCGGAATTTCAAACACATATATGTTGTGAAGTCAAACACAAATTTGCAATGATCAAAGCAACAGTTATTTAACAACTGCACTGTGAATTTACAATTGAACAAAGTATTGAATGAGTTTTTTCATCATTTTTGCCATAGTTGGATATAATAACAGTTTTTATGATTAGTCAATTAGGCTGTAAAGTCATCTTGGAAGAACTATATATATCAAAGGGATTTAGGACTCAATTTCTAGAAAGAAAAGGATTTCAGAACTACTATGTATTTCATAGAGTTTGCAAATTACTCCATCTCCCAATACCTCAATTTATTCAAGTGTGATATGATATCACTTCTACTTTTTTGTTGTGGTCAATGCTGGCATAGTGTGGGGAGAGAACCAGCATAATAGTGTAAGCACCAGGAGATGGAGGTCACAGCTCACTTGGAGCCATGTTGGATACTGAGTACAACACTCTCTCTGAAAAGAACCCTTTGTGGGTACTTACTGGCTTGAGAACAGTCATAGTGTTTCTCCTTAATTTTCTTTATATATATATATATGTATATATATAATTCTTTTATTGGTACATTGTAGGTATACAACACGATTACATTTCTCATTGAGAATTGTACCTTCATATGCTGCATCTTGGTTCTTATTTTTTTCCCATTCCTAGCCCTCCCTTCACCCCCTCCACCCTTCCCTATTTACAAAGACTTTATTTCCATTTTTTCCATTTCTCA
>NW_004624748.1:30054240-30087714 GCF_000247695.1 Heterocephalus glaber | reverse complement strand
CAGAGGATGGTTGCTGGGGCGTGGGGCGTGGGCTGATTCGGTGTGTTCTGTGTGACTCAGGACCTCGGTAGGGCATGCACAGACCTGCCTGTCTGCAGCGGGCTGATTTGGCATCCACTCCTTAATTTTCTATGATGATCGCATAATGTATCCTGAATTATTACTACTGCTTTGTAGTATATTCTTTAGTGTAACCATTTGCATCTGGAAAGGTCTTCTCTTTTCGTTTCCTCATTAAACAAATAAGTTGTACTAGCTTTAAATAATATGAAGTGTTTTAGATTTAATATCCCTAATTTTAAAAAGTGTAATGGTGACTTCAAACTTCACAGTGAATCATCTACATTTTTTTCATTATCCGTCCTGCCCTTCCACTGATGTGATCAACCCACTTTTATTCTCAACTACACTGGATTTTGAAGGTTTTTGTTTGCTTGCTTTCTGGGAAGCAGCAGAGGAAATCACATTAATGGGCTCTGGAATGATATGGCTCTGCCTAAATTAGCTTTCTGCAATCAAAGAATTATTTATTTTTCTTCATTTATTCAATGATAGGATGCCAAAAAGGAATAAAATTGTTTCTACTGAATCCTGAAATTATGCCACAGATTTTTCTCTATGTTTGAAATTGAGGGTCTGGACACGTTTTCCATAAAAAGTCAGAGAGTAAATGTTTAGGGCTTGGAAGTTCCTGGTGTCTCTATCATCACTGCTCAGCACTGTTGTGCAGCAAAAGAGAGCCGAATACAGTACATGAAACAATGAGTGTGACTAGGTCCCAGATCAACTTGATTTCAAACAAAAAAATATAATGAATAGTGTGAAGGATTTCACCTGTGGACTATAGTTTACTGACCTCTCCTTAAAAGCTAAAACTTTCACAACATATTAGAACACTAACAAAAATTCTTACTTTAAAATGTGTTCTGAATTCTTTCATTTCATGTTGTTTTCTTTTTATTAGTAGACTGAAAGAACAAGTGGCAGAACAAAATCACTATTATTTTTTCCATAAAGTTTATTGGTAGATTTTAGGTATAAAGAAAAAATATGAGAATAGGAAAACCATGGAAACAATTGTTTTTTCATTCCTTTATTTCTTCAATTTCTCAGGTAATTCACATAGAGAAAAACAGTGTTGTATGAATTAAGTAAATTAATGTAAATAATTAGATAATATTGTTAAAAGTATGAATAAAAGAAAAACACATATATTATCACCCAAATCATAAAATTGTCAATAGTGTTCCGTCTGAAATTTCAATTATTTTCCCAGTAGTGAGAATTGAACCCAAAGCCTATACACTGAACCACATCTCTGGCACTTTTAAAATTTTTATTCTGAGATGAGGTCTTGCTTATTTGCTAAGTTGCCCAGCTGGGATCAAAATTGCAATCCTCCTGTTTCATCCTCCCAGGATGTTGGAATTGGAAGCCTTTACTATCAAACTCAGCTTCAACTTATTTTTGGTGCTATTAATGATAGGAGATTTTGATTGAGACTTAAGTTCACATATTTTAGAGTCTAGCAAACCTTTACACAATATGCAGTATAATGAAAGAAGAAAAAATAAAATTAAACATTTTTCATTTACATTTTCTATTATTTAGAGACAAAGCCCTAAATGATAGATATGGTTTATTTGTGGAGGAACTGTCTTTTTGGTTAGAAAATATTCTTTATATAGAAATTGGCAATATATTTAAAAGTTCCATATAAAACAAGGTAATTAATAAAATATATTATTTAACTTTCAGGTTTAATTTCTTGTACATACAAATACCAGAAGGGAAGAAAGTGGGATTCAGAGGAGTATAAATAACTCACTTTCTTGAATTCATGAAAATCAACAAAAGGAATATTGTTTTCTAAAACTATTAACCTAGCCATGTTTATGTATAAAGTTTTAGTTTTATGTACTTATTAAAAATAATATATTTTTATTTTTTTTAAATTGATACATAAAACATGCATTTGCCATATGTGCCATGAGGTTATAAAACATATATGCATTGTAAGATGTTTAAGTAGAACTAATTAACATATGTATCTCCTCTTATGATTATAATTTTGGTTGGGGGAAATTTATTTTCACTCCTTCAGTAATTTTTTCAAGAATACAGTACAATAGTATAGACATCATGTTGTGCAACAGTTCTATTTTTCTTATTCCTATGTAACTGAAATTTTGTACCTTTTGACCAGTATCTCCTCAACCTCCCTATCCCAACCTCAAGCAACTCAGTTCCTAGTAAACACCATGCTTGTCTCTATGAGATAAACATTTTCAGATTCTTTTTTTTTTTTTTAACATTTTCAGATTCTTAATATGAGTGAGAATATGTGGGATTTGTCTTTCTGTGATGGCTTACTTCAGGTTCATCTATATTGTCACAAATAAGATTTCCTTTTATGACTAAGGAGTATTCATTATGTATACATACCACCTTTTACTTATCTATTCATCCAGTGATAGGTAGTTAGATTGACTATTAACCATATCGCGATTATTATGTATGATATTGCAACAAACATGGAAGAGCAGATTTCTTCAAAATATTGATTTACTTTCCACTGGATATATACCAAAGAGTAGGTTTATTTTGTTATATCTTATTTCTATTTTTAATGTTGTGAAGAACCCCCAATATTGTTTTCCATGAGGGATTTATAAACTTACATTCCCATCAATAATGTACATCTTCAAGAACATTTGACATATTTTATTTTATTTGATATCAGTAATCCTAACAGATGTGAAGTCATATCTAATTGAAATTTTAGTTTGCATTTCTTTGATGCTGAGTGAAGTTGAACATTTTGGCTTATTCCTGCTGGTCATTTGTATGTTTTCTTTTTCAAAAATGTTTATTTGAATACTTTTCTCATTTTGACTCAAGTGTTTTGTTGCTAGTGAGTTGTTTCTTATATTTTGAAATATTAAGCCTTTATCAAATGTATAGTTTTTAAGTAATCTGTGTTATGCTATAGGTTCCATTGTTACTTTCTTGATTATTTATTGTACTTTTACAGAAGCTTTTAAGATTAATACAGTGTCATTTGTCTATTGTTGTTTTTGTCACCCATGTTCTTAGATCATCCAAGCATTCATTATCCTTATCTTTTCCATAGAAATTTTATCATGTTTTCTTCCAGTAATTTCATATTTTCATGGCTTCAATTTAAGTATTTAATTGATTTTGAGGATTTTTTAATAGGGCATAACATAAAAGTTTAATTTTATTCTTCTGCTTATGGACATCTGGTTTTCTCAAATTCATTTATTGAAGACACTGTGTTCTATTTATTGTCTATTCTTGGTGCCTCTGTCAAAAGTTAGGAGGCTTTAAATCCATGGATGCATTTCTAGGGGCTGAGGGCTGTTGCATTGTTCTATGAATCTATTGTATGACAGCCTTATAATTTTAATCACTATTAATTATTAATTATTTTTTTCAATATTAGGGATTGTATCCAGGACCTCATATTTGTGAGACAAATTTTGTATTATTGAGCTGCATCCCCCAGACCATTTTTTAATTTTATGTTAAGACTGGCACTCATTGAGTTTCCCAAGCTTTGATTTGACTTATGATTTTCCTGTTTCACCCTCCTGAGCACGTGGGATTATAAGGATGTACCTGATTTGTACTATGTTTTCAAGGACTATGCCTTCAGCTTTTATTATTTTATATTTCCTTCAAGATTTCATTGGCTATTTGGGGTCTCTTATAAATTTTAACACTGTGTTTTATATTTATGTGAAGAATGTTATTGGTATTTTGATAGACATTGTTTTGAATTTGTAGATCAATACTGATATTATGCATAGTTTAACAATGTGTGGTCTGTCAAGCCATGTAAAAAGGATATCATTCCACTTAATTGTATCTCTTGAAATTCGTTTCATAAATAATTTATACATACTGGTATACAGATATTTCCCTTCCCATTTCCTTTCCAGTACTACTATTTCTTTGCTTTAGCTATTTAAAAGAAAAAAAATACAAGAAAAAAATACAAGAATATGTTCTTGTGTCCCCACCTAGAAAATGATAAGGTGCTGTGTATTATGGAAAGCTATAAGAAAGGGTTACAAATATTTTCACCAGAAAGAAATGATAAATGCTGAGGATACAGCTCAAAGTAAAGAAGTTACTTAGCGTGTGTGACAGCCTGATTTAGATCCCCAGAACGGAAAAGAAAAATAAAGGAACAAATGATAGTCTTTGAGAAGATAGAGATATTCAACCTTGTTTAAATATTATACATGAATAAACATATTGAAACATCACCAGGTGCTCCATAAGTGTGCATCAGTTTTATGTTTTTATGTGTTAGTTTAACATAAAATTAATTTTTTAAAATGTGTAAATAGAACTTAGCATGAATAAATATAACTCACAGACTTTGGCTTTTACTATTTTTCAATAAGTGGTTCAGGTCTGAGCCAGAATGTGCCTGAAATCTTGAGTCTATATAGAAAGTCAGAAAAGAGTTAATAATTTTGTACTTGATGTCAAAAAGTTACTGAAGGCCAGATGTTCCCATTTTCCATAGATTAGCAAATGTGTCGAAAGTAATGACTTCAACCCATTGAAGCACATCATGTAGACAACTATGTGCTAGTTCTTATGATGTTCAAATATACTTATTAAAACTCAATATTTTTTATTACAATAGTATATTTGAAATTCACTGGATAGGTAGATGAAAAGATTTTTATGCTATATTCAGATGGAATTGTTGGAACTAATAGAAAATAATTATTTATAAACTAAATGAAGCACTTTATCAAAACAATTGGTAATAAACCTACTCACCAAAATATCTATTAGGCCCTTTGTAATAGGGATATCCAGCTAAGAACTGATTAGTTTATAAATCTTTTTAAGTTGTACAACTACCTCTCTGTAACTTGTTGCGGTATCTCCTCCCAACTTACCAAAACTTGCCCTAATTCTTATGAAACTTCTGCGTCTATCACTTTTCAGAATGTAGTGGAAAAAAAGTAAGAACATTTGCGTACAAAGAGAATGTGGAATTTTCTACAGCACACATAAAATTTTATTTTTTAAAAGAATAGAAATTATCTGAAAAAATTAAAGGGAATATTTATGTAAATTTTTCAAGAGTAAAAGTGTGTTCAGAACTTTGGCTCTCATTTAAATTCTAATAGAAATTAACTGTAGAATAAAGGATGCAAGATAATGATGAAAATGATGAACATTTAAAAATGTTTACCTTTATTTTTGCATTGCTGGGGAATTAACCCAAGGACTCATGAATGCTAGTCAAGCACATTACTACTAGGCCATGTCCTGAGCACCGGCCCCTTCACTTTTGGGGTTAATGATGAAGTCAGGCAATATTAAGAATTTTTGTTGAAATTATTAGTGGTTTAACATTACATTTATGTAAAAATATTTAAAATATTTATTGTAACTTGTAGTGTGATATATTGAAGTACTAATGGGTGAATGAATTGAGAATCAGAATTCGGCAAAGCCATATATAAATACATATACTCATACAAATTTTTCTACCTACCTATTTACATATATATACACACACACACAAACACACACACACACACACATGTCTGGTTAAGTGAATAAGTTGGGTTGTGCATACACGGTAAATTTTTCCATGGATTGTGCTTCTGTAGTTTTGTATAATTTTGGAAATATCAAGATTATATTTTTAAAGAAAGTCTAAGATTATCATAATATACCACTGTATGATCAATCCCTTGAGTAACTCTTTGAACATGTCCTTGCATCACCCTGCTCTTTCCACCGTGAACACAACATTTAAACACTCAGGCACTCCTGTCTTTATATTTAACATTGTCTCCAATTTTAACGCATTAAACATAGATACTGACATGCCTATACCAATTTGCTTAAAGGTCTCTTTGGCTAGTTTTTCTTATATTCCCCCTCATAAAAACTGAACTGTTCAATGACACACTTTATTTTCCTTCCCTCTTTTAGTGATTGTATTAGTTATTACCATCATACTTTTCACTCACTTTTTATTGTATCCTCCAATAGAAAGTGACTAGCATGAAGACATAATGTTTTAAATTTTTTTTATCAAAACCACATACCATTGTGCTTAGAAAGTTAACTGCTGTATAGCAGTCATTCAGCAAATAATGTGAATGCCCAAAATATATCTAATAAAAATAACTAATATTGGACTTCAGAAAAATTCATATTACAATTCAGCATCACCCCTTACTAAGTAATCTAAAAGAAAACCTCTTTTGTTATACAATTGGTGTACTTTACATACCAAAGAGTCAACACAATACTTAATTTAAAAGATTACTATGGATGTGAGAATTAAATGAAATATAGTTGGGCACTGTACTTTGAGATGCAGGTTTCATTTCTTCTTATTCGCTCATCACTAGCAACCCGATTATCATCCAGAATATACAATGTTTTCATGAGGAGTACATTTTTTTGCCTTTGTAATAATTTATAAATGGTGAACTGATATTAATTACATACAATTTAGTTATAATTCACTTTGGCTTGCTAAGACATTTTCTATGTGAATGAAACAGCAAATTTAAGTTGTTTAATTTTTAGTATAATTACTTCTTGAAGAATATAACACAAAAATAATATACAAATACATCAGAATTTATATTCATGTATGGAAATTTGCAAGTAGAAAGAAGTTCTATAACATTTAAGTTTTTAATGAGACAAATTTACTTGTAGGTGATTCCGGTGGAATTTTAAACCAGTGTAGAAAAAAGATTTTTCTAGGTAGTGCCCCAGACAGTATATAAAAATTTGTTTCAGCTAACATGATTCTGGAAAGTATAGTAGAGTCTAGGAAAAAAAGGGTAAAGATAAAAGTGCATTAAGACATTTAAAAAAAAATCACAGGTTTAATTTACTAACACAGCAATCTCGTGTATTCTAAAAACATTAAACAAGCAAGAAGAACAGAACTTGATATATAAGGATACAAATGATTCATTCATATGTTGAATGTATTTAAATCTAAATTTTTGAAGAATTAACATGAAGTATATTTTTACTCAATAAGAAGTATATGTCTCACTGTTTTGGGGTTTGTTGTTGTTCTTTAGGTAAAAGACAAAGGGTAGTAATTCTACCAATGTTGTGATAGTTATGTTTCTACAAGTCACCACTGGATGGATATCACTGTATTTGTTTGTTAGAATCCTGTTGCAAAGTACCATAGGCAAACAACATTTGAATTTCCGTTTTTCTTTTCCTGCTATTTTTGTTATATTTAATTCAAGAAAAATGGATTGAACATATTTATAAATATCATAAATTATATCATCTTGTCTACATACAAGTATTTTTATCTATATATTCTAACAGTTTTTTAAGTTTAAATTTCAATTGTTCTTACTGTATTGATGCCAATTTTAAAGAAATATTTTGATTCATCTTGTTATATTTGAATGACTTGTATTTCAAACACCCATTTAATCAAATTAGTTACATTAAATTTAAAAATAAATGGACAATAATTACAAAGTTTCTATAGTTCAATTTTTATCATAAAATTATAATTAGTATAAGCACTATGGACTCCCTTTACAAAAATCTTCAAAGTGATTTATATATGTATAAATACGGTGACATTTTTAACAGCTTCAAAATTCCAAGAATTATATTTTACCTCATATAATACACAACATTTTTAATAGAATTACAGTGATACCTAAACCTTCCCGGGAGATAAATGACAGCAAGTATAGTTGAATTATACTATTGCCAGAAAATGTAAATATTGTGATAACTTATATTGCCTGTGCTCCATTTTTCTTAAAATTTCCTAAATAATTATGGATAGCCTCAGGAAATACTGTTGTGTACTCATGAATTAGTAATCTCAGCTACTTTAAGTAGATCTTTAATTTGATTCTTTTCCTTCTTCACTCTGTTGAGATGATTCATCCCATCCAATGATTCTGTGCTAAAACCTCTGTTCTTGCCAAATATGCTAAAATTGCCTAACAGGTACTGAGATATTACTGTCAAGCCACTGGAGCACAATTCCCTTCAATTCCATATTTACTTCTTGCATCGGTTAGATATTGATTTATTCTATGGATCCATGAATAATGTTCCTAATCTAGCATTATCATTCATATATCAGTTCTTATAGGGAAGATACATTTCTTCTTTCTCTTCTACTGCATTGTTTAGAAAGTTTTCTATGAGGTTTAACACAGCAATTCTTTTGATATCTACTTAATTTTCATTAGTATTCTCAATCTTTTTTTTTTCTTTTTCATTTTTTGAGACAGAGTCATGCTATGTAGTCCAAGCTGGCCTTGAACTCACTAAATATCCCAGGCTGGCCTCTAATTCAGGGTGATTCTTCTGCCTCAGCTTCCAGAGTCCTGGGATTACATGCCTACACTACTGAACTTGGCCTTCTCATTCTTGAATGATTGAGTTCACAACGCAGAGCCCGGTTCTCATAAGTGGGACTCTCCATCCTGCACTTACTCACTGCAGGCCAGAACTATTTGTATAAAATACATGTATTTCAATCTGATTTTCTGTGTGATATATTGTTTTTCATGTAGCTCTTTGTTCAGACTGTATACATATTTATTATGACTTAACTGTGGATAAATTGAGTTATTGTCTACATTATTTTCTTAGAGTACACATTTGCTTTCTTTCTTTTTACCTAAGCAAATTCATTACCTATTTTCATGTGTACTAGGTTAAAAATGCATTCCTTATTATGTCTTCTGGATTAAAAACTTAACTACATCACCAAATAATCAATATATTGGCAAATTATTTAATGTGTCTATTTTTCTGCTACCTCATTTGTTAATGAAATACAAAAATAGTGCTGTATAAATTATAGTTAGTATAATTATAATTTTTAAACAATTATTTTCATAAGGCAATAGCTGTGTATAATAAAGTCAGGCAAAAATGTGAGTTAGTACCACTAGTTTGTTTTGATTAGTCAGTTTGGATTCCCTTCTTTGGCTAATTTATTTTCACTTAACCCATGATAACTATTACCTCATCTTTGGCTGTCTTGAGTCTCTGAACATTGAAGCTTAGACATTTATGTTTAAACATTAAAACTGTAGACATTTATAACAGATAAGTTAAAGTTTCCACTTTCACTGTAGGAATGGAAATAGAACAATTTATTAAAGTCAAGCTAATTAAGTTCTAATGAAAGGGGTAGGATGTTCCTTTACAGATTTCCATTCATTTATTTCCTGTGCATTCTGGTTAAAAAAAAAAAAGTTATAATTTATTTTTCATGTTTCATTCTAGCTGGGTTTTGTTGTTGTTTTTGATATTGTTTGTTCCCTTAGAAAGCTCAATCTCATCATTTGAATCCTCTTTTTAGTATATTATTCTTGAAACTATTGCTCAAATCACAGAGGAAAATATGGAAGAAATGAAAATAAATATATTGATCTAAAAATGGCAAAACTGATTTCAGGGCAAAATATTTTCTTTATTTTGGAAGAAATTATCAACAATAAAATGATGTGAATATAAGGCACGCAGCTCTTATTTATTGATTCATAGTATGTAGCATATATTTACATATGCTTTTCATTTGACTCAATTTCTTCTACTCCATCTAGATAGATTGTCTGTGTTAAGAGTAGTCTATGCAAAACTTGTTCACTATCAGAGTTTCTTTTTAACCTTTACGGATCTTAGGCAAAAGCTAAAGAAATTTGGACTCACAATATCTTTATAGAAGAATATATTTGTATCCTTGAGTTTTTTGCCTAATGCCTATGATATTCCCTGCATGTATAGCAGATTGAGAAGTAGAAATAGACTGATTAAATATCTACAATAGGTTATCCAATAATGTATTTTAAAATACATTAAATGTGTCTTTAAAAAATTTAGTGTAATTTACATTTTAAATGTGAACAAAAATTCTCTCTGCAATTTTAATGTAATACAGAGATTTTCTCTGACCAAGAATGACCATACCATTTTTATCATATTTCAGAATCTTGCAAAACAAGAGTATGTTGAAAATACTAAAACAACCATTACTATTAATTAAATTCCAGTCAAAGTTCAAATTTTTGCAGTTTTCCTACTAATATCTCTTTTTTCTCCTCCAAATCTAATCAAAGATAACACAATTCATTTAGCAACTTTTGCAAAGAATATTTTTAAAATTTACTTTACATAGAATTTTATAGAGTAAACATTACAAATGGAAAGTGTAATAATTTGATTATATTAACTAAATTCACACCAAATGTAAAGTGCATTCTTCCAATTCTTGAAAAATGTGGCCCTGTCAGTAAAATGAATACTGTGAAAGACAAACATGTACTATTAAAGTAAACCAATGATTCAGGCTATAGAGTTCTTTGTATTGCTTAGATAGATGAAATAACTGAATATTATATGTTCATAATCCCCAGAACAAAGGGAAATAATAGTGGACATAATAATACTAATAGTACTTAAGTTGGATTAATAGAAAATATCATGGGATATATTATTATAAAACACAAGAAAGTCTGCTTTCAAAGTATGTCACTAAGATATAAATGAACATATAATTTTGAAAGTTCAGAGAAATAGCATTTTCAGTAATAATAATATTTAATTATATCTCAATATTTGATTGCACAGGCTTTATTGGAATGAACACATTTAAATTCACATACTTCACTTTCATTCTCCATACAGTTTATCTTAATTTATCATTGCTGCTTACTGATATGCTTCAGTTATAAGAGAAGGTCAAACAGTCCTCCTCAGGGCATTTTAGTCTCTGGCAACAATTTTTATTTGCTGATCATAAATGTACTTTAAATTTCTGTGTTCTTATTTTATATAATAATGTCAAGGACAAACATTCTGAAGCATGTCTAATAATGCTGAGATTCTTTCCTTCACTTTATAATTCAGCACCCCATTAAGTTTAAAGATAGCTAAATGTTTCTTTAGCTTTTTAAGGAATATTTTAAATTTTCATCAAGATATTTTTGTTTCTATTTTTTAAAATTTCTTCATCCTTGCATTATATAAGAAGAAATATGAGACAAATGTTTAGTGGATGAAAAAATTGCATTTTATATGCCACCTTTTTATTGATTCTACTGAAATTAAAAAATCACAATTTTGAATATACATAATGCAAAAACTCAATGAGAAAAGTTGTAGTCTAGAATAGGAAACTATATGCTATATTATTATTGAAAATATTTTTGAGGTAAATCACTTTGGAAATGTCACTTCAAAAATATAAAAAATAAAATTATGAGATTCCTATCTGAAATTAGTCCAAATATGTTCATTACTGTGTTTTTTCTAACAGATCAATAGACTATTGTGACAGTTCTTAAAGGTGAATGTCACTGGACTAAGAAATGCCTAGCAAATTGGCAAAGCATGCTTCTGGGTGTGTCATGGATCATGGAGGAATGATTACCCTTTGCCCATTGCTCTCTAATATTGTAGCCCAGCTGCCCTCTCAGGGGCACCATGAACTAAGAAGCTTTGCTCTACTATGCACCTTTCTTCCACAAGGTTTTTGCCTTGGAAACTGTCAACTGTCAATGATGTACTGAGTCTCCTGAAATCTTGACCTAATTTAAACCTTTTCTCTTTATGATGTGGTTGTTCAGTATTGTGGTAGAGCAAAAAAAAAAAAAAAAAAGAAAAAGAAAAACAAATAAAAAACTGACCAATACAGAAAATTGGTAGGAGAGAAGTGGAGTTATTTCTGTGACTACTTGACCATGTGGTTTAGATGCTTTTGGAACACATTTTCTGGTAGAGTTTGGAAAGGTATAAAGATGCAGGATAGAGAAGGTGAGAATACTATAAACATTGCATTATGGGTGATTCTGTTCAGAGCTCTATAGATTACAATGCTGATAGGAATTCACACTGTAAGAGCCTTGCTCAGGTAGTTTCACTTCGGATCAAGGACGTAATTGGGTTTTGGACTAGCGGCCATGTTTTCTAATATCTGGCAGAAAATTTATCCTTTACTCATATCCTGAGAATTTGCACAAAAGGTAGACTATGTGTGCTACTCTGTCTGAGGAAATTTTGAGACAGTTCAATATTCAGGCTGTGGCATGGGTACACATGGCTGCTTTCCAGAAAGATTTATAGAGATAATATGAGGCAAAAAGCACAACAGAAAATTTTGAAAAACTTAAATTTTAGTCCATAAAGAACATATGTAAAGTCAGGGTCTAAGATGTGGTTGATAAAGAAATTAGCAGTATTAAAAAGAAACTATGTAATTTGTATAAGGACAAAGAAAAAGATGCTTTATATGCATGCATCTCAGGAATCAGCCAGACCAGGATCTAGAGTAGAAAAATATGAACATTTTATTTACGAACAGAGTTCCCTGTAAGCCCTCTAGAGAAGGGCCTCATATGGAATTGCTTCCTTTGGATTCAATTCACTGTGCTCAGCCATCCAGAATTCAAAGGCTGCACCAGCCAATCTCAAAGGGATATGGCTATTGCTCAAGGTGACTACTGCTTTACTTCTTTGCTGACATAAACTAAGCAGTTTTGCTTTGCTAAACCCTTTCTCCACGATGTTTTTACCTTGGATCCTGCCAGCCATGTACTGCATTTCCAGAAACCCTGAACTAAATTAAGCCTTTCTTCCTTAATTTGGCAGTGGTGGGTATGGTGTCCAGTGACAGAAAACTTGACTAGTACAACTATTCTCTTTCTAATAGAAAAGGCCATGCAATTTCTTGCACAGCTTTGCATCCCCTACACAGTCCCTCAATGCTATTGAATGAACAGTTTAAGGAGTGTTTCAGTATGGAATCAGCTCAAAGAAAAATTCTAATTTCTTACATAAATTTCATTCAGTGTGAAACATTTTATGGTAGATTTTAATCATTTTCTCTTAGGAATCTTACAATTTATTCCTTCCAACCTATCATTATCTATGAACTATCTTAATAGTGTTTGATTTTCCATATAGATGTATTAAATTTAAAAAATCAAACAGATTTTTATCTTTTTTATCTTATAGATTTATATTTAATTCCTCATAAGCTATTTCTTCACTTTCAAGTTATTAAAAATGACACATTTGATATATTTTGAAACATTACTATTTTATTTAGATCTGAGTCAGATTTTGGTGTCAAATTTTCAGAGTTTACACCTTTCCTCAACAACTGTCTGGCCATGTGATTCTATTCAAAATATTCACCTTCATTAGTATTTTTATATATTTTCTACTTATTCTTTCTTTGTATCTTATAATTGCTTACACTAAGCAAAATTGAATAACTTTCTAGATTCTATCTCTAAAATAAATACAATATTTCCACCCAATTCTCAAAGTTTATTAAGGTAATTAGATTATTGAAACAAAATATCATTAAAAATAAAATATAGACCTAGTTATCTAACTCCTGCCTACAAAAATATTTCATTTCATTTATTAAATTTTAATTATTATACTTTATTAGAATATTAGAATATTATATAATAGTTGTATATATTATAATATTTTATATAATATATAATAGTTGTATATATTAAAATATGTTATATAATATATAATAGTTGTATATATTAAATATATAATAGTTGTTGTTGTTGATCATAATTCAGGTGATATGCTTATGTTAAAGTTTTTTACAGAAATATAAGTCAAAGCAGGCAAAGACCACTAAAATGTCTTTGTAGAAGGTTTAATGTTTAATGTTTCTGCCACTTTCTTAATCATAGGAAAAACATTCAAATTTTATAAATATTTACATCAACTATAACAAAAATGATGTCAAACCAAAATTTCTCTGGATAAATTTATATAGGCAAGAAGATTTTTTTTTAAGATTACATTTTTGATACAAAGATCCAAGGAAGTTTTTAGGAGAGACTAAAAGTCATTTGTGTTTGTTAGTTGGCTTTTCCAAAAGAAAAAGAAAAGCTTTCTCATATCCTCATAGGGGGAGGTATTTTTCAAAATTTGGAACTCAAAATCTACTGAAGTTAAGCATCTGCCCTAACCCCATAATCTTCACTTCCCAGTTCCACTCCTTAATCTGGATCTGGGGGTAGTAATTACTACATTTCAAAGGAGTCTTTCCAGGCTCTGGGAAAGATATTCCAAGTTGAAAACATCAAGAATCTACTTAAAATATTTGCCTCTCAAAAGAACAGAGAAATAATTTTAAAAGATAATTTTTTTCTAAAGTAAATGTTCTGAAAAATGGTAGATCAACAGCATGGGATCAGAAACAATTGACTTCCTAAAATTCAGTCAAGGTGAAGAAACATGAAGGACTTGATTTGTTGCAAACCCCTGACTGATTTTGCAAGCACTGCAAGCAAAGAATTTAAAACAAAGTGTTCTGGACAAAATTGCTTCTAGTTATGTTTACAAATATACCACAATATACGAAACCTTAAAAAACAGCATGGCTAGCTCATTATTTAGGAAGGCCTTAACCACCCCAGCAAGTGTATTTGGTAATTGGTTCTTACTGTTGGAAACTCAAAATTATCCTTTTATAAATTTTAATTCTGTAGCTTATCAATATACGCATTCAGAAAAATTAGAGCACATATCTACACTCAGTTTCTTCTTCACTAAAATTGCCTGATTTTTAGAGTTTTGGCCAGTTGAGTAGTAGCTTTTGAAAATTGAGTAGTAGCTATTATGCTACCTTTTATACACTACATTTTACATATTGGTATTTTAATTTCAAAGACATATTAAATATTTCTGCATTTCAGAGGTGATAAGGATTAATAATCCATACTGTGTTACAATAAAATCAAAATAATTTACATACTGCAAAGTCAAGCTGCTTCTAGAATCACTAAAAGCAAATTGACTTCTCTATTTAAAGTAAATTTAGCCACAGATCTAAGGCATAAAACTGATATGAAGGGAAAATGAAAGAGCATTTCATGTGCTCTGTACTCTTTTAGGAAATTTGAATAACAAAAACAGGAAATTTAAACCACTTTCATTTCTTTTTTCTTTAGTTCAGATGCAATATGAACTTATGGACTTATGATAATATATCACAACTTACATACAACAATGTCTTTGTTCATTTAACAATTTAATAATTTTTAAATGGTCTGACCATGGATCATTCATTTACTTCTATTTTTTCATTTAAATTGTTACCTCAAAAACTCAGATTTACCCCGGATCTAGAGGGACGTAGTACCTTCACTAAATCCTAACTACCAATAACAAGATCTGAAATCATAATTAAAAATTGATCTATCAGAAAGAAAAAAATAATCAAATATTGATCATTTTAAATTGGTATGTCAATGCTGAGATAGTACTGTCCTCATAATTTTTCAGGTGTTTCAAAGTTAATAATTCCTTTTGTTTCTGCTACACATATTGTAGGAAAACTTGTATTTTAAAATTTTTGTTTGATTTCAGAAAAATGTGACACAATATGATTTGCTTTATTTACTCTCAAAACACCTGAATTACTAATTATTTTGGAGCTGAGAATTGTAAAAGAAGGCTTGAATCTTATGTGGTCTTAATTTAATTTAAATAAAATTGTCTGGATATACTTTGGACTGTGCTTTGGAAATTATATCTTTGATTTTATTGAAGTTACTTAGGAAAATCAGAGGGCATCATATCATAAGTTCCTGATGTCTCTCTTTGAATAAAAATAGAGGATAATAAGATAAAGTCAGTGAAGTGTACACAATCATATTATCTAATCATGTTTGTGATGCTTTAACACACACTTTCTGAAAGCTACAGAAATATGTGTCCTCATCATAGAAGTAATAAACACTGGCAATTATGCATAATTATAGAGATTAAGTTCCAATTAAGGCTTAATTTCAATAATATCCTTATCCAAAAATCTTTTCAATTTTGTAGTGACATGAAAAATGATCAAGGTAACTCAAGGTGCTAATTCTCATTATGGTTAAAGACAAAATAGGTTTGATTAGAGATTTTAGAATGTATGTCAGTATCCCAGCAGCAGGGCATATTCACAATATAAGGGGATAGATAAAAAATCAACATGAGTCATTAATATGTACCAACTCCCAATGTACTTCCTGGATACTGCAAACATGTGTTGAACTAATAAAAATAAAATAAAATGCTACTCTTCTTCTTTGGGTGAAGACAAAAGAGTATATCTCCTTTTGGATTAGAAATTGCATAGTTATCTCTAGTTCAGAACCAAGTATTTTTGTATCTTAAATATTTACTCCTTGGAAATAATGAGAGAGAATTAATTGTTTATCCAGTTATATCTATAAAATAATGCTTTAAATATTAATGGCAGTGATAGATGAAAATCATTATAATATTTTCTGCTTAAACTTACTATTTTCAAAGCATCAATGAAAAGTCTTGACATTTTATAACTTTCCAAAAAATAATAGAAAAGCATATATAATATAAAAAACAAAATGCACATCATGCCGCTAAGAAAAGAGAAAAATGAAATTATTTTATTTTCTTAAAAAAAAAAAAACTCCAGAAAGCTAAATAGGACTGCAAATTTCAATGTAAATTTGTTCTTGGAAATATTTCAAAGTATATAAAGATTTATTTATTGTATTTATACATTTTAATCTAAATAATTTGATAATATTCACTTTTGATTTTATCTCCCTTTATACCAACTCTATAATGGTGATTATACTTTTCTAATTTAACATTTTTCATACTATATGTTAGGCACTGTGCCCAATTTCTTACATACTTCTCCAATAAATAACTGCAACTACTATCACCCTCACATGTGTGGCAAACCTGGGTTTGAACTCATTTGATGCTCTTGTATGGATTTTTTTTTTATTCAGAATACACAACATACTGATGCAAATAGCTACACAATTTCTTGTTTCAGCACCTCTTAAGTAAAGAGAGCAATAGTGAAAGGGATTTATTAGATATTCTATGCATGGAACCACAAATTCATATTATATTTAGGCTCTATCTACAGAGAAAGTAACCTGATTATGATAAATTTTCTGCACAGCGTTCTGTGATATGATTCCAAGTACAGTTCCTATAACATTCCATCATACAGTGGAAGATCTTTCCTTGTCTATTTTTTGTGTCCATCCTCTTCTGCTTTCTTATGCGCTGTCTCCTTACACTTTTCACTTCTCTGTACCCTACACTTTTTTTTTTTTTTTTTTTTGGTACCGGGGGTACCAGGGATCCAACTCGGAACTTTGTGGTTGCAAGGCAGGCAGCGGGACCATTAGGCTAAAACCCCGGGCCCCCATTCACTTATTTATACGCTGTCCCCAACAAAAGAGCCCAAGATATAAGCCCAAGAGATAATAAAAAATAAAACAAACATGAACTTAACTGTAAGAAGAAAACAGTTTGAAGAAACCACACAAGTCTATTTTCATTTCCTCATCTTAAGAAAAGGATTGTACTTTATAGTCAGTCTATCATTCATTTAATAAACAAAATGTAAAATATATTTTTCAATTTATTTAAACAGTTATACTTTCTCTGCCATATGAACATAGTAGAAATAACAAAGATGAGGCAAATCATGTCTTCTACTTCTCTGATAAATATTTAAGCTATGAAATCACAGAGCTGTATGCCATTTATTACAGGTAGCACCTAATGGACCATAAAGAATTAATTTTTACAGAGTTATAAGATCAATTAATGAAAGGTTATGATATTTAGCCAAACAAAAATGACAACACCATAAAGATTATTATTTCCAATAATAGAGAAGATAAGTATTTCAAGCTACTGTGAGGAAAGAAAACATTAAGTCCTGCAAATAATGAGATATCAGACTGGTTTAATTATCTACTTACATCTAAGTTAATAAATATATGAAAACATAGGTTACATGCATGATAGTCTTCACTTGTTTAAAAGTATTTTCTAATGTCCCAATGAAAATGAAAGGAGAGGTAATAAAGTAAAATTTGAGGTTTTTGACATTTGCAAATAGATTTATTTTGCTCTTACATTGAGTTGATAGTAAAGCTGGATGTAAAATTTTATGTAGAAAAACTTTCCCTCAGAATTTTGTGTAGAGTTGAACTACAACTTACATCTTTCTGTATCCCTTGTATAAAGATTGATGATATTCTAACTTATTGTTTCTGTGAAAATGTTTATTTTTTTAACTTACTAGAAGCTTTTATAATCTGAGATTTTGCCTCAATATTCTGATGCTCAAAGGTGAATCATATTACAAGCTATTTTAAAACATGTCATGACTAAGGACATTGTAGAAAATATTGAACATATTTTATTGCACTATTAATTATCTCTGTGATGGCTTACTTTGTTTGATTTACTCTATTATCTTTCTGCCAAATAAATCTTATAAAAATGAACTTTTGAACTATTTTCATAACTTTTAGCATGCTCTCTGCCTTTCAACTCTTTGTCCAATATTCAGAAAATATCTTCAGATTTGTTTTCTCAATTATTTATTGAGGTATCTAATTCTGATGTAATATGTTTATATTTCAAGAAAACTAAGTTTTGAATACTGGTTTTAACACATTAAAATTGCATTTATGGATTTAATATTACACTAATACTTTGTTCTCACTGAGACTCAGTCTTTATTTTGAGAAAAATTACAGAGAATGTAAAGATAAACACTTCTAAATTTTGACAAAGTATATCTAATGATATGATATTTGACCATTCCTGATTGATGTAGCCATGAACATATAAGAATTCAGCCAAGCAAAATAATTCTGTGATTAAATTCTTTCATCTAGTAAGTGTGTAAATTTTTCCATAATTCATGTCTGTATAACACATTACTTTCCTATATACTTTGGGAAACAATGATATGTACAACCTAAATCATTTCAGGCATTCAAGAAAATAATATCAAGTATCATCAAGTCCAAATGAGATATATCTATTGCTGATTTTTTCCCTGTTAATATGAAATTGTATATGAAAATTTAAAAACCCAATAATGTCCTCACATTAATTGATGTAATGCATATTTGTTAATCCTTTTTCCATTTAGAATGTATACCATATTTATGTCATATATATATATTCACTAACCTGAAGCATCCTATGTTTTTTTCCGTAAATTTTTATAGTATATTTAAAATTGACTAAAATTTGTTCTACCTTTGAATAACTATGGATAATTACCAAGTTAATTTTAAAATATGTAGAATATGAAAATATAAAGGAATATTAAAAACATTATGTAATTATCACCATGAGCTAAACATAGTGCTTATGAAATTATTTTCTAAGGAAGATTTTCTAATACTTAAATTTCTCAGTAAGTAAGTATGTACTGTATTTTAAAAGTCTATTTTAAGGTCAGTTGCTTTGTCTTTCTATAGATAATATAGATATAGATTTAGATATCAAGCAAATCTGAAACAATCTGTAAAAATTAACATATATCAAATATCAAGATTTCAACTATTTTCCAATGTGACTTACCCACAATTATACATTTGAAAGAATTTTGGTATTAACTCCTTCACTTTTATTGATTAAATAAATTTTACTCAGAAAAATTGAAAATGTTTCTTTCATTTAATCCTATTTCATTTTTGTAAATTTAAAAAATTTTTATGTGTATATATAAACTTTTGGGAAATGCAAAATCATTCTTATATGTTTGTATCAGAGCCTAATAAGATGAACATATAAGAATTGATTATTTATCTTAAGAAATACAAATCCTCTAAAAATAAAAAATAATTTTTCAGCCTTATCAAGATCTTTGACTTACATTCAGATATATTATGATAAATTTTGTATTAATTCTTCATAATTACCTATATAATTTTCACATATATGAAGTGATGATATTTATTTGTTTTGCCTATTTTCAACTCAACACATAGATTTTCAGTGATTTGCTTCTTTACAGGTCAAATACAATAATTTTGATATGTAACATTATATGTGTCTTTTTGAGGTTTAACATATATTGAAATAATATGCTTTATTTGTGCAATTCATTTTTATCATATAGGTAATGTTTTAGTTTTGTTATAGACTCTGTCAAAACATTCTTGGAAGATATTTTCTTATCTTAGTATAAATATTTGACTCTGATGTGTAAATAATATTCAAATTCCTGGGTTATAGTATTACATATGCTTCTTCAATTTTTCTACATATTCCCCCCAACATATACAAAGAGATTGTAAAGATTTATGAATGCATTAATACTGTATAAATTCTATAAATTTATGATATTCTATAATTGCAATGTTCTATAAATATGAGGTACAGCCCATATTTATAGATAATATTGCCCAATATTTTGCTTATTACTCTTTGAAGTTTATAGAATCATTTTGTGATGAATTTTTCTGATTTTTGATATATATTTTGTATATTCATCATTTACTATACTTTCGGTGTTACCAAATATCAAACATATTGATTGATAACTTTTGTGCTTTTTGGATTTATATTTTTATTTTTGAGTCCTTTATAGTTTAGAGGTAATATTTCTTTTATGATTACATGTTTAAAAAATAGCATTTTTATGTTAGAGGACATAACTTCTAATTAAAGTTCTGTTACTTAAGAACAAAAACTTTTATACTAGAATTTAAACATTTTCTCTTTGAATCACATATTGTTAATTAATTTAGTAATAATCTCATTGTAAATTGATAAAGGTGTTCCCTTATATCACTATATAAATATTTAATAATTTGCTCTAATTTTATTTTTTGTTTTTTTGGTTCCGGGGATTGAACTCGGGACCTTGAGCTTGTGAAGCAGGCGGTGGAACCTCTCAGCTAAATCCGCAACCCAATGAATTTTGGGTATAAACCTGTTTTCTTTTTCTTTTTTATCTTTTCAGTACCCGGGATCTGGGATCGAACTCAGGAAGTTGCACTTGCAAGGCAGGTGGTGGCACCACCGAGCTAAATCCCCAGCCCTCTAATTTTAAATAATAAATCTATGTGGACTTCATTTTCTATTGTATAACATGAAGCAAAAACTCAACCCTCTTATATTATATAAATATTCTGCTACTTGAAACTGGCATGACTGAATTCACATAGTTTGCTACAAATGTGTTTGTTCATTTGTGATCCATTCCATTTATGTTTATATTTGGTTATTAAAATATCAATACTTCCTTAATTATATGGTTATATAAACTGTTATTATCTGACACGGTATACTCTTATTACCTTTGTTTTTATTGATAATAATCTCTGTACCTTGGCATTTTTACTATTCTAGGTAAACAGTTGTAAAAATAAAGAAAAATAAAATTAGAAAATGAAAACTGGTAATTTCATTCACTTTGAAATGGATCTTCATAATTTAAGACAGATAGTATATACATGGAGTATAATTTTGCTATTTCACATTATACAATATATACATTCATTGAGATCTTATTCAATGAGTTAAAATCAATGTTTCCACAAGTTCTCTTTCAAATATAATTTCTGGTAAGAATTTGTTTTGCTATTGTTATTTTCTTGCTGCCATCGAGGAATGCAATATAGTACATTTTGCAGTGCTTCCTTGTATCTAAAAAAAGAGATGAACTCTTAATTTCTGCAACTCCGTTTTGCTTATTTAGTGGTGTTCATGAAATCTATCACTTGAAAATATCTTTAAGTTTTTTCTCTTTTCAAATCTTTAAAATTGTGAGATCCAGAAGAATTTCGAATAATTGAGAGTATACATTCCTGCTTGCCAATATTATCAGAATATCTAATATACAATGCACTTTTTTGTTTTTCAAAAAGGAAACAAGCTAAAGAACATTTATATATGAAATCATTTGTTTTTTAGGTCACTCACAAATTTAAGTCTTCTATTTAGTTTTTTATTCATTAAATTTATTGGTACATTTTAGGTATAACGGAAGCAAATTTAGTTTTTAATATTAAAATGTTAATGTGGTGAGATCATTTTAATTTTCTTATATGCCGTTGGGAAACTTTCAAATGTCATCCATATAAAATTAGCTCCAAACACACAAAAATGCCCTAATTTTAAAATAAATATGACAACTTAATTATTTAACTGAGAGAAAGCATACAATTTCTTTGGAAAAATGAAAGGAAAACAAAGTAATCCTGATGAAAATCACATACAGAGAGAATGCCTAACAATTGATTCATCTATTAAACCTTTAGAAGGACCACATGCTTTAAGTTATTCAAAGCTATAGAGCAAAGACACTTTCTCCCTTCGAGAAGTTCAATTTGTTATCAGACAAATCCTCAGGAACCATACTAGCTGATAACGCTGTGTAAGAATGGCAAACAACCAGCTCAGCTCACAGAGGCAGACACTCAGGCTAGTTGAGTGATAGTAACACAGACTGCCTCAGTGCCTTGGTTAATAGGGATTTTTTTTTTTTTTTTTTTGAGCAAGTAGCAACAAACTTTTGAAACGTAATTTGTCTGTGAGAGTGAAAGAAACAGGAACGGAGTGCTCAGAACATACCCTAGGAATGAGAACTCTTTATGACAATAGCTACAGTCCAGTGATTGTTGAAATTTACAGTTCCTTTTTCTAGTAGTTTCTGTAACAACTAACTCCATCATCAGGGAAAAGTGTCCCATTTACTTATTTTTTGCTTTGTTTTCTTTTGCCTGCTGTATTATACATATTCTTCGCGTTCACCATACAGGCGGGTTTTCACATCTGAAAGTAGAGCTGACTTAAAATTAGGTAGGTATTCAGGTATCTCTCTGGTTAAAAGGCAAATTTATGGCGATTTATTTTAATAATGCCATTGAAAGTAAGTTTGGCTAGTTACTTTGAGTTTATATATTTATGGTAATATATTCACTAAAAAGTCTTAAATATTAGCAGCTTTGGTTCCTTATTTATCAGTGAAAACTAAATAGTGCTGTTTCATTTTAAAATTTAAAATAAACATCACTAGAGGCCACATTTAAAGGTCTTATTCACCATTTCTGTAGCAAGGTTTTGCACAAAGGTAACAATTTACAGCACCTTCTCTGTTATTCCCTTACAAGAGCCTCAGGATGTATCTCTTAATATAGGTTCTTCAACAAAAAGCTACAATTCTGTCCTAACCTTTGTAAATGTATCACTCTAAAGATGTCCCTGGTGCAACCTGTCTGACTGGCCAGATTATATCTCACCAGATGCTTCTGTCAATGTGTAGTGAATTATGAAATCTCTGCTTTGGTTCTCTATTCCTGCAAAAGTTCAAGGATAATTGGTTTAGAAGCACAAATCAATCACATCAAACACCTTTATTCAGTAATTCTCTTTGTAACTCTCTTACATCTATAGTTTGTTGTTGTTGCAAATGTTTGAAAAATCCTCTTGATAATCAGTTATTACATCACAGAGAAACCCAATTTATAATAATATGTAAAATTTAATAGTTTTATAAAAAGAAAAAAAATTACTATATTCATTATAGTAGTCCTTGAGGTGAACATGAATTTTAGGCATGTTACTGATTTATTGAAGTCATTAGTACAATAAAATAACCACTGAAGAATCCATTATTCTTATGCTTTATGCAGGTTTGGGTCTATAAATATTAGCTTCCTGACTTGAAACATGTTTCAAAATAAGGCATCAAAAAGATACTTATTTAAGAAGTTAAAACATTTTTGATATATCCTTGCAGTTTATGCCTAGCAACATTTTACTGAGTATGTGAATTATATTTACCAAGTAAAAAGGACAAATTATGTCTTCATTGGATTATTATTACTTTCTCAGGAAATTACATTCCTAAAATATGAGGCATAGCAGGGAGAAAGGTTTTGTTTAATGTAGACTCTCATTATTAGTTTCAGAATATCTAATATTGAAAAATGCATTCAATAAATTCAAATTCACTTACATTTCTTTATATATTCTTAAATATTCCAAAGACAGTTGTGTATTTTAGACTAGAGAAGATCTAGTAAATGTTCCGCATAATAATCTCTGAGTCTTATCCTTTTTTAGCATTACTATTTACTCCTCATATTGGGGCTTATTTGAAGCCAGAAGGGCAGAGCAGCAGGGTCCTCCAGGCCTGGAGTTACTGCTTCTCATTCTGATAAATCAATATAAAATGTGAGCCTGAAATCTGATATCATCAACTATTTTCTCATTTTCTCAGCAGGAAATAAAATTATTTCAAAATCCAGAGTACTCAAAGCAAAAGTGTTTTTCATACCATAATTTTCCAGGCAAGATATTGAACTATTATTTTGTCATAATATTATAGCCTATACTGGTTGATTCAACAAAATTGTGAGAATATATTTCAAAGAATTAATCAGCATGAATATAACATTTTGTACATACATACTTGATTATATTTACTATTTGAATGCAGGTGATCCTTGGGAAATTGTGAAAGAAGCAAAAGTATATTTTCAATAGTTTACTTTTAAGAGTTTTACCTTTTAATTCTACTTTGATTTACATCTTTTCTGCCCCTCAGGATCTAGTGCTGATATATATAGACTGTAGTCTATCTGCCATTTACTAAATCTAGACTATAATATTACTAATATGAATTTTTAATAATACAATCTCACTTTTGGTATAATTTTAATAAAATGAAAGAGGTATTTGGCATGGAATGGTTTCTCATTATCTATAATATGACACAATGAAAGTCATTACTTTCAACGTATGCCCTAATTTGTAAAACTGAGAGTGCAATGGTTTAAATCTGAGAACTCCAACATTTTGAATGGTGGATATAATTATTATGGCATATATTTTAAGCCAAAGTCCATCTCTTTAAATATCTTCTTCCTTGACATTCTAAAAAAGGCTAAGTGAGTAGCATCATGATACTAAAGTGGTACACTGGATTTTAGCATGTTCCCGAGAAAGAGTGTACTGGCATTTTTCACATTGTGGAAAAGCATCAAAATTACCTTGAATATATTGTCCGGAGAAAAGAATATTTTAAGTTCCCTTGGACTGAATAACAGCTAAGAATCATTCAAACAATTAGTCGTAGTCTAACATAGAGGAATTTATTTTTTAAATATTAAATATTTTCCCCAATTAATATTTCTCTATCTCTACTAGAGAAAATCAGTCCTGATTTCCAGGTTTTATAGGCTAATTTGTTCCAAGAGAGAAATATTGCCACACAACATATAGATGAGTGAAAAATGAGAGGGATATTATCATATCACATATAAATGAGTGAATAATTTTAAATACTGTGTCCTCCAATATCAACTCTTGTTTTGTTTTTCCAAAACAGCTACAAAAAATTCTAAGATAGAAATTCTTTCTGAATTTGAGAGAATATGATTATACTTTAATGTTAAAAGACATTTGATGTCAATAACTTTGGAATATTAATCACTTATTTATTTGTATTTATATTATTTTAACATACAAAAATTATTTTTCCCAGTTAACTTGAAAAGTTATTTTGGTTTACCAATCACTTTATGTCCATTATTATTTACATGTATACAATGTAGAAATATTTTATCCTCCTTAATTGTATAGAAAAACAAAACTGTATCAGGTGTAGAAGGAAGAAATAAATCAGCTTGTGATGTTTGGTACTTTATCAGGTAGTACAGCTCCAGATGTTTCTTCAAGCATTTTTCGTCAATTCTATAGGGAAAAAACACGATATTCAATGAAAAAGAAGAATGATCAGTGAAGAGGAAGAAGAAACTTAAAATGGTATAATAAGCACCAAATAAAGCACATGATTACTTCTTAATAACTGAACCAAAGTTCATAATTCAAATAGCTCTCAACAGTTTAACGCCATTCAGACCAATGTTTATGTTGTGTTTCAATTTTGAACATGTTGGAATCATTTCTTAGGCAAGCCAGATTTCAGCTCAGCAGGAATTGGAACTCATCCAGGTAGCTGGCACAAGGCCCCAAATAAATAAATGTTGAAGAGTACTACACTGCCACAGCAATGTTAAATTAAACTTGACATTCTTAACAAAAAGATTCATTATTTACATACTTTCGGGAAATATGATTTGTTCCCATAGAGCTCTTCCCTTGGTTCTCTGAGCAGCTGGTGTAAAATAAAATCTGTTTCTGCCACCTACATCCATTACTCATAATTAATACTTATGAAAATACAAATATTTACAAATCACCATAATCTACAAGTTAAATTAGTTAAATCATAGGCAGCATAATTTGAGATTATATTATTATCCAGCTATTAGCCACTTAAGAAATTATTGGCTTGCATTACATTATTTTGTGTTTCCTTAGTTGCTACTCTCTTTATGTGATGGCAAACAATATTAAAATATTTACTTAAATCTACCTCTAGAAGCTTTGCTTGCATTTTTACCTCTTCAAAATATTTCTAAATAATCTTTGTAGATATTTTACAACATTCATATAGTAATTTGTTCAGATGTTTTCCAGTGAATATAAATTTCCTCCTCTCACATACTAGAGTAAGGGTGACTACAGTTACTGCCAACAAATGTCCAGGAATGTGGACGATTATTCGTTTCTACTAACATGTAATCTACTAATGTAATTCTACTAAAACAAAGACCAGTCAAGACATTCTTAAACAGTCAAGACATTCTCTCTGTTAAATGCATATTAGAGGTAAAAAAGTTTCATTGTGGGTCTTTCATTTTTTTCTTAATCCAAATAATCTAAATTAATCTCATAGAAATAAGGAAATTGTCTATTTTTCCTATCAATGGAATGTTTAATGGTTTTATGCCTACTCTCTCTGACTACACAATTATATGATTTATCTGCAATGCATGTGTGTCTATCTTTAAGTTACCTATTCATTTCATTATGTAATGAAATACATAAATTCTTGCCCAACGTTCACCAGATATAACTTGATAATTTTAAAAATAGAAACACATAAAATGATTCAGAATTACTCTTTTAATTATTGAGAAATTTATTTTATATATTTATATAGGTATATATATGTATGAAAGATGTACTGAACATATAGAATCATATTATAGAAAAAACTAATTTGTTATTAAAGAAAATATTCTTCACATTTTTTATGAAGGAATTTACTTTAAAGAAGAAAGTACAATGTATAGTAATTCCATTGTACAAATATACACACAATACAATGAATTTGAAGGATAAAGATATTTAAGAACTATAAATAATATCCTACAAAAGTCCCATAACTCTACTTAGTAGTAGAAAATAATTCAGTTAAAATGCTTCTACTTTAAGAAGTCCAAAGTAGAATGTGAGACAGCTTTACTTATGTAATTTATGTCTGCTACAAAGCAATATTACCATTGCTGATATGCCAGTATTATTTAACTTTCATCCAGTCACATATCTTTAATATAGATATGTAACATTTTCATTCATATAACAGAAAGTTTAAAATAAAATTAATACAATAATAAATTAACCAGATATCTTTAACTGAGAAATAAGTTGGAAGACTGTCATAAATTCATGAACTGTTTTACCTCAGAAACCTCTGTCTAGATAATGTAAATCTTATGGAAATTATAAGCTTATTTAAAATTAAGCTGAAAATAATGGGAAAGAAAAAAAATTAATAAATATCATTCCATTAAATGGTTAAAGGTCTAAAAAGACAGATTATGTGAATAAAAAAATTATAGTGGAAAATGTTCTTGTGTCCCTTCAAGAATTTTTGAGATGAAAGTCACAAAGACAATTAAAAACTTATACAGTAGAAAACATTTAAATTGAAAATGTATAAATGATTATGGCTATATATTTATGTATTTTACAAATCAAAAAACCACTTTATGCATCAAAAGTATATAATATAATAGTTATATAACACTTCTATTTTTGAAACATAAATTATTTTCAAGAAGCTATATATTAAATATATTTGTATATATACTGCATCCAAACTGACTCTTACATATATTTATACATATATACAAAACACATATCATTATAAAAATGAAGGTTTAGGGTTTTTTTGGGGGGGTAATGGAAATCGAACTTAGGATCTTGTGCTTGCCAGGCAGGTGGGGTTCCTCTGAGCTACATTTCTGGCCCTAAAATTAAGGTTTCGTTAACATTCAACAATTAAACACTTGGAAAATCATCAAAATATATCTAAATTTACACAAAATAACATAGGACATAACAAATATTTACACAGACTATAAAAGATGGTTAGAAAGTCAAATTCACTGAAAGACTATAATTCAGTAAAATATATAATATATAACATATTTGAAAGAATTATGAGATTAGAAATGTCTGTGGCATGAGTATATTGATTAAAAAGAATGTTTGAGTAGAATGTAACATATAGCCTGAGATAATTAGTAATGTAAATTTATTTTAGGAGACTATAACAAAACAGATGATAAATAAATATGAAAAAACAAAATAAATTGAATATGAAAAAAAGAAAATATAAAAATTGAACAAAAGAGGTATAATATTTTAAATATAAGTGGAACATATTTAAATATGTAAAGTTACATATTTAAATTATTACATATTTAATATCACATTAATATTTAATACATAAATATTTAAAAACAAATAAAATGCAAATTATTGAGAAAATATAATTGCAAAGAGACAAAAAGAAATTCAAACAATGAAACAGTGCAACAACAAAATCTCGTTGTTTTCTTTAGATATATGATAAAAAACTTTATATTTTCTTGCACCTTCATAAAATAACTGAATATAGCAAAAGCTAATGTATTTCATTGTGAAATATTTAGAATTCATTGGAGCCAGAAGAGATCCTTTGGTGACACTACAAATTTATAAGGGCAGAATACTAGAATGTCATTACATTTTTAATTGCATTATTTATACAAAAGAAATAAATTCAAAGGTTGAGACATCCTAAGATCTACCTACATTCAGTCAAGTAGATAAGTAAGAGAAACAAGAGTATAACTTTAGTCAGAAAGCTGTTTCAGTATTGGTCCAAAATAGAAAAGAAAATAATGGCCCATCTCAAGGCACAGAGAAAGGAGGAATTCTGTTTTACTTAGACTTTGTGTTCTATTTATGTTTTTATTTTTTTGGAAGAGGAACTGTATTACAGAGAACAAACTCCTTAACTGAGTGTACTCATGAAAATATTAATCTTATTCAGAAACACTCTCACAGATACACTCATTTTAATATTTGACCAGATGTTTGGGTACCCACAGTCAAGTCGGCATGTAAAAGTGTTCATAATAACTGAAAAAAATCAAATTATGAGTCTTAAATATCTACTTGAGAATATACTCCAAACAAGCAAAAATGGGCTGCACAATAATAACTATTGAGGAATATGAAATATTGATAATTTTAAGATAGTTTCAAGATAATTTTAAGACTTGAATGACTATTTGAGCCACAGTTGAAAGAAGATAGGAAAATGGTCAGAAAGTAATTTAGCTTATTGCCTTCTAAAAGAAAAAAATAGTATTCTCCGTGGGATTATAAAAGAACCCAAATCTACAAAATGTAATATTCACTGTGTCCAGAAAAAAATTCAAATGCCACAACCTAAGGTTCGGTGTCATAAAACTAATGATCTAGGCAAAAATAGCATTAATGTTGTCCCAATAAACCATGATGTTGCTTTATTAAACAAAGTTATAAAGTAGTTATTATTACTGTGTTCTATGAGGTGAGTGATAGCACACGTCGAATATATGGAAGACTAAAGATTACAGGTATTTTCAAAAATATGAAAGAATCAAAATTATAATAAAGAAAAATCTAAAATAAAATAGTAATTGGTTATATTAAATATCAGAAGGGAAATGACAAAAGGTCAGTGAACACGGGTAAATGAAGCTGAAGAAAGACTGATACAAATTATGCATTGAGAAGACCAGAAACAATTACACTAGAAAATTCTGCAGAATTTTTCAGAAGAAGAGAATCAACAGACATTATATGTATAATTTTACAAAGAGATTTATTAGGTAGGCTTGCAGGATAAGAAGTGGAAGAATCCACAGTGGATGTCTATGGGACCAGAAAGGGAAGAGTCTCTAGTGGCAGATTCATTAGCTGTTCAGCCCAGGAAATGGGAAGATACAAAACAACAGAGATCATGGATGCAGTACTCATCTAAGGTCCAAGGCCTAGGAGCTCACTATATAGATGCTGGTGTAAGTCTGCATTAGAAGACTGAAGAAACTGAAGACTGATATCCAAAAGCAATGGCTAAAAGTGACGCTATTTCAAATGTGAACACTTTCTCCTTTCCTTTTTTATTTCATTCAGGCTACAAACTTATTGATTAGTGCCTCTCACATCTGAGGTGGATTTTCTTCCCTTAGTTTGCTGGCCCACATATCCGTCTTCCATACACACATGCAAAAATGTACTTTACTAATCTGAGGGTGCTTCTAAATCCAATCAAGTTGACATATCATGATTATCAAAATCCACCTGTCAATTTAATAGTCAGATACATGTCCTTAAAATATCTTAATTTCCAAATATATTAGCAAGTTCATAGTTGTGCCTAGCATGGTACTAGTATACTGCCTAAATATTAAAATGCATTTATCCTCTCTCAGAATAGAAGACAAACTTTTCTTATGATGATTCCTCTTCTCCTGATATCTCATGACTAAAATATCATATTGTCATTTTAACAATGTTCACATACTGATATTCAGTAACCAACATTTTGCTATGAAAAACAGCAAAGATATCTCCTTAACATGTGTATATGTACACACAGTTATACTAACTAAACTGGAAAATAAATACTGATTAATTTACAATCCTTATTTCTCCAACTGCTCTCATAGTTGTGGCTGATATTTCTGACCACACTTTTCCATTAACTACTGTGTTTTTCCTTGACCATCAGCAAGCACCACCTCTTTTCTTAGGTGTGGCAGGATAAATGGAAGTGTTACCCATATATTCATTCTCAAATATTCTGCATCATTTATCATTCTGCCTAGATTGGGTTGTTGTAGTTTCTCATTGACCTTAAAAACAAGGCATGGCTATAGAAGACACCCCATGGAGGCTTCTGTACAGTAAATATATTCTTCTTTACCTTCACTGTAGGGTAATTGGTCAATTCCCTCATAGTAATTTGAATTAATCACCATTGTCAACATCATAGCTCTTTATCTTGTTGATCCAGAAACTTGATGAGTCAAAATTGACCAAGAGGAAGTCTTAGCTTCTAGTTCAATAGAATCAATGCTGTGTCTCCTGGTAGAGTCCTTCCTGTCTAGGGAATTAAGACTTTCAGGCCATCTGAAACATAATGCCATGAAAAGAGAAATAAAACATTATTAATGGGTCACTAGGAGAAATGGTGAGTGGTGCCACTTTCATTTCAAATCATTGAATCCTAGACAATGAACCCTAGTCCTGCAATAAACAGAACTACCTTTAGTTTCTTATTCAGAGCATGTAAACCTTGTGGAGGACTCTGTTCCTGTCCTGCAACATATAATCGCTTGCTAGTTTTGTGACAGTCTTTCAAATGCCCTTACTCTCAGATGTTTCTGAGTGACTGGGGACATGGTAAGACCGGTGGTTTTCATAAGCATGAGAAAGTGTCTTCATTTGCTTGCCTGTGAAGTGACCTTAGCCAGAACCAATGGTGTAAAAATAACATGATAAGTGATAAATCATTGCATGGGTAAGATGACATATGGGTAGCTTTGGAAGAAGCATTACTTTCAGGCAGGCAAGGCAAAAGAATATTTACAATAAATATTTATTTCAGGAAGGAAAAAGTACTGCTTTTTCCATGATGAAAGTGGTCCACTGTAATCAACTTGCTTCCCAGTTGCTGGCTGGTCACTGGAGAATTATGACATGTAGAGACTCAATGTTGATCTTTGCTGCTGGCTAATTAGATACTCAGCATTGGCTGTAACCAGCTCAAATTTGGTAAGTGAAAGTCCATGTTCCTGAGCCTATGCATAACCTTTATCCTTATCACCATGATTACTTTGTTCACTAGCCCTTTGGTCATTTAAATAGGTGACTGTGGAATAAGGCCAACTTTTATTGATTACTGAAGAATGAGTCATCATATTTACTTGATCATTAAAGTCCTGTACTGAGAACACATTTGGTGAGTATTTTCATAGAATATAAATGTATTTACCTGTGGCTCATTTATAGAGCCTATTCACATAAGTCTATCTCAAATCTATTTGTCACCAATTACCTAATTGTATACATTCTAAATCAGAATACAATCACCATGGATTCTTTTAAGCATAATGTGCAGTCAAAAATTTTGCCCAATTGCAAATATATACTTTCACCACTGTCTGCAGAGATGTTCATAAAAGAAGGCTATACTCCTGCAACTGTCCACTTTTGGGTGGTAGTAGCATTAAGTTTCTCTTCCTCTGTCAGTTGATATTCTCCATGAGGTCTTAGGTATGGTATAGAAAAGAGTTAGAGTTAGTAGGAACTGTGGGTATCTGAGCAATTTCTTTATGCAATTTACATAACTTCTTGGGGCTAGTTGGAGGCCCAATTATATGTAAATCACTTCCATTTGATGTTGAAATGCTACTGTGACCATCCTACTTTATGGCATATTGAGTGAAACAACACCCAGTTTATGATGGGTGCTTTAGGTTGCCTGGTGACTTGGTAGACCATCATTAAGAATTTAGTTTTCACTAAAGCACAGTAGCACTCAAAAGCTGTCACTCAAAGATTGAGCAGTTGTTTGTAGATGTTGGAATGAGTGACTCACCTATTGGGATCTGGTAGTGCTTCCAAGCAACATCTTCCTCTGCTAATAACATTTTGAGTACCATTGGATTTGCTGGCTTATATGCCCTAATTGACAAAGCAAGAGGTGGAATAGACTAAATTTGTTGCAAAGCCTTTGAGGATTCTGAGTCCCACTCAAAATTAGCATCATTTTGAGTTGTTTGGAAACTGGTTCAGAATAAAACATGACTGAAGACTATGTTGCCTTCAAAATACAAAAAGTTCACTATGACTTTTACAACTTTATTATTTGTAGAATGGCCAGCTATAGCAATTTGGCCTTCATTTTGCATTGACTCTTAGAAATTTTTAGACACATAAGGGCTTCAGTGTAAATTGAAATTATATCTCACTTTCTGACATGCTAATGACTTCTTAATTATTCCAGCACATTTTTCACATATCACTCACTTGGTCAAATCAGAAAACTGTAATTAATGTCATGAATTAGTGTGATGTGTTATGGAAAGTAAAAGTGATTAAGGTCCCTGTAAACTAACTGACAAAGGGCAAGAGTGTTGTTATACACTTGAGGTAAGACAGTTCAGGTGTATTTCTTTGTTTTTCAATCAATTTTATTGGTAAATTTAGGTATACAATATAATGACATTCATCATTGGAAATTTGCAACATTACATAATTTATCTTGGTTCTTATTTTTCCCCATTCCCCTGGCCTCCCTTCAACCCCTCCATCCCTCTCTATCTACAAAGACTGTTTCCATTTTTTCTTTTTCTCATATTAATTCCATTCCCTTCTTTCCTTTCCCCTACCCCTCCCACTTCCTCTTCT
>NW_004624748.1:29989742-30002672 GCF_000247695.1 Heterocephalus glaber | reverse complement strand
CATTTGTTTCTTATGTTGGGATTCCATCATGTTCCTGAGCTCCTCTCTAGATTTATTAATCATGTCTTGCATTAGGGGCACAATTTCTCCTGTTCTCTGAGAAATTATTTCTGATTTCATTTTTTCCAGATCCTCTTTTGTTGACAGTTCAGTGGGTTCAAGTGGTTGAGTATCAGAGTGTTCCATCTCATTTCCCTTTGGGGCTGATGTAAGTGATCTGGAAGTCTGGTTTTGACACTTATTTGCATGTTTTCTCATTTCAACTGAGGCAGGGTGCTCTTAGCACCTGCACAGATTATCTCCTCTGAGCTGGGTGAGTGGGACAGGGACCGGGAGCAGCGGTAGGGATGGTGACCAAAAGCCCTTTCCTGTGGGCTGGGAGCAGCCAGAGGGATGGTGACTGGGTAGCCCCTTCCTCTGGACCAGGAGCAGTGGGATGGTGGCTCAGAAGCCCCTCCCTCTGGGCCAGGAACAATGGGACTCAGTACCTTGATCTAGTGGTCTGGTGTCCTCTGCATCTTTATAGTGTGGAATCAGGTGGCTGTCTGTCTGCAGAGGGGTGATTCGGTGTCTTCTGGATGATTCAGGACCTCGGTAGGGCGTACATAGACCTGCCTGTCTTCAGTGGGCTGATTCAGCATGTTCTGTGTGACTCAGAACCTGTCTGTCTGCAGCGGGCTGATTCAGCGTGTGTTCCACCCAACTCATGCCTCATTGTTTAGATGCACATTAAGTCCACATTCTCCTACAAAAAAGTACTCAATTATCATTGGGGCTTTGTATTATTCAGGATAGGTCTGTGCATTTGAATATGAATAGTGAAGACTTACTTGTGATTAATTCTTGCCCCCAATTATCCCATATCGGATTACTCCATTTAGAGATGTAAACATACATTAATCTAGAAATTTCTGAGGTCAGAGACCTTGATTATGAGATAAGCACAGTGCATGTACCATCTATACTGAGTGTAGATATAAAACCTAAACAAAGTACATAGAGGACAAATTGGAGGAGTCTGAAACAGGCAGATCAAGAAACTCAAAAATGAAAGTATCATTGAGTAGAAGGGATCATCCCCATAGACCCAGAAATCCCAAATCTGCCCTGAAGGAAATCCATGATCTTAGAACTGGATATCACCACAGTCAGAGAGAATACCCAGCAACCCAGAAAAGTTTTTTTTTTTTTTTTTTTTTTTTCCTGCCAAAGGTAATAGTGACAGGGCTGTAGAGTATATAACTTTGAGTTGAGGGGAAATTTCTTTATATTAAAAGTCTAAATTGCCAAAAATTTAAACAATTTCTCTTACGACTTTTCTGTCTCTGCCTTCTTGTGCTTTGTTGTATGTTAAAGGTTTGATTAAGAAAAGCTATGTGGTTAAGGAACAGATGAATAGAATCCCTTACTTCTCCTTTAAAAAGCTCCAGTTGGAAAAAACTGATTCACCCCAAGGGAGCATGTGTGAATTTTATCCTAGAAAAACACAAATTATAAATGCAAAGCCAAAATTAGACCACTGCTCAATTCTCAAAGTGGCTTCCAACTAGTATACATGTGGAATAGATGAGAACAGCACTATAAAATATTGACTAACATTAAGATCAACTCCACAGAACTCTACATAAAAAATGTCAGCCAAAATAAACCATGTCCATATTCTCCTAAAACAAAAATATTCACAATTCTAAAGAAATTAAATAAGATTCAGTACATCAGAGAGTAATAGTCAAAATGCCTATGTTAAAACTAAAGATATGTTACAAAGGGATAACTGAAAGAAAATTTCCACAGATAATAAAAATGACAATCAGCAAATGATCTTGAGGCAAATGTCAGTAATCTTAGAATTTTCTCAGAAAATATTTTTAAATAATTCCTTGAAAGAACTGCCCTAAGAATCATGGGAGACTTTTAAAATAAAGAGTTTTTAAAAATCTCAGCAAATGAAAACATACAAAAGGAAATGGAAATATTAGAAGTGAAAATACAATATCTATATAAATATCTAATAGAATATATACAATACCATTGAAATAATGAGATAAAAATAAATAATGCTGAAAACACGGAAATCAAAAAATAAGTAGAAAAACAAGGATTAAAAATTAAATAGAGCAAAACTGACATGTAGGTAAATAGAAAATTCATCTTTAATATCACAGTGTCAGTTGAATACAACAATAAATAACTGGCAAAGAAGGAAGGGGCAATGTGAGAACATCCCATGCTGGTGGGAGACACAAATAATCAGGAAAAAATCAAACTCTTACATTAAAATAATCTACTTGCAAATAATTAACAATTCATAGAGGACGACTTCCAAGTCAAATTACAGAATACACTCAATTGGAAGAAAGTTAAAGCACATCACATCAAACCTGTAAAACATTGCTAAATCAAAGTCTTGACAAAAAATACATACAGCAAGTAAGTATAGTAGAAAAGACCGAAGGTCCTATGTGAGAAATGTTATGTTCAATTTTAGGAAATCCAAGAAATGATATAAAAAGCAAGGTAACAATAAAAACTAGATGTGAAAATAAATGAAATGAAAATCAGAAAATTAAATTTAGACAAAAGTAAATGTAACAAAATCTTATACTTTGATTAAAGTTGATAAATGTCTAGCAAGAATGAATGTAAAAAATATTTACATAACTAATATCAAGAGTGAAAGTGTGGATATTACTATGTATATTAAAAGAATTAAAGAATACTACATATAACTGCATATGTATTTGGCAACTTTGATTAAATGAATTAATTTCTCTTTTCAATATTATTCAATATTATGTTAAAAACACAAACTAAAGAAATAAGAAAGAAAAATAAAAGATACAATTGGAAAGGTAGAAATAAAACTCTATACATAAAAATTTTGCTAAAAAAATATCCTGAAACTATACAAAGAAATTCTTAGAACTAATGAGATCATTAAATTTCTGGGAAAAATTCAATAGACCATCATCAAACATATTTCTATACACTAGCACTGATCAATTGGACTAGAATAAAAAATACTGATCACACTAGCTTAACAAGTTAAAAATTCTAAAGTTGAAATTCATTAAGAACAAAACACTAAAATAAATATAAGAGTAAAAAGAGACTGGGATAGGGGTTTAGCTCATTGTTGCCATTCCCTGCCTTGCAAGGAGGAGGTCCTGGGTTCGATTCCTGGTACAAAAAAAAGGAATAAAAAGAGACTGAGATTACTGATTAAAAATTTATATTCTCCCAAATTATCTACAGATTTGACACAATAGCAACCAAACTAAGCAGGATTATTTTGTCATTGCAGACAAGCTGATTGATTCTGTTTTCCATTGAAAAGTGGAGATATTAAGCTAGAAGACAGTTTTAAATTACAAGTTTAGAGTTGAAATTTTAACCTACATTGAGGCAGCGTACTACTGTTGAAGAGAGAGAAAATGGATTTGTATGTAGGAATGAAAAAAGAAGACTGAAAAATCAATAGTGATCAATGAGCAACCCAATAGGGAAAAGGTGGTGGCAGACGTGAACTTATCTTTAATCAAAGTTGATGATATGTGCTATGTAGAAGACCCAAAAAGGGGAAGGGATATGAGAATGTGTGGAAGGGAAATAAATGAATTTCTTCAGAAAGGTAATTTCATAATGTTTCAACTACACAGATAGTAGAGTGGCTTAAATATAATATCATGATAATATCAAGTGCTACTTAAGAAATAAAAGAAGTGGGATCACACACATAACCCACTGGAATGCAAAATTATGCAGCCATGCTGGGGATACAGCTCAGCTGTAGATCACCTGCCTAGCAAAAGTCAGGCCATGGGTTTGAGCCCCATCACTACACACACTGAAAATGCAGTAGCCACTGTGGAAAATATTTTGGTAATGTTTTAAATAAAATTATCCTACAACATACCCTACAACTCAGCAATCTCACTTACTAGAAGTGAAAATTTGTATTTACTCAAAAGCTTGCAAATATTTATAAGAAATAAGATTGAAAAAGAAACAAGCACAAATGTCCTTCAGAAGGTAAATGGTGAACAAAGTGTGGTGCATCTATACAATAGAAAGATAAAATATCTAATTATGTATAGATGCATCAAGGCACTGGTCAAGAGCAAGTTCTACTGATGCACATAACCTGAATGAATTTAAAAAATAAGTGACAGTAGCTGCTCTTGAAAGTTTTCTTTTTGTCAGGTCCATTTTTATGATTTTTTCTTAAGAAGACAACTCTGTAATAATAGAAATTGAGGGTTGCTAGAGATTAGGAGGGAAAGTGTTTCTTTACCTTTGAGGTGAAGAAATTGTTGTGTATCTCAATTACAATTGTGTTTATACAAATATGCACAAATGAAAATTTCATAAAATTAGTTACCAAAATAATGTCAGTTTTATTGTACATAATTTAACATGAAGAAATGATATAATTTTCTTACATCATAATTTAAAAGCTGTCAAAATCCAAATTTATGCTACCTGTTTGATTTGCCTTTTAATTCCATTCATGAATAACCAACTACCTTTTAAACATCTATGGTGGTCATGGAAAGTCAGTGTTGTACAGCTATACAAATAAAATATATGGTATATAAATGATCTAAGATTTTTTAAATGATTAAACCAAAAAATTAGCTTTAACATGTAAACCTATGTTAAGCCATTTTAAGCTGGTACATTTAAAAGCTACATGTTCCTAAAATATCTAAAATTAATGTCTGATAAATTAAAAAACACTTTTTAGGCTTCCATGTTGTTTTGAATGGTTCAACACTTTCTCCTCCTGGCTTTTTTTCTCTCCTCCATCTGTAATTTGCTATTAGGTAAGTTTTAACTAATACTTGACCCTTACTCACAATGGTAACATTATCTCCACTAATCTCTGAGGAATGGGAAAGTGATTGAAGGATAAGAGACAATTATCCTCTGTGTCTGATTTATTTCAGTTAAAATCATGTTCTCAGGTACATGCACTTTTTTAAAAAAGTGTTTTAATGTACATGATAATTCATTTCTTTTATACTATTAGTTTCTCTTAGTTCATTGAAAAGAAAGTTTTGTGCTATTGTTTCTTTTTTGTAAGAAAATGTTTATGTCTATGTCTTGTATTCTGAATAACTACTTTGAAGATAATGATAAACATTATATTAACAGTTGTTATTCTCTTATTTTGTTATAATTTTTTTATTTTCATATAAAAAAGAGACCACTATTCTCTCCAGTCAATGATAATAATAATAATGATGATGATGGCATGTATTTCCTGAAATACAACCAGAGAGAGGTGTTCTTACCTAAAACTATGGCTACATTCAGGGGCAAAAAGTGGAAAACCTGGATGACAAGGGTTCTGGATTTATATTCACTACCATTAGCTACTGGGAATCCCCTGAATGCTATACAAAAGTAGTGTTGTTGAAAGAAGGAAGGAAGGAAGGAAGGAAGGAAGGAAGGAAGGAAGGAAGGAAGGAAGGAAGGAGGGAGGGAGGGAGGGAGGGAAGGAAGGAAGGAGAGAAGAGAAGAGAAAGAGAAAGAAAGAAAGAGAAAAGAAAGAAAGAAAGAAAGAAAGAAAGCTAAGTTCTAAGGACATAGAAAAGAATAAATATGAGTGAATATCTAATTTAAATAATGATTGACATTACCATTATTGAACCTCAAAATAGCTCAAATACACTTATCCTTCATTTTTTCCACCTTCAGGAGTTTTGGAAGTCCTTTTTTTGTCTTTAATTGTACTGCCATGGATTCCTCTGTGTACTCAATTGATTCAAAAGATTTACTCTTCACAGTCTTTTTGACTTGGGAGAAGAATGCTTGAGGTGGATGAAGACACATCATAATGTTTTTAAGAGCCTGCCTTTCCACTGGATGCCACACTGCAGTAGCATTCAATGTGGTCTTTTTGTTTTGTTTTGTTTTAAATCTCAATTTGTAAAGCTAAGTTTTTTAAAACAAGAAGGAGTACTTTAAGACGAATAATGGCAATGTGATTTTTAACTGTAGTAATATTTTTATTTAGACAAATGCCATATTATTTAACCAGCTCTCCTATATGAACATTGCAAAAACAGCTTGGTCGAGCTCTCTATAATAAACAAAAGGCAATTATTTGATAATCTGAAGAATAACTGATGAAATGCTACATGAAATAATCCTTGTATATTTAAATTTAATAGGATCTTTCTTTTCACTTTTATTTTCAGTAAAAATCTGTTCATTAAGACCACAGCCATATCATCAAATATGTATAAGTGATTTTAAAACTTTTTAGTTGTGAACCTTCCAAGCATGGATACTCATAAAGATGACAGTTTGTTAAAAGTGAATTCTTCTAAATTGTATGAATATAAATGTTTATATATTTGATATGTTAAAGAGTACTATGTATAAGAGAGATTAAGCCTATTACTTGAACTGGAAGTATACTTCAGTGGTAGATTACTTGCCTCAGGTATAAGGTCTGAGTTCAACTCCCATCACCATGTGAAATATATATACATATATGTACATAAATATTATATATTATATACCATACATACACTGTGTAAATATATAGTGACAATTAAAAAACATTAATGTTTCCTCTCCAAACACATTACAGAATTTCTGTTGTTTCATATTACTATTATTTTTATGTACAAAAAATCACAAAAAATAAACTGTATGACAGGCCTTCAACTGTATGTATATAGCTTCATTACAAAAAACAATGAAAAAGATAAAGGATAGAAACTCCCATATAGTGAAAAGGATAATTTCAGTGGCTTTCTTAGCATATGATTTTTACAAACAGAGATTCCCTTACACAAGTAATTTTATGTACTAAATCTCATTAACTTTTTAGAAAAAATTGTACTGTATATGTTCTATTAGACAGGAGAAAGTCCATCACTATGGTAGGAATGGCTTACTTGCATGATTCATATAAACAAAGACAATTTTTACAAGATTTTTTCCTTTTTAAGCAATGAAGAAATCTATTCAGTTCATATTAAACTCTGTCTTCTGCGGAACCAATCATTCACACTTTTTTTGGCTGACTATTCTTTCTTTCATACAAAATACTGGAATTTCAATGCAGCAGCTGTTTGCTTTAAAAGTTTGTAGATAGCCTCACATACAATTTAGTTTTGTTTCTATAGCAAGCCCTACAGGAAAAGAAAAGTAAAAAAAGGAAAATTAATCTACCTTATAGTTTAGGTTCCTAGAGTGCACCCCCTGTGTTGTGAGGGAAATAATTAAGTCTTGTTTACTGTGTTTTCTTTGAAACCTTTGAAGGACCTGATGATATCATCACAGCCTGATTGATTTTTCAGGTAAGGAAACGACCAAAATTAATTGCCCTAATCTTTACAGAAGAACAGCACATACATACTGAGCTAAAGCAAACTGTTTTTTTGTTTTTGTTTTTGGGGGGTTTTTTTGGCTTTTAAGCAGCTGGACATTTTAAATTTCTTTTTCATTTCCTTTCTGTATTACAAGAAAACACATTCTCAGGGATGGAAAAATTATTGTAATCCACAGGTTGAGATTTTGGATGTGGAGCATGAGATAGACAGAACGAAAGGATTTGCTCTTAAATTAATGAACTTCCCTCCTGATACAAAATGACAATGGGAAAAGAAAAATCTTTTCACACCAAGAAGCTATAAAAAGAAAGATGCAGCTTAAACTGAATTAATAGATCTAATATAAGAAGCAAATTATATTTTAAGAGTAAATTTAATTTTTTTCTCTTATGTAAGAGTTAAGAACTATATTAATAATCTACAAAGTACAATACAAAGCTATTTCAGAACAACTGAAAATAAATAAATCATCTAAAAAATTGATTAGTTTTTTAACGAGCTTGTCACTATTGGCACTTTAATATAGATGACATGAATACTTTGCAAATATCATACCATGGGCATGAGGTTCTTTGACTTAAGAGAAAAATCAATTTTGCCTTTAGAAAAACAATTACCTCAAAGTAGTCAGTTCTAATGTATGCTAACATTTACTGTAGCTACATAAAACCAACATAAAATGCCTTTCCAAGACAACTGTCAATTTTTTTACTTGTTTGTAATTGACCATTCCCTTTATATTCTTGAACAATTATTCCTAATTTTGCCACCATCTTATTAAAGTTATATCATTTTTATAAAAACAGAAATCTTAGCCTTTAATTTTCTAGACACAGTGACATATGCTATGTTAGATACCATATGTGGCATATGCTATCTGCCACAATCCACTCTGTTACAATGATACAATTCATATATCTGGCCCCATTCTTTTATCCCTTCTTCAGGTCACAAGATAAAGGAATTCTCAGCCAACCCAAACTTTGCACCAAATTTTCTTAACTCTATCATTCTTCCGAGGTTCTAGAAAACTGAAGATCTCTTGAAATTCTCCTGCTTTTTGATTTTAATTCAATCTTGCTTCCAACCTCTATATCTGCTTCTTCAATCAATCACACCTCTAACCAGGTAATATTTATACTAAGTCCCTGAAGGAAAGTGCAGGGTCCAAATTTTTGTCTTCCTTAACAATGTTAAATAAACTCTCCTCATAATATAGAATACTTTCCAATAATGTTTGAATCATTTTTGGAAAACCTCTAAAAACAATTATGGCCATTTTTCATATTTCTGCTTTTCCAGGTAAGTTTACATTTTATGTGAAAAGATACTTTTCTTTCTCCAACATGCATGAAAAACAGAGGTCATTTCCACTGGTTATTTGTATTTCATTCCGGTCTCTTCTTCTATATTCTCCCTCTATAAATGCTTTATAAAAGAACACTTTTGAAATTTAGGCTTGAGAAAGACCCTAATTAAGCCAAATTTCTGAAATGTTTCAAAATAATTGGAAAGTAGATATAGTAAATGCTAATGCCAAGGGGTTTTGTTCTACTCTCCTTTAGTAACTGGTGATAATGGCTATGTAGGAGAATCTCAGAATTTCTCTTTAAAATCAGCATACTTTTGAAAGTAAAAGCCCAAATAATTATGCAAGGAGCAATATTAGGAACTATGTTGCTAAACCTGTAATTCTCTTCTGTTTTTATTTATTTCTGGGTCTCAATATTTTCTTATTATACTCTATATTTTCTTAGGTGACATTTTTCCTAAAATTCCCTGTGTTGCTTCACTGTATTCATGGCATTTTTTGGTGTGTTTTTCAATGTTTAGTAATTTAAATACTTTGAATTACACATGAAAATAAGTGCCAAATGCCAAAAGTACATACAACATGACATTTACTATGAAAATACAATAATCTTGTTCGGAGCAAGCACAGAAATCACAGGATTTAATCACATATCTTATATACAAGCTCACTAGATACGGGAGTCAATTGCTACTTTTAATACTGCAGTATTCTCCATCACTCTAAATTGAAGCAAGAAAGAGAGTTCCTGGACTATGTTATTGGTATTATTAATTATTATTACATTTGATGTGTAATTGTCAGTGAACGCTTCCTTCTTTGCAGGCATAAAAGGCATTTAGAGCATATAAAATTCTCTCCAATATTTATTAAATGACTATTTTTAAATCTTCTGAGTCAGTTCATATGCATACACATAATCTGAACCCTAAAGCCAATTACAAATTAATATGAAATGTATATATATAATATATATGTGTATGTATATAAATATGCACATGTATACACCACATAGTTACACATATAAATGGAATTTTTGTACATGTAATCTGATCTAGAATTTAGACACATATATACTTTGATATCTCTGAATTTACATGAGAAAAATTTAACATAATGTGTTTGTGTGTGACACTGTGAATTGAACCCAGTGAGCCTCAGGCTGTATTCTCAGCACTTTTATTTTAGTTTTTATTTTATTTTGAGAGAATATCTCCTTAAGATGTCCAGGTTTGCTTCCAACTTGTGATTCTCCTGCCTTATGAGTATCTGGGATTACCAGCATGTGCTACCATGCTAGGCCAAGAACAGTTCATCTTTTTAGTGAGGGAAGATTGCTAAGATAATATTTGAACTAAAATAATTTAATCCTGAAGAAAGGCTACCCTATTTTCTGAAGACTAGTGCAGAGTTTGTTGAGTAAAACATCATGTCAAATCAAAACATTAGTCTTTTGGTTTTAGGGATTGAAACCAAGGTTTTTGTAACTAGATGCATCTCCACTCATTTCCATTTTATTTTATTTTATTTATTTTTATTTTTTTGTAACAGGGATCAAACTCAGGTCCTTGTGCTTACACAGCAGGCGGCAAAACCACTGAGCTAAATCCCAGGCCCTTATTTTTAATTTTGAGACAGAGTTAGCTAAATTGCATAGGCTGCACTTGAACTTGGAATACTCCTGCCTCAGCCTCCCTAAATGCTGGTATTAAATGGTGGTATATGTGCCACCTCATCCCCCCAAAATCCAAATCTTATGGCAGATCAAAATCTCATCTTTCATTCAGAAATAAGTAAGATAATATAAATATTGTAATAAATATATACTTCTCTTATTTGTAACCTTAAATAATGCAAAATTGCTTAAGATTAATAATTATTTTAGTTTAAAGAATTTCTGAATGGATATAGTGAAAATAAAAACATTGAATTATTTCTCAAATACATATTAGATTACTTATCAAATTTAATTATTCTGAAATATGAAGATTTATGTGAGTATGAATAATTTTTATATTTCTTAATTATGAAACAGAAGATTCTGCTTCTGTTTTAAAATAGGAAATTAATATTATATTCAAAAGGTAGCCAAAGATTTTAGGATATGCTGACTACTTTAGTCAAAAATATTGCTTTAAAAATATTATAAACTGTAATGTATTTGTACTAAATATTAGAACTATATTCATCAAAATAAAACCCTTGAACATTAGTAGATTCTTATAAATTTAATTTCTGAAGTCTATCTGTTGTGTTTAATTTGAAATCAAAGTAAATTTGACAAAATGAGTACACTGTTTTAAAGAAACAACAGCAAAAAATACTGTCCCTTTATTAGGGGAACCAGTGGATTATGCAGATTATATGCATCTATGGTATGGTTAGAATAACATTAACTCATCCCCTCGCAGATATGTATTCATCAGCATCATGGAAGCACTTATTAATTCCCCACACACTTTACATTAATTTCTAATTAGAAACTAAAAATGTCAAGGCCAAATGGGAAAAGCTGTACAAATTAAAAATAAATGAATTATTAACATTAGTCACCAAATACAGAACCCAAAAATTCTTTCTCATAACAATATATAGCAGACTGTTAACATCCATATTAACTTTGATTATGTTTATATTAGAGAAGTTATGAAAATTATTCTAATAGTGAATTGTATTTATACATGAGTTTGTCTTAAAAGTAAGAATGATGATATGGTAAATACAAATATATCAATTTGCATATCTATATATCTATATGCATGTATATTAATTTTCTAATGAAAACTCTTGCGAATTATTTTATCTGTAATCATGAGCAGAACATAAGTTTGGAAAGGAAATACATGGAAAATTCTTTGTGTATATATTCAATGTGTCTAGTATTATTAATTTATACTTTCCATGTGTATTGCCACCAAGGTATATTTTATGATTGGACTAGTTTAAATGTTTTGTTAGACTAGGGAAAGAGGTAAATTGGCTAAAACTCAATTTTGAAATTACACTCTGAATGAAAAAAGTGGGTAAAGCAAAGAAGGCAAGAAAACCAAAAAGAAAGCAATAAATATTGAAAATCTAAATATATCTGTATATTTCCAAAATAATAAATAGTTGAAAGCACTAAATACAAGAGTTTAAGAAACAAAAGGATAAAGATTATGCATATATTTTTAAATGTGAACTAGGAAAGCATTTTGTTACCTTATAGGAAATACAGAAAATTTAAAGACAAAGAATCAAAAAATAGTAGAATGAAAACAAGTATTGAAAATGTATATGGCCAAAATTATGGGATGTATTTAAAAGGCATTTATTACTTTGAGGAAAAATGTTACAACATATTGTCAATAAGAATATTTATTCTTAACATATACTTAAATCATAAATGAATGTGTATGTATATATGTATATATAATATAGTTTAATGCAAATATTATGGCCAAAAGAGAAAAATCTATCTCAAAGCTGTACAAAATTAATCAGGCAAATGTAATGTCAATACAAATGTAAATGATTATCATTTATAATATTTAGATGTATTATATGGAAATTAAGACTTCATTTGCATGTTTATACTACATAATTTTAAAGCAATTTATTAATATTATTTATAATTCTTTTGATTTTTGTAAGGTCATTAGTGATGTCTTTGCAAGGTCCTTATTGATTCCCACTTTTGGTAATATTTTGGTTTTTTTTCTTTTTCTATGGAGTCAAGATCTATAAGGGTTTTAAAGATTCTTTTAAATATCTATCTTTGTTTCATTGTTTTCTTTATGTTTTCTCTTTCCTTCCTTGAATGTTTTCTTATCTGTATTTCTCATTATTTAGGTACTCTTTTTAATGTATTTATTATGTAACCTATGATGTTTTAGGTACATGTACATTGTAGGTACCTATATCCAGCTAATTAATATACATATTACCTCACGTAATTATCATTTTTGTAAGGAGAATACTTAAAATATATTCTCTTAGCTATTTTCCAGTAAACAACACATTGTAATTAACTACTATTACAATATTATGAAGTACACATCTTGAACTCAATCCTCCTATCTAGCTGATTTAAGGGGCCTGAGTGTGTCTGGGGTTGTTTCTGCATTTTCTAATCTGTTTCCCTGGTCATCACGTCTGTTTTGTTGCCAATACCACGCTGTTTGTATCACAGTAGCTTTGTAGTATAGTTTCAAGTTTGGGGTTGTGATACCCCCTGCCATGTAACTGTTGCCTAGAATTGCTTTTGCTATTCTGGGTCTCTTCTTG
>NW_004624748.1:29938770-29989509 GCF_000247695.1 Heterocephalus glaber | reverse complement strand
TTCTTTTGTTAGGTTGATTCCTAGGTATTTCAGTATTTTGGATACTATTGTGAAAGGAATTGTTTGCCCTATTTCTATCTCAGTGAGTCTGTTGTTCGTGTAGAGGAAAGCTATTGATTTTTGTGTGTTGACCTTTTATCCAGCTACTTTACTGAATTTGGTTATTAAGTCTAGAAGACTTTTGGTGGAGTTCTTGGAGTCTTTTACATAGAATATCACATCTGCAAATAATGACAATTCGACTTCTTCATTTCCTATCTTTATTCTTTTGATTTCTTTCTCTTCTATAATTGCTGTGGCTAGTGTTTCCAAGAGTGTACTGAACAGGAGTGGTGATAGTGGACATGCTTGTCTTGTTCCTGATTGTAGCGTGAGGGTTTTCAGTTTTCAACCATTTCATATGATATTGCCTGTTGGCTTTTCATAGGCAGCTTTTATCAGATTGAGGTAGAGACCATCTATTCTAATTTTTTGTAGGCTTTTTACTTTTTACCATCAATGTGTGTAGAATTTCGTCAAATGTTTTTTTTTTTTTTGCATCTATTGAGATGATCATATAGTCTTACATTTATTGATTTGCATATGTTGAACCATCCCTGCATCCCTGGGATGAATCCCACTTGGTCAAGGTGTATGGTCTTTTCGATAATCTTCTGCATTCTATTTGCTAGTATCTTATTAAGAATTTTTGCAATGGTCCAGAGATTTAGCTTAGTGGTTCTGCAGCCTACCTTGCAAGCACAATGTTCTGAGTTTAATCCCAGGTACCAAAAAAAAAAAAGAGAGAATTTTTACATCTATGTTCATTGATGAGATTGGCCTATAGTTCTCTTTTTAGGTTAGGTCTTTCTCTGCTTTGGGGATCAAGGCGATGCTTGCTTCCAGGAATGAATTTGGGAGTATTGCTTCCCTTCTAATTTCATTGAAGGGTTTAAATAGTAGTGGCAGTAGTTCCTCTCTAAATGTCTTTTAGAATTCATCAGTGAAGGCATCAGGACCCGAGCTTTTCTTAATGAGTAAGTTTTTAATTATGTTTTCAATTTCATTGATTGATATTGGACCATTAAAATTTTTAGGTTTTCTTCATTCAACTTTGATAACTCACATGTATCTAGGAATCTGTCCATTTCTTCTCTGTTTTCCATTTTATCGGTGTATAGATTCTCAAAGTAGGTATTGATGATTCTCTGGATTACTGCTGGCTCCATTGTAATTTCATCCTTTTCATTCCTAATTGCATGGGTTTGGGCTTTTCTTTCCTTTTTTGATGAGTTTGGCTAAGGATTTGTCAATTTATTTTTATTCATTGGAAGAACCAACTCTTGGCTTCACTGATTATTTATATTATTCTCTTAGTCTCCATTACATTGATTTCTTCCCTGATCTTTATAATTTCCTCCCTTGTATGAGCTTTGGGTTTGTCCTGAGGCCCTTGAGGTTAAGCATCACATTGTATAATTGAGCTCAATCTGTTTTCCTAATGTGAGTATTCACTGCTATGAATTTCTCTCATAATATTGCTTTTGTTGTGTCCCATAGATTCCAATATGTTGTATTGTCATTGTCATTTAATTGTAGAAACTCGCTGATTTCTTCTTTAATTTCCTCTGTGACCCATTGGTTATTCAGAAGTGTGTTGTTCACTTTCCATGTGTTTATGAAATTCTTGTAGTTTCTTTTACTTTTGATGTTCAATTTCATTGCACTATGGTCTGATAATATACAGGGGATAACTTTAATTCCTTTGCACTTACTTAAACATGGTCTATGAGTGAGTGTGTGGTCTATTTTGGAGAATGACCTGTTTGCAGGTGAAAAGAATATGTATTCTGATTTTGTGGGGTGGAACACTCTGTAAACATCTGTTAAGTTCATTTGTTCCAGAGTTTGATTGAGTTCTAGCATTTCATTACTTATTTTTTGTCTAGTTGATCTATCTATTTGTGACAGTGGGGTATTGAGGTCCCCCACTACTATTGTATTAGTGCTTACATGATTTTTCATGTCCATTGGTATTTGTTTCATATAGCTGGGTGCACTAGTGGTTAGTGCATATATATTAATGATTGTCATCTCTTCCTCTTGGATTGTTCCCTTCACAAGGATGTAGTGTCCTTCTTTGTATCTCTTAATCAGTGTTTATTTGAAATCCGCTTGGTCTGCAAAGAGGATAGCTACTCCTACTTTTCCTTTGGGCTCCTGTTGCATGGAGTATTGTTTTCCACCCTTTAATTTTCATTCTTTGAATTTCTTTTTGAATTAATTGTGTTTCCTGTGTGCAGCTTATTGTTGCATCTTGGTTCTTGATCCATTCTTCTAGTCTATGTCTTTTAATTGGTGAAATGAGACCATTAACATTGATGGTTATAACTGATTTGTATTGACTTATCCATTTCATGACTTTTTCTTCTTATTGGATTCTCCTCTTTAGTTTATTTTCTTGCTGATCTTAATGGATTCATTCTGCTGGGCTTCCTGTGGATGTGATCCTCATTGTCTTTTCCTAGGATATTTTCTAAAATTTTTTGGAGTGCTGGTTTGGTATTCATGAAGTTCCTGAGGTACTCTTTGTCATGAAAGTATCTTATTTCTTCTTTCATACTGAAAGATAGTTTTGCACGGTACATCAGTCTGGGTTAGAGCATGTTTTCCTCTAGTGCTTTAAATACATCACTCCATACTCTTCTTACCTTGAGAGTTTCCTTTGAGAAGTCTGCTGTGATTCTGAGGGGTTTCCTTTGTATGTGATTTGTTTCTTTTCACTAATTGCTTGTAGAATTTTGTTCTTCTGTTGGGTTTCTGGAATCTTAATTATTATATGCCTAAGTGCAGATTGTTTTTTTATGGCTAGTTGGAATCCTATATGCCTCACCTATCTGTATGTCAAGTTATTTTACCATGCTTGGGAAGTTTTCTGCCATTACTTCTGTGAACAGGTTTTATGCCATCTGCATGCTCTCCTATTTCTTCTTTGATTCCATTCAGCCTGATGTTATTCTTCTTTGCATTATCTAGCAGCTGCTGGATTGATTTCTTGTAGTCCCTTACTATTTTTAAGAAAGTTTTATTTTCCTGGTGACTAATTCCCATTATATCTTCTATATCTGAAATTCTATCATTGCATTGCCTCATTCTGCTGCATAACTTTCAATGGAGTTTTTAATCTCCTGGAAATCTGTTTGCATCTGTTTTATACATTCCATTTGTTTCCTATGTTGGGATTCCTTCACGTTCCTGAACTCCTCCATGTTTTTCTATTTTGTCCCCTCTAGATTTTTTAATCATGTTTTGCACTATGGGCACAATCTTTGCTGCTATCTGAGAAATTATTTCTTATTTCATTTTTTCCTTATCCTCTTTTGTTGCCAGTTCAGGGAGACTGGGATCTTGAGTACCAGATTGTTGCATCTCTTTGCCCTTTGGGGTTGTCTCATATGACCTGGAAATATGATTTTTTGAGACTTATTTACATGTGTTCTCATTTCAACAGATGCAGCCTGCTGTGCCTTTGTTGAAGCAAAGTTTGCTCACCCAGTGGTCTTGATTTCTCAGCAAGCCATGGAACAGCCTAACTATTCACCAGTACAGCAATTCCTGGGTACAGAGTGGTGGCCTTCTGGATCCCTGAGCTGACATGTTGTCTGGGTGGTCTTCTGGCTGGAGCCCTTGCACACTTGGGATGGTATCTAGATGTGCCTCTTGCTGGGGCCCTTATGTAGCCTTTGTCTGGAAGGCCCTTTGGCTGTGGGCTGTGCACCCCAGTTACTGTTGTCTGCACAGGCTTTGGCTAGGGTCTCCATGCACTTATCAATGGTTTCAGGGTGAGCCTCTGGGTAGTGCTTGTGTGCATGTGTAGCTGTTTTCCAGGTGGCTCTTTTGCTGTGTCCAATGTTATGGCAGGCCTCTGGCTGAAGCTTGTGGGCCTGTGCACCTCTTTTCTGGGTGGAACTTTGGCTTGGGTGGATGTGCAGGTGTGTCTGGTGTCAGTACAGAGCCCTGGATGGGATTTTCCTGCAGCTGAGCCAGTCTGGGTTTCACAGCTGTTCCCCAGGATCTGTGAGAACTTATGGATGGAATGATGTGCCTCTGGCTCTATTGGTTTTCAGTTTTGACTTTTGTATTTGTGACTTTATGTGTGTATGTTTGTGTGTTTCTCTGTGTGTATGTGTGTGTACAATTTAACTCTGCTCTTATCTTGATGCAAATTTTGTGGTAGTTTTCTAGGATCATTTTCAGAAGGTATCTATCTACCTTTCACCTGTTTATAATTTATGGCCTTATTATTTTTTAGTATGCATCAACTTTAGGAAACTGCCTAAAACACATGCATTTTAACTCTTTATAAAAAGATTAATAAAGATATTGCAATTTCTTGGAATATTCTACAAAATATTAAAACGTTAGCTTCTTAAATGATACAGGATTCTACTAATGTTGATAGTAGAAATTTGACAACTTAAAAATAATTAATGCAATAAGCACATTGTCTTAGCTACTACCTCATTTCTGGGACAAAATACCCAACACGTGCTAGTTAAATGGGGAAAGGTTGATTTTAGCAAGGCAGACAGAATCAGCAGCCTGTCTTCCATCTTTCCATTTGTATTTCATCCAGGTTATAACCCTATTGGTTGATCCTACCCAAACCTAGAGTAGGGCTTCTCATTATCCACAACTAGAACTATGGTAAACCAATCAGTAGACTAATATAATACCATGCACCCTTAATCCAAGTATCACACACCCAACATCCAGCCACCTCTGGAAAGCTCCACCTATGAGCACATGATGCACTGGAAGGACATCTTGATAATAGCCATAACAAAGATAGTGATATATTTTAAGGATAAAGGACAATTTGGCTTAATGACTTTTCATCTGAGATAAATTCTTTTTTCTAAGCAGTACAGGCATCACCTCATGGCTCTACTAATTTTTTCACATTTGAAGACCATGAATGACTGGCTTGTACAAGGTTTAGAACTCTGATTACAGCTCAATTTTCTTGATTCATTTCAAAGTCCCTGTACATTTAGATATGTATGACTCAGGGGCATGTTTTTCAAAGAAGAAGAGATAACATTAGACTTCTGTAAGGTACTAACTGCCATCAGAGAGCTAAGGAAGAAGATTAAATCTAACATCTATCTCATGGAAAATTACCAAACTCTCACAACTGTCTGTACATCAAGTTCCCCTGAAACATATTAATGCTGGTATATTCACCTAGTCCAGAGTAGAGTAAAGCATTTTACTTCTAAGTCAAGCATTTATCCAAAATTAACAATTAATTTAATTTACTTTTATTCTAGCCAAATTAAGGGACACTAGGGATTGCCTACCTGTTAAAATTGGAAATTCTTGTGTCCAACTATTATTCACTGGTTCAAAAATAGCCTTAAATTGGCATTTTCACATGGTTTCTAGTTTACATGAAGGAAAACTGTATTTGAAAATTATTAATATATAAAATTCATCTTGTATTGGTGCTTATAACATATCATTTTACTTTTAAAATATTATAATCCAAACTACAATTTAGTTTAGTCTTCTGGTGCCCTCAAACAAATATTAGTCAGGGCCATATCATAATGGGGAAATAGGTGCTTAATGGAAGGCTGAAGAGTAATCACTAATTAGTGATAGGAGTACAAAAAGATGAAAAGAAAATCACACAAGGATTTCCTTTGTTCACACTAGTGTGATAGGTTCAACATCATAAAGCACATTTTAAATTTCTTAGCATAAAGCATCAGACCTAAACTTATACAACTTTTTACTCAAAAAAGTAAATCCTAATAAGTGGCCTTGATCATAAGTGTATTAAATTATCTTAAATATGAGAATTTTCTCTTTCAAATGGAAATAAGATCTAAATTTCAAAACATTATTAAGTTTTCCATGTCACATTTTAAAATATTCAACCAGAAATTTTCTCCACAAGTTTGTTATAGTCTTCCCCTCAGAATCTGAAAAAGTGTAACCTGTCATTTTAAATTTAAGATGTTTTCTCTATTGGTTGCTTGGCTATTAAATTTAAATGAATTGAATTATAATTCTTCCTGCTAAAAATTTTGAAAACTAAAACCATTTTGGAACTAGTAAATCTAGTGGTTTTCATCATTAGATATAAAAAATGTTACCTGTCTGAATAACTTTAGTATGTGTCAAGTACGTAAAAAGAAATTTTATGAACAACATACTATGTATTTAAAGCTTACTTAAATTAAATATTCTATAAAGTCAAGAATACTTTTGAGAATAAAGAAATGAATTAGAGCCTTGTTGCCATTGTTACCTTGTGTTTCTCCTCTGCAAGGCTTGTTTGTCATCCCTGCCTTGAAGCCAGCCAATTATGAACTGAATCCTGTAAGAACTGAGGACCCCTCAGCACACTCACCACCAAGCAGCTTAGGAACATGGGCAACTGCTAATCCCCACCATCCACCTCTGGCCAGGCTATGCCATTAACTTGTTCCATACTACAGAGGCACAGGGGGGCATAAAGGCCATTATCCTGAGCTGCAGAAGTGAACAACAGAAGCCCTCTCTCAGGCTATTTGATGAAAACTGAAGCCCACTGGAAAAGTGAAGAGAATCTCTGCAATAAAGGCACCAGGCTAGCATACTTGGTAAATTGGAGGGATCATCACCTCCCATCAGAACCTGGACTATCTTCAGGGGAAGGGTAGCTGGAACCTGCAGTAGAGCCTTGCAGAGTTCAACCCTGCAGGAGGACAGGGAGCTCAATTTGGGACTTGCAGCCAGAAATCTGCCTGAATTTCACAGGTCTTCGATTGGTTTGCTAAGACTCATTGACTTATATCTGCACACTACTGCCCACATTATCTGTGACAGCAGAGACATACCCTGAAGGAAGTCCTTCATTTTTATTTTTTATTTGTTATTTTCAAAATTATTATTAGTATGTTTTTGCTCTTATTTTTAATTTTTTCTACTCTTTTCCAATTTTTATTTTTCTCTTTTCTTTCTTCTTTTCTCTCTCTCTCTCTCTCCCTCCCTCTCTCCCATGCTGCCCCACATTGTTCTTCATCTCCTTTTTTGTTCCTGTTCTGGCCCTAATTCATATTTCTTCATTTTTCTTTCTTTCACCTGTGTCCTCTGGCCTCACTGCTAACCTTTCCCTCTCCTTCTACCTAGCTATCGTTCCATCCCCAACTCCTTCTGAGTCCCCAACCCTAAGGGTAAAGTTGCTATATTGAAGAGTTTATCCAGTATAAACATATGTTGGATTGGGTCTTGATTTTGACTTAATCCACACTGTTAAAGGTGATAGATTAATAACTACCACAAATTGTCATTTTCTAAGATGTACTTGATCCTATTGTGTTGCTGATTGTATCACTTGGGCTAAGGTGTTGGGATTGATCTAATCAGTGGTCCTTCCAGGTATACTGAAAATGAATTAGCCTCAGAGCATTAGAGACTCAAAACCTAAAGACCAGCTATATCTGGAAGACACCTCTGAGAAGCAATCACTCCATAAGTGTTCTAATGACAAAGAACAAAGATACTTACAATAAGCAACTTTGTAGAATCAACCCAGGAATTAAACCAAGGACAATACCAAAAACAAAAATAAGAAGGCATTTAAGTAAGGCACAAACTCAGACTTCGACCCAACAAAAGGCAAATTCCGGGGGGACCGACGTGGAAAAGTCTGATAGTCAACCACCTGGACACCCTGACCTGATAGCACAGGAAGTAACAAAACAGATGAATGAGGCTCTAGAAAAATTCAAAGCTGAAATAATCTCCCAGCTAACTACAGAGATGGTGAGCAGAGTGAAAGACATTATTAGGGCCTCCAGAACAGAAACAGAAAAAACAACAAATGAGCTCAGAAAGATGCTGGAAGCCATGAATGCCAAGCATAAGAAAGAAATAGAACCCATGATGACCCAACATAAAAAAATGGAATCCAAGAAACGGATTCAAACAGATATCAAGGAAATTAAATACTCCATAGAAAGTATGCACAGAAGATTAAGGGAATGTGAAGACAGAATATCAGATATAGAAGAGGGAATTGCAGTTTATGACCATGAAAACAGGAATTTCTTAAAAATAGTAAGGGACCACAAGAAATCAATCCAGCAGCTACTAAATGATGCAAAGAAGAACGACATAAGACTGATAGGAGTCCATGAAAATACAGGAAAAAGTACAATTGACATAAAAAATACTGTTCACAGAAGAAATGGTAGAAAACTACCCAGACAGAGGTAGAAAATTGGACATACAGATAATTGAGGCATATAGAAATCCAACTAGAGATAATCCAAAAAAACCCTCCACCTAGACATATAATAGTCAAGATCTCAGAAATCCAACAGAAGAACAAAGTTCTACAGGCAGTTAGAGAAAAGAAACAAATCACCTACAAAGGAAAGCCCATCAGAATCACAGCAGACTTCTCAACATAAACCCTCAAGTCAAGGAAAGCCTGGAGTGCAGTATTTCAAGCCCTAAAGGAAAATAACTTCCAACATAGACTGTTATATCCTACAAAATTGTCTTTAAAAATCATTGGGAAAATTACTCCCATGACAGAGAACACCTGAAAAATTTCATGAACACCAAACCAGCACTCCAAACAATTCTAAACAATATCCTAGAAAAAGACAATGAAAGTTACACCTCCATGAGGCCCAAGAGAGGGAACCCACCAGGCAAGGTAAGAAACTAAAGGGAAAGGGAGAAAAATAAGAAATAAAAGAAATAAAAGAGCTGACAACAGTAAAACTTCATGACAAGGTTGAGTCAATATCTATCAATTATAACAATCGAAGTTAATGGCCTCAATTACCAATCAAAAGAAGTAGACTGCCAGAATGGATTAAGAAGCAAAATCCAACAATATGCTGCATACAAGAAACAGACCTAACTCAAAAAAGAAATTCATAGACTGAAAGAAAAAGGATGGAAAACAGTTCTCCACATGACAGGAATCCAGATAAAAAGGAGGTGTAGCAATCTTATTTGCAGACAAAGTAGGCTTCAAACCAAAACTAATTAAGAGAGTCAAAGATGGTCTCTACATCCTTGTGAAGGGAACAATCCAAGAGGAAGAGTTGACAATCATAAATATATATGCACCATATATGAATGCCCCCAACTATACAAAAGAAATATTAATGGATATGAAAAACCAAATAAGCAGTGATACACTTGTAGTGGGGGACCTCAATACCCCAATATCACAAATAGACAGATCATCTAGACAAAAAATTAACAATGAAATTCTAGAACTGAAACAAGCTATTGAACAAATGGACTTAAAAATGTTTACAGAGTGTTCCACACCTCAAAATCAGAGTAAACATTCTTTTCGGCTGCACATGGGTCATGCTTATAGGACATGTATAAGTAAATGTAAAAGAATTGAAGTTGCCCCCTATATATGATCAGACCACAGTGAAATAGAATTGGAGATCAATAACATAAGAAACCTCAAACCCCCCACAAACAAATGGAAATTGAATAACACCCTCCTGAAAAACCAATGGGTCACAGAGAAAAATAAAGAAGAAATTAAACAGTTTCTACAAGTAAATGGTAATGCCAGTATAACATACAGGAATCTGTGGGACACAATGAAAGCAGTTCTATGTGGGAAATTCATAGCAGTGAATGCCCATATTAGGAAAACAGAGAGAACTCAGTTAAATAGCCTAATGCAGAGCCTCAAGCTCCTAGAAAAAGAAGAGCATATCAACCCAAAGTTCGTACAAGAGAGGAAATTCTAAAGATCAGAGGAGAAATCAATGAAATGGAGACTAAGAGAATGATATAAAAAATCAGTGAATGAAAAAGTTGGTTTTTTGAAAGAATAAATAAAATTAATAAACCTTTAGCCAACCTTATCCAAAAAAAAAAAAAAAAAGGAAAGAAAAGGCTCAAATCCATGCAATTAAGAATGAAAAAGGTGAAGTCACAACAGACCCAGCAGAAATCCAGAGGATCATCAATACCTACTTCAAGATCCTGTACTCTAATAAAATGGAAAACACAGAAGAAATGGACAGATTCCTAGATACATATAAATTATCAAAGTTGAACGAAGAAGACGTAATATTTCTAAACAACCCAATATCAATCAATGAAATTGAAAATATAACAAAATATTTACCAACAAAGAAAAGTCCAGGTCCTGATGGCTTCACTGGTGAATTCTACAAGTTATTTAAATAAGAATGATCAACATTACTCTTTAAACTCATCAAGGAATTTGAAAGGAATCAGTACTTCCAAATTCATTCACAGAAGGAAGTGTTACTTTGATTCCACAACAAGGTAAACACCTAACCCCCCCAAAAAAAGGATATTTCTCAGACAATGAAGTAAAAGCAGAAAATAAATATATGAAAAAATGTTCAACATCACTGGTCATTTGAGAGATGCAGATGCAAACAACCCTGAGATTCCACCTCACCCAGAAAGAATGGCTGTTATCAAGAAATCAACCAGTAACAAATGCCGGAGGGGGGTGTGGGGAGAAAGGAACCCTTCTCCATTCTTGGTGGGAGTACAGATTGGTGAAACCACTGTGGAAATCAGTATGGAGATACCTCAAAGTACTAGGGCTAGAGGTCCCTTTTGACCTAGCTATTCCCCTTCTGGGCATCTTCCCTAAAGAATTAAAGGAATCATACCACAGAGATATATGAGCAACCAAGTTTATAGTGGCACAGTGTGTAATAGCTAAAGCTTGGTAACAGCCCCAGTGCCCATCAACTGAAAACTGGATAAAGAAGATGTGGGTTTTTCTAATAAAATAGAATACTACTCAGCCATAAAGAATGAGAAAGTAGAGATATTTATGCATATTGAGGCCATTTTGTTAAATGAAATAAATAGGACACACATGTGTAATTACCAAATAGTTTCTCTAGTGTGAGAACTGAAAGGATAAATAAGGATTAAAACGAATAATTGATAATTTGAAAGAGGAAGAAAAGATCCAAAGGAGAAGGGGAAGTGGGAGAGGAAGGGGAAAGGAAAGAAGGGAAAAGAAAAATTAAGGGAAAAGAAGGAAATGGAAACAAAGTCTATGTAAATAGTGAAGGGTGGAGGGGGTAAAGGGTTCACAGGATACGTGGAAAAAATAAGAACCAAGATACATCATGTTCAGGTACAAGCACCCAATGATAAATGTAAAAGAATTGTATATCTAAAATGTACCAATAAAAGAATTTGAGCAAAAAAAAAAGAAAAAAAGAAAGAAATGAATTAGAATCTCAGCCATTAAAAATATTCTGCTGGTAGGAATCATTTGTATCTCTTGTTAGACAACAAAAAATATAGCACATCATCTAATGTGGAATATCCTTTTGCTTATTATTATTATTCTAAAACTAAAATACCTGGAATAAATTATTAATTATTTTAGTATTATATTTGTAATAATCTCTTGCATTTCTACCTTAAAATACATCTTCTCTTCCTCCAGAAACTTGAATAAAATTATTAAATTTTGAGATTTCCACCTTTGACAAGTACAACTATTGATTAACAAGTTCATTTTAAAAATTTAAAATCTACTAGCCTGGTACCACTGAAATAAAAAGATTCAAATTATTTTATGCTATTTCAAAACCAGTCAGGTCCAAAGGGGAAGGAGATGTGGTAGAGGCAGGGGAAAGAAAAGAAGGGAAAGGAATAAATATGAGAAAAAGAAAAAATGGAAACAAAGTCTTTGTAAATAGTGAGGAATGGAGGGGTTGAAGGGAGGGCAGAGGAATGGGGAAAAAATAAGAACCAAGATATATAATGTCAAGGTACAAATTCCCAATGATGAATCTCATTATATTGTATACCTAAAATGTACCAATAAAATTAATGAAAAAAACAGTCATAACAAATCATATCTGAACTCCAACATTGGGTGTACCTGAAAAAGATACTATTCTTGGTGCTCTCTACAAATACATGAATTCTCTATAAAAAGACTATTATAAATTTTAGATATGTTTGTATTTTTGGTCCTTTTGATCTCAGAAAAACTGTGTAGAGTAAAATCTTTATCATGCTGTAGAGGGAAAAAAATCTTACCAGTAATTTAAAGCCATGAAATTGAATGCTTAACATTCTTTAGTGTCAATAAAAATAATCTCATTTCTACAGAAAACAGAATCAATACAAATTATTTTAACAAATATATTTATTTAAATTATAATTAAATTGCAATGTACCTCACTACAGAAATGTTATATTCACTATAATTGCAGGTAATCATATGTTGGATGAAGAAAGAAAAGTTATTTTTATTTTAAATTAGAAGCATAATATTGAAAAGAAAGAACATTTATAAAGTTTTGAACCAAGGAGACCCTTTGAAAATTTACAACTGCTTAATAAGTGCTTTTGTGAACCTTTTTCATAACTATGGTGTGTTAGATCTCTGAAATGATTAAATTTCCTTGAACTATGTTTGGTTTCTCCCATAATGTGGTGGAAAATTCTAAATGCAACTGAACTCTTAAGTGAAATAGACCAAACTTATGATAGGAACAAATCTTAGCAAGTAAAAGTATAGAATAAAAATAAGATAAATGAACATAGTAATATATTTTATTATAGAAAAATTTTCAATGTGAAAACACAATCTTCCTTCTTTATTATACCTGGCAGTTAATCAAAATTGAATAAAGAGTTGCAATAATTAAATAGAGATTTCAATTAAAGAATTCAGTAGTTATGGAAGACAAACACTTGAATGGTCAATCTGACTGGAAGAATAAATCTACCTCTTAGAATGACATAATTTTGAGGTTTTTCTTGATTCTAAAATAGAGGGGAAAAAGTTCCAATCTGCTCCTCCTGAGGGGAACAACAACAACAGCAATAATAACAAAAAACAAATACAGGAACTGTGAAAAGATATGAAATTAAATTGTAGCCATTAGGAGTGATATTTTTCTAATAGAAGTTTGCACCAGTACTATTAAATATAGGAGAATTTGTTTATGTGGTGAGATTTTAGCTAAGTTTTATATTCTAAGCTAGGTTTTCAAGATCATTGCAGTCTGATGGTAATATCTGATGACTAGCACAATTAGAAACAGAAGCACTACTTTTCTATGATAAAACTTTCCTAAAACTTGGAGACAAATATATTATCTTTCCATAGGTGACAATTAAACTTTGGTCCATAAAGAAAGTGGAATACTATTCAACACTAAAAATAAATCAGCTCTCAAGCTATGAAAATACACGGGGGAGCCTTGAATACATATTGCTAAGTGGAAATAGCCTTTTTGAAAAAAAGTCAACCCACTATATAATTTCAACTATAAGACATTCTGGAAAAGATGAAACTACAAAGACATAAAAAAAGAAAAAGTAAAGGCAGGTCTGTGGTTGACAGGGGTTGACAGGAGAGGGGACTAAGGAAGCAGAATACAGGGAATTTTTACAACAGTGAAATTCTCTGTATGATAATAAAATGCATGCTATCATACATTTGCAAAAAATCAGAAAAGTTAGGACATTAATGAAGAAGTCTAATGTAAACTATGATGTGTTGTTAATAAAGATATTTCAGTGTAGTTTTTGATTATATCAAATATACAAATATACTTCTCTGAAGAAAGATTTTTTTTTTTTTTTTGCAGTACCGGGAATCAAATTCAGGATCTTGCGCTTGTGAGGCAGGTGCAGGGACACTGAGCTAAATCCCTGGCCCCTGTGAAGACAGATTTTGACAGTGGACAAGACTGTATGTTCTGTGGGGCAGGGAATACATAGCAACTCTATAAGTTACGCTTTAAAGCTTTGATGTTAACTTAAAATTTCTCTAAAACATATTTCATAAAAAATTGTCATTAAAAATAATTTCTACTGCTAAAATGTTTTTAAAGACCCTAATACAATTATGAACAGCACTGACCAGCTTAAAAGCTAAGGACTAGAAACCAGGCTTTTGGTTCATGGTGCTGTGTTTAATGAACTAGTTATGTAAAATCATGTTTGACTAGAGTTGTGCTCAGGGGAAGAGCAGTTGGTTAGCATGTATGTTTGACTTTCAGTACTACAAAATAAATAACTTAAAAGTAATACAATCACATGTTATTTTGTTGCTTTTTTACAATACTAGTTACTAATATCAGTAAAAAAGGCTTGTGACATTTTAAATCTTTATGCATTGGGTTTTCCCCAATTTTTTGAAAAATAAAAATAAGGATCGTAGACGTAGAAATAAAAATGACAACTACAACTCTAGCAAATAATTATAGTTGCCTTTGTTTACAACATAATTGTGTTTTATTAATGAACTCATTCAAATTTTAACCTTCAGGTCATGCTTAGTGAACCAAATTCTATAATGGGTTTATACTCTCTGATCATGAAATTTTTCTTTGGCAGAATAATAAAATAGCTTGTGAAGAACATCTCCAGTTTTAGAGAAATATAATCATAAAACTTGCCACTCAGATACTTTATAAATATGCACTATTCCACTCTGGAAAATTATTTCCTTGAGGCTACTAGGTTATTCTGTCAAAATGTATTCTAAAAAGTAATTACATTATTTAACACATATTTATTGATTGTTTACCATGTGACAGAGAGTGCAAATTATCTAGAGAGATGAAGCTATTCCACAAAGTCACAGCTCTTGTATTCTTCAACAGCTCAGATTGTAGGAATAGGGAAGCAAACAATTTAATGGTAATTGCAATTGAATTTGATAAATGCAATAGAAGGTAAATGAAACTGTATGAGCATAGATGAAGTTTCACTTAACTGAGGGTGAAGGTGGTATTTAGATCCAGAAAAAAAATTTTGCAGTAAATGGCTAAATTAAATGTGAAGAAATCTTCATAGTTGAGCAGAATGTGATGAGAACACAGAAAGATTATCTTTATAAAATACTGTAAAATTGATATTTATATTTCCTCAATTGCATTCAAGGCCTTTAGAAGTTGAGGGGCCATGACCATGGTCACATAGCTAGTAAGTTGTAGACTGTGGTCCAAACATAGGCAATCTAGTTCTTCAGTCCTTATTCATTACTCCTATCAGACTACTTACAGCAAAACAGTAGAAGACAATAGTGATAAGCATAACATCAATATGTGCACTGAGTTGTGTACATATACAAAGCATTATAATGGGTGAATGGATCAATAGGAACATTTATCGTGATTCTCATTCTAAATACATTTTATTAAAATTACTTTTATATTTTAAATTAGTTATTGCCAACCTATTATAAGTAAAAGGATTTGGAATTAGTCATTGTTTAATTGCATGTGGTATTTCACTGTTCAAAAATTACTTTATTTACATTGAGAATTTCTTATAAATATTCACATTCTTCAACAGATAATTCAAAGATAAGTATTCCAGACACATTATTCTTGGTTTGTTTTTTTTTTTTTTTTAAAAAAAAGGGTTCACCAACTAACAATTGAGTTATCTAGTTATCCTTATGAACTTTTTAAAACTGTGGCTATATTTGGAGACAAAAGATAAACTTATTAAAGCTTCATATAATAAGTGAGAAAAATGCACAAAGACATGCAAAGAGGAGAGACCATATGAATGAACATGGAGAAGAGTCATCTTGTAGCCAAGGAGGGATAGCTTAGCAGACACCAATACCACTGACAATTTGATCTGAAACTTTTTGGCTCCAGAATTGTGAGGAAATTAATGCCTATTGTTTCTTTTATCCAATCAGTGGCATTTTAATATGGAAGCCCCACACATAACAATACTGTGGCCATGTCTCAACTTAATATCCATGTCAAATTCTATTCTCTATTATAACAAAAATAGTTTTAAGTATTATCTGCCTTATAAGGTTAAACTATGTGAAAAGGATCTAAAATAGGAAAGAAGAAAACTTTGAAATTTGATGTCAATACTTGCACCAATTAATGATCATCTAAATTAAGAAAAAATAATGACCTTTTTTATGGTTGTTCTTATGCAATGATGATAAGATAAGGGTTTAGAAATATTTACTCTTTATTTACACCTCCTTCATTGTGTTTTGTTAGTGGTATTCTATGAATACTTTTGACAAGTTCTTTGCAAAGATTATACAGGCAGTAACAGGAGGGTGAAAAAGAAAATTAGGCCTGCAGGGACACCATTTCAACATTTCATGTTAAGTCTACAACTTGTACAGTTGTACAATTCTTGTGGTCACTTTGCACAATGTGAGAAAAAGTATTTTTGTTTACACATTGATTAGATAGAAGAAAAATGTAAAGATATCAATGCTTCAATTAAATAAATGAAAATTCTAATTCTTAGCTATTCTCTCTGAAGTTGCCATTTATTGATATGGTACATAAAAATATTATAAAATATTAAACTGGAAAATAATTGAGTTAGAGCTCAAATATTTGTGCAAATAACATTGTATTTTTTACTTTTTTTTTTTTGGTACCAGGGATCCAACTTAGGACCTTGTCCTTGCAAGGCAGGTGCGGTATCACTGAGCTAAATCCCCAGCCTTAAATTTTATTCTTTAAACAAAAAAAGCAGAAATAAATAAAAATACAGCTTTTTACATTTAAACAAAACATTTTGAACATTTAATAAAGTATAAAATAACTACACATCGACAGAACTTTAATTTGCTAGTTATGACATTTTGTAAACATACTACTCAGAAGGAAGATTATGCTTAATATTTTTAATACAGAATATGTATGTATTTTATATGTATTGCTGTGTTGACAACTTTCCTTATACTGGAACAAATTGCCTAACAAGCACAACTTAAAAGAGAAGAAGTTTATATAGCTCACTGTTTCCAAAAATTCAGTTTACCATCACCTGGCCCCGAGGTAGGAACATTGTGGATGGAGGGCATGGTGTAACAAACCTGTTTAGTTCACTGTGAACAGGAAGTAAAGCCAGAGAACAACTCCAGAAAAGAAGAGGTGAGGATTAGATATGGATCTTAAATTCATGCTTCTAGAATCCACAGAGACAGAGACAGAAGTTAGCTCTACTAGACATCTAGGTGACTCCCAAGCCAATCAAGTTGACAATTAAGCTTAACTGTCACAATTTCTAAGAGATAATAGATTTTGAAAAATATTATATACTAGCACTGAAAAAATGCTTCTAATACTGTCTATATATTAATTTATTTGTTTTCTTTGAAATATAATTTGAAAAATAAATCTTTTTGTATTTTTTGTATCAAAAAAATTCTGAATAAACATATCAGTTAAAACCATCAAAATTTGTGTCAGGTAAGCCAAATATTAACATTATGAAATAGTTTATGTGGTAAAAGAAGACAAAAATAGTAAACTAAATATGCACTAAATATTTTCCATTTGGCTGTTGGTTTACTAAGCAACAATTAGGTTTAGCTCAACTATTTCTTAGAGCAAATACTGTGGTCTTCCAGTATCGTCATATCCATTTTTATAGGTGAGAAAGCAAGGGACAAATAGATGTAATACCTTGCTCAGGATCACATAGAAAGCCTCAGAAATATGAACACAAAATCACAACATGTTCCTTTATTGTTTAAACTCAAACTCCCCTGGAATAACAAAATAAAGCAAGCAAACATATATAGATCTATCCGATGGTTATTTTAACATATGAATTTTAACACAAGGAGACACACATAGAAAGACAGACAGATGGATATAGATATTGATGTTGCACACATAAAAAATGGTTAAGATGGTAAATTTTATAGTGCATGTGTTCTACCACAATGAAAAAATTAAGTTCATTGAGTTAGCCAAGAAGAGTAACAGAGTATAATTAATTTGCAAAAGACATATTGCTTTCTGATTTTTTCAACATAATTTTTTTGTTTAATAGTATTAATATCAAAAATATTTAAATTAATAGACACATTTAACTTTAGGCTTTTTCTGAAAATCATATTTATACAGTCTAGAAATGTTAATGTTCAACAATTTCCATAAATATGCTCAGTGAGTGGTGCTTTGCATATCAGCTGACCCTTCATTTCTATTTGTCAGTATCTGAGTAGCTCCACTGATATGAATTTGAGCATAACTCTTTGACTTTATTTCAGTAAAATGAAGAATCAATGTTACACAAAATGTACAGAAAACTTGGCATGTATACATGAAAAAATAGAATGTGCATAAATATCTACAAGCAGTTTTTATGTACTGTTTTAGTTACTCTTTGCATTGTTGTGACAAAATACTTGACACCCACAAGTTAAAGGAGGAAAGATTTATTTTAGCTCACATTTTGTAGAAGTTTCTGTCCATAGCTGAATGGCTCCAAGGAAGGGTACCATGACAGAAATGCATGGCAGAGGAGAAACAGCCCATAGCAGGGTAGGCAAGAATCAACAGCTGATTTCCATTGTTCCCTTTATATTCCATCAAGGCTACAAGCATATTGGTTGGTACCACCCACTTCCAGAATAAGGCTTCTGTCTTCAGTAAATCTGTTTGGCAACCATTTTGCTAAACCAATCAGTGGACTAACATCACACCAAGTAACTTTAATCCCAGTATTACATAAACATGATCCAGCTACCTCCAAAGAGCCACGCTTATGATAACATGAGGATTTGAGGAGAGCATCTAGATACAAGCCATAGCATGCACTAAGATTGAGATATATCTAGTAAACGTGGATAGTTATTGCTCAAGAAACCTAGGCCTAAAAATATTAAATATAGAAAGTTTAAAAAAATCTTTGTTCAAAATTTACTTGATTTTATTGGAGCAAACGTTGAATGTCTGGATGAAAAGACCCAGCTCTTACATTCCAGTACTCCTCTTTCAGTAAAATAGAGATTAGAAATATCTAAGGTATATGTATGATATATATATATGTATTATATATATATATATATGTATGATATATATGTATAAAAACATTATATGGCTGACAATAGAGAAATACAAAATTTATATTGGAAAAATATGAATGGAAATTTCTTTGGGATTAGTTTGAATGAAAAACAAGTATTCCATTCTTCACACTTTGCTCCCACTGATAAATTTGAAATATAGATGTATGAATAGAGAGATATAAATATTAGAAAATACAAAACCAGTGACTCATAGAAAGTAATCTATCTCACTGGGCCTCCTACAAAATCTAAGACAATTTTAGTTGAGAATATCTCAGGATATAGGAAAATATGTATTGTAACAATCTTGTTTTTTTTTAGATCTCATTCAAGTTACATTAACAAATAAACATTCATGATTGAAAGATCAGAAAAAAGGGCTGGGGATTTAGCTCAGTGGCACTGCCCCTGCCTTGCAAGTGCAAGTTCTGAATTCAATCCCAGGTACAAAAAAAAATCAGAAAACAGATTTGGAAGTTTTAATAGTGACTTGAAAATGAAAAGTTTTATAAGAGGGAATTGATGGACCAAGATAATTGCTTGATTTCAAAGTTTTCAGAAGTGGTTGTAATAAGAATGACAGTTTATTAATTTACTACATTAAGAAATTTGTTAAGCATAAACCAATAATATTATTTTTTGGATAATGACATTTAGAAGAATAAGGGCGAATAATTCCTAGTAGGAGTTCCCCATGAAAAATAATATACTGGAAAACAATATATGTGCAACATCTTTTATAACATACTTTTTCATTTTTAATTATATTATTGATACATCATTAAAATATACATTCAGCTTCTTTGTAGTTTTGGAAGTAACATTTTTTGGGGGAAGTAACATATTTTGAATGCTGTATTTATTTCTATTTCTACATTTTATTGTTGGTAAAACTGAGGAAGGTTGCCATGAGTTTAAAGAGAAAGCAAAATACTTAGAATTCAGTTATTTTGGAATATTGGAAAAAGAGCTAAATAGAATTATCTAGGATGGAATATAAATAGATGCTAGGTCTCCTTGTTATTCTACTTGTGACCTTAGAATATTACAATTTCTTAGCAAGATCTGTGGGCAATTACAGTGCAAACTTGGCCCTACCAACAGTGTTAACTTACGTATTTACGTTCTGCATAGTCATTCTTCTCTGAGGGACATTCAATGTCTGCCTGCTCTCTATGTGAGCATTCATCTTTTCCTTCATAAGAGTACTCCATATAAGTCCTTTATGTCTCTAGATTTATTTGTAGTAAGATTTATATATTTGTTATAAATTCTATAAATATAAGAATGTTGTTTTATTTTGTAGTCTCAGTAGTAATATAAAACTTTGGATGTATTGTTTAGTTCACTTTGGTATGTAATTGATTAATTAGTGCATGTGGCATTTAAAGTACAACTAATTTAAAAATATATGATGAAATTTAAGTTTGAGCCTAAATATTGTTCATTTCTAAGTTCAGACATCAGTTCATGACACGTCTTTTATGGGGTGGTCCATCAAGCATCTACTTGATGAAGATTTGAAGGGAACTAATGCTTTTTATAAATTCTGTAAATATTGAGCACAAATCACAAAATATATATTAGACAGGTTAGTGAGGCAGCCAAGGTTTTGTCTGAATGAAGTTTACATTGCTATGTATTTAATTCCAAGGCAGAAAATATGCAATACTCACTAAAAATAAGCAAACTACAATACATTATAAAGATGCATGGTATTAGTACCAATAAAATAATACAAAACACACAGAAACAGAAAAAGTAATGGATAACAGGAGTGCAAGCCAAAAGGCTAGGAAAATGAGATTGACATAGATTTTGTAATACAAATAAATCTCTTTTCCTCTGAACTTACCACACTGATTAGTAGCTCTTAAAGAAATATTATATAGTTAATTATAACATTCTCAATGTATTTGTTGGAAGAAGAAAAAAGAAAGGGAAATGTTGAGTAGAAATTTCAGAATTAAAGAATAATTTATTTGCAAATGAAAGAGTACTTTGTATATTGTTAAGATTTCCAGTATGTGCTTTAAGAAAGATTGATTTCTCTCTTTAAAATTAAAGATATTTTTTCATAGTAAGAACAATAAAATGGAAAAAGGAAGAAAAGTGAAAAATATTTTATATAATCTAAGTGAATTACTTTATTTAGTTACTGATGAATTCAAAGTAGTGAAATAATTTTCTCTTTGCAGAAATTTATAACATAGTCCAATCAAAATATGATCATTTATTACTGTGTTTTTAAAGGTTAAGAAGAAATATAAAATTATAATAATTTCTATTTGTGAAATATAGGTATTAGTAAGTCTTCTCTTAACATCCTGTACAGTACAGTTGTCTTTTATGTGTAAGAACATATAAGTAAAGCAATAGAATTAGAAATTGTAGCATACAAACAAGAGACACTAGAATGTGGTCCAATATTGCAACTAGAAGACTACTTTGTAAATATTCTTTATTTTTTCTTATTAACGTTATTATGTGTTACTAGTCAACAGCTATGCTAACAATCCTTTTAAAAACTAAATATCAGGCCGGGCATTTAGCTCAGTGGTTTCGTTGCCTGCTGTGCAAGCGCTAGGACCCGAGTTCGATCCCCAGTACTAAAAAAAAAAAAAAAAAAAAAACCAACCAAAAAAAACTAAATATCTCTTTTTGTTCAAGAACTATAAATGCCTTGCTGACAATGGCACAAAATTGATAATGACACAATTTTATCAAATAGTCTTTTACAGAACTTTGTACATCTGTATTTTGTCAGATTAACTCTGCTATTTTTTCCCAAAGTGAATTAATAAAATGAAAAACTGTGCTTGCTTCGGCAGCACATATATTAAAGTGAAAAAATTCTAAAAATTACATGAGAGGGATAAAAACAAAGGATGTCTATGATAATGCTTCATGGGGAGAACTTTTCAAGATGATTTGGTTTGACTCTATTGGAAATGTATGGTTTTTATTTTGTAGGGAAAGAAAAAATAAATTGTTTATATAGGGAGGAAAAAGTGAAGTGTTTAAGCAGGGGGTTGGACCATGGATATTAAAAACTCAATTCTGTAAACAGGGTCTTGTCCTTTGATCTGTTTCTACCTTTTCCAACTCTCAGCATGACAGGCAACAGTGGAGTAAAAGAAACATTTTAAATAAAATTTAAAATTGGTTGACAGCAAAGTGACACTTTATATATTGCAAAATGTAGCCCATGGAATCACTGCGCTACATGACCAAAAATTTGTTGTTAATATATTTAAAGTAAAACTTCCATGAAGTCAAGTGCACAAAATAGTTGGCCTATTTCATGGAAAACAATAAGCACAAGTACAGATCATTAGGCAATTTTCACTTATCATGACTACTGTACTGAATAATACGAGTAATACCCTTTTGCAGTAAGGAATAGTTTATGTTTTCTTTACATTCTTCCAAACCACAATTATAGATTCTAAATCTATAGATCACTGAAAATTTTGTTTCCTTCTGAAAAAAATATTTATTTTCATACATTTTAATTCATGTAGCTTATAGGAATTTATAATAAAGTGTATATGTCAGCTTTGAGTTTTATAATGTTGAAGTTTATTTTTCTATTTTTTCATAGGAGAAAATGTACATTAAAATATGACTGGGCCGGGGATTTAGCTCAGTGGTTCCTCCACCTTCCTCGAAAGCGCAAGGTCCCAAGTTCGATCTCCGGTACCAAAAAAACCAACAAAAAACCCCCCAAAACATGACAATATCCTGAGATTCTTTATACATATTTGTACTTATATTCAGATCCTTTAAAAATTATGGAGATATGATTTTCCATGTAATGATCTGTAAGTCACTCTCAAGTCAAAAATTGTCCTGAAAGGAATATATCCTGATATTTGGTGTTTACAAAATTTCAAAGCGTTACTTAACATTAATGAAATTAAAAATAAAGAGGAATTTTATCTTGATTCTTTGATTTTTGAAAATCAAAGAACTCTATCTATACTATCCCAGTTTAATATAACTCCATCTGACTAGCAACACTTCAAAATCTTCCTAAGAGACATACTCCTATCTTTTGGTTCATTCATACATCCAATTTTCCATACCATGCAGTGTTTATTTCTGGACTATGTACATTCACTTACATTTAACTGAGTTGATAAGTTCTTCTTTCTCTTTTATTAAAAACTGAAACCCACTTTCTCTGGAATATTGTAAATGGTTAAGTCCATTGGCTACCTTGGAGCCTCACATCCCTCTAGATCTAATTGAACAACTTGGACAGAATAGTATTAGTTATTTTTTTAAATGACACAACTCTCATCCATCATTTTGTATTCTGAGAAGACAAAATATTACTATTATAAATAAATTATCTAACTAAGCAAGGATATGTGTTCCAAAATTGTGTGGAATTTTCTTTAAAAATTCAGAAATAGAAATACATGGATCTAAGAATTTTGCAAATATATATTTTATAGATGCAGGATGGATCAGTTTCATATGTTGTTCAAATTTCTCCATAATTTGAACATAAGAGAGTCCTAAAATATGCTTGAATTAAACTGAGAGATTTGTCAAATTCAATGAATAGTTAGAAACTAGTTAATAAATTGTGATTATCAAGCAGTTTATACACATCTAAATTTTAAAACATCAAAAACTTCTGAAGTAATCCAATTTTCAGGTTAAAATGTGTTTCTTCATACATTCACTTCATAAAACAATAAGTTCAGATATTTATATATTGAGGAACTGAACACTAACATAAGAAATTACCTTGAGAGGGCACAAAATAAAGATTTATAGTGAGAAATTAAATTTGATATTTCAAAGCCTGAATCTGATGTAAGAGCCAGGCTAACAAATTTTTCTGAACACTAAGGTAGAAATCCTGCTGTAAATGCTTCTGTTTATACATATTTTATGAAATCCACATTTTAAAAGTGCTTTTTTGCATCTATCAGAATATAATTTGTTTCCTAGTAACAGGATATAGTCATTCTTCAAAACCTATTCATTACATATCCCCTGGTTTATAATTGCCTTCAGACCAAATGAAATGACATATTTATAATTACTAATACTTAAAAATTAATCTATTAAATATTTCCTTTATTACTGATATTCTTGTAGGATTTTTTTGTTTTTGTTTTTTCTTTGTCTTTTCTTGTATGATTTTATAGAGATAGGTTCCAGTGGTGAGTATGGCATAGGGATAAGTTGGAGTAATTTGAGATAAAAAGAGCTTCAGAGATTTAAAAATAATAAGATATCTTGATAAATGAAATAAATATTACAATAATTTTCGAAGTCATGTTTATGAGCAAGTAAACATATAATCACCACTCTAACAAAAAGAAAGAGTGACATTATTATATTTTAATAATTATATGTCCACATTTTTATAAATCATGAAAACATAAAAGGGAGCTAATTAATTTCAAGAAAAAATTTGCTGGCCAAAAGGGACCATTAAATTGTATAGAAGAAAACCACAGGCACTATAAACATTCCTCCCACACAACAAAATTTTAAACACAAATTTGAGGAAGGACTAATTTACAGGTAAATAATAAGATAATTAGTTCATATTGCACTCTCTATTATGTGGAAATAATTTTCCAAAGTGTTGGTATTGTTTTCTATTATAACCTGTGTAATATCTTATTCATGAACTTATTCCAGCTTTAGTCATTCTCCTTCTTGTCTATTTTTAAAGATCACCCATGGTTCTTTGAACACAGGAAAACTGGAGGTAGAAATGCATCTTTTATAGGTACTATTTTTTTTGAAAAAGTGCTGAAAGTATGTGTCACGTCTAGAAGAATAATATTAAAATAGTCAAGATAGTTCTATTTTATGTACTATATTTAGCCAAATACCTAAGAATATAATTATAAAAAATCTTTTTTATTAATGCCAAAAAACTAGAATTTGATGAATATTTATCTTCAGAAAAACTAATACAAATAAAATTAAAATTTTCTAGAGAGAAATAATGTAATTTAAATTCTAATAATTAAATTATCACAGAAGCAAAATAAATAATGTAATATAGATTCAAGTAATATAAAGGGCCGGGCATGGTGGTGTACACCTATAATTCCAGCACTCGCGAGGCCAAGGCAGGAGGATTTCTGTGAGTTTGAGGTCAGTTTGAGCTACACAGTAAGTTCAAGGCCAGTCTGAACTACATAGTGAGACCCCGTCTCAAACAAACCGCCCCCCCCCAAAAAAAAGGAGGAGAGAGGGAGAAGGAGAGGGAGAGGGAGAGAGAATTTGTCTAAGAATTAATAGAAGCTACGGGTGATGGCATGAGCCCAGAGTCCCAGCAGCAAGAGTAAGTCAGGACTTCTTCAACTCAAGATTTGAGTGGCAGCCTGAGAGACATGTTAACCATCTGTCACTAAAAAGTAAATAAAGAATAAAATAAAATAAATATAAATGTTCAAAGCACAGTACTCTAGATCATCAGATTTCAATATCAAGGTTCAAAAATTAAAGGACAAATATTGACAGTTATCGAATAACTCCATGAGTGATACAAAGAAAAAATAAGAGAAGAAACAAATATATCAGAAACCAATAAACTTAAAAATATTTTCATTACAGAAGTAAATAGAAGGGATAATATTATGAGACATAATCAGTATTTAAATATATATTAAGGATAAAAACTGGTACAAGACTTAATATAGAGATTTCATAACATTAATAAAGAAAAATTCAATATTATTATTTGAAAGTGCAAAACTGACATATAAAGATTTTTTAAATTTGAAGTGGTGAGATAACTTAAAAGATGAAAAATCTGCCTGAAAATTGAAATTATTAATCAAAATACAGGAATTATTTGTCTAATATGTTACAATTGTCCTCTTAATTTTCACTGATATAGGAAGAAAACTAATATTCTTAGACATTGCTGGGTTAGAGTGAGAACTTGACAAAATGTAAACATTTATTCAAATGTGGCATAACATGTTACAATATAATTTTTCTTCTAAGATGTATGACAGAATTTATGAAAAAAGGTCATTTTCCACATGACAAGAAAAAATAAAATAGTATCTGAATGTGCATTAATATTGATGAGTTCCTACTTCTGCAATATATTGTAAAATGTTTAAGAATGTTAATTTAAAAAATGGATATCTGTCCATGATCTATTATTGACGTCATCAATATGTTGGTAAATAAAGCCAGAGTACTAGAATCTGACTTTTATACCTTCCAAGATATAATTCAGTGTGTGGATTTTCTCGCTGTCTCTTTCCCATGTTGGGTTGACCTAGGATTCATACAGTTTCTTTCACTCATTTAAGAATTACTACAAATTTATGAGCAAAGTGGTTCTGTTCAAGCATTTTAATTTCTAAGTTGTATTGGAGGTATACAGAACACTGTATACATTACAAAAGTAATTTGAAGTTATATTTTGTTCTACGTATTTCTATGTACATATTTATCAATACTTATGTCTTTTTTATATAGCAGATAGCACTTCAATATTTGAACCGAAGATATGAAACTCTTAACTCAAATTACCATTGATTAGTTGCTTTGCTAATTACTTTATTTTGGGGGTGATTGTTCAAATTAGAGTCTTGGAGTTGGTGGATTAAGGTATGAGAAAATGTAACATTTGATTAAATTTTCCTATATTATGAAGATACATAAAATATTCTTAAATATTCATTTTTATGACAGTTTTTATCATTTGTATCCATTTGAGAAACAATGTTTACTTTTGAAATCTTGATCATGTTTGAAAGTTATATGTAAACTTTTTAATAATATACGAGCATTATTTCTTCATAAGGGATGTTACATCATCTGCCACTGTAAAAAGATGTGCAATAGATTTTCCTGAGGTTTACTTCTATGGGTTGAGCAACAAGACAATTAAATATATTAATATGTTCAGCAATAACATTACTTGCTTCACAATTAATTTGATGTGCCAAGGTATCCAAGAGCTAGAAGGTTATAAAACCCTCAGATATAGTCTCTTTAGTATGTTTTACTACATGAAATTGAGATATTGAAACTGAAAATTTCCTTAATTATTATTTTAATTATGTTAAGCAATCAGAGAACTTTCCATTTTAACCATTGGAGAAACTCAGGAATATATGACAGGTTTTTCTCTCTTATTTTAGAAGGAAAAAGAAAAAGCTATTATAATATATAATAACAAGTATTTGTATAAATTATTAAAATAGTGATTTATCTTCAAACTCTCACTTTTTTGTATGTGTCAAAATTCAAGTATTAAACTTAGCTGTCATTTTCAGAGATTTCACTGATTCACTTCTATCAAACACTAGGGATTGCTACTTTTTATTTCTTACAACTTTTATGATTGTTTCTTCTATTTTGCTTATTGAGATTTCTGCATTAGTTTTAATTACATTAATATTCAAATTGTTTTGTTAAAAATTAGAATTAAAATGCCACTTGAATGGTATCCGTATGCAAAGGTATGACCTTAAAGAAATATTTTTATTGCATTTGGTAGAAGCAATCCATTTTGCCATTGAGAAATACATTTTACTGACTTTTTTAGAATTATCTACACCTAATGATAACAAAATACAGACTTACTCTGAATCACTGTCAATAAAATTTTAAAATTTCTCTATAAAATGCACACAATTATTGTTTACAGTTTAGAGTTGATTACTCTTACAAATTTGACAATATCGCACCCTTCTCACAACTTCTTTTTAATGGGCTGTTGGATCTATTTTAATGTCAATTTAAGACATGGCAACTTTCAGAACTATTAAAATGTGATAAGGCACATTTTTGAAATGGGAGATAAAGTTTATATAAGATACAAATTTTCTGATAAGGTATAAACAGATTTAACATACAATATATTCATAAATCTCATATATGGCCAGCATAAATAGTTGTGACATTTTGGAAATTTGTATAATAAAATGTTATGGTTAAAATAGAAAAAACTATACAATGGATAAAATAGGAAATTTTTCAGACTGTACAGTATCTATATAGAATATAGTATTTAATAATCATAAAATTTCATTAAACAATACTGTATAATTATGGTAATTATATTTTCTGTATCTTATTTGTACTTTCAAAAATGTTTTGCTACCTTCAATAATGAATTAAGATTATATCTCTGCAACTCTCACCTCTTTACTATTTGGAATACACAATCAGTGTGAACAATTCTGTACATTTTTGCCTATAATTTATAATCCTCAATATTTTAGTCTGTAGGGATTTCATACATGTTTTCTTTATTCATATAGTATGGACTGTAAAAATTTTGAAGTTAATGCCATAGGAGGAAAAATTTGGACATAAAATACATTATATTAGTGGTCATATAAAATAAATATCTGCATTTTTTAACATAACTAGATTTTTATATTTGTCATCCAATTTCTAATGTAATGCTCCATATATGAGAATAATTGAAAGTATAGGATAAAATGATAAACTTCAAATTGCATTTTCTAGGGCCAGGCATTCAGCTCAGTGGTTCCGCCCCCTGCCTCGCAAGTGCAGGGTCCCAAGTTCGATCCCTGGTACCAAAAGAAAAAAAAAAAAGAGCATTTTCCTTGCTTTGTCAAACAATAGTTTTTTACTTTATGATCTGTGTTCTCTTATTAACCCTATCAATCATATTTTTCCAAGATAAATTTGCCTGTGTTCTAATATTAGAACAAAGAATGAGAAACAAACCATTAAATTTAGACTGCAGACCCTCCATGTCTAATCACAACATCCATTCAGGTGTGAAGAATAAGCTCAATAAATCTATTTCTGAACAAGATAATTATCAATTTGATCTCAGTAGAAACTATATAGTATATTGAATTTTTAGCAGGTTTCTATTAAGTAATCTTGCCTATTAAACTAAAATGTCATAATTCAGAAACAAAAAGTTATTACTGAGGCAGGGAACTGATACTTGGACTTTTCTAAAAATATTTTTCCTGTATTTTTTAATTTTCTATAGTCATTGCATTATCATTGTGCTTAAAATTGGAGGAGGGAGTCTCAAGATCATATTGATATTTTAATTTTCATTAATCTTTTATTATATGTACTGATTCTATTTTAAACAATTCTATAAATGCTAAATATGAGCTTCCATAACTTCCTTTTAAATTTTCAATCATTCAAATGTATCTAAACAGATTTATTTTCCCTACATTTAGAGCAACTTAAAATGATCAAAACATTTTTATTTGTCTCTTTAATTTTGGGGAGATTATTAAGTTCAGTTATGGCAGCTCTGGTAAACAATGGTGCAAATTTATAGCATAGGAAAAAAAAACAGTTTCCTATAAGACATTTTCAAAAGTAACTGCGGATTTTAAAGTTGGAACATGCACTAGAAAGAGCAGATTTACTTAGGTAAAAAATGTATTTGAGTCAAGGCAAATTTAAACACTCTAGAGCTGAGTACAGTATCTAAAATAAAGTTCCCCTAACATTTTTCTTCTGTTGGATATGTAGAGTGGGGACAGAGGAAATCTCTTTTATATGTGGCGAGCAGCTGAATTTTATCAGGTACATCTTGTATTAAAATGATCTACTATTCTGACAAGCAACTAGCAGCCTTGAATTGCTGTTCCAATTTGGTGTAGTTAATAATCTTGAGTGTTATAGAGTCATCTTTGAAACATATTAACTGCACTATGCTATTAAATGTCTGTAGATGAAATGTGTGTTATTATGAATGAAGAATATGGTTCTTTGAGCATTTGGGGGGTAATTTGGTTTCTTTCTGCATGATTTATATGTATGCACAGAGATAACTTAATCCACAAGAGATGTGCAAGTAATTTATTTTGAACCATTGAAGTAAAACCGGACAATAATTTATAAGACTTTTAATAGAATGCTATAGCCAAGGCAATATGACATTGAATGGTACAGAACTCTTGTCACTGTACTGTTTCTCTTTGCCTTGTGCATTTGTGCATTTTTATTTATCATCAAATTATTCCCTTTTCACCATACAAGTATACACACAATCCCAGAACATTATCTTGGTATGGTTTTAAACTAAATGATTAATGTTCAATGTTGGCTGTTTTAACTTAAATCAGAGAGTAACTTAAATTGGAGAGTTCAAAAATATATTATGAAGTTATCATGTGTTAAATTAAGTTTTGTACAACACATAAGATTGCATTACACAAAGGATATGATTTTATTTCTTTCCTATTCAAACCAGTATTTTATTCAATATCTTGAAATATTTTTCTTATGAGTGTTATATAGTTTCTGTTATGGAAAGGTTTATGATATACTTTAATTTTATTTTTATTTAGGTTTTCATCCTATGAAATATTGCTGTTAGAATAAGAAAATATGGATTTAACTGTTAATGAAACTTAACTGGAAAAATTATTCCAATCGTGCACATGATTAAAAAAAAACTAGTGTAAATAAAATCTTGATTGTCCAAAATGCCAGAGATCATTGCATTTATCATTTATGATACCATTCTGCATTGAAAGCATATATTCATAATCACACCTGAAAATTATACTGGTAATGAAGTCTAATTTTTACTTATAATATATTTTCATGTTATCAGCAAAATTTTTTCTAAGAAGACTGGATGGCCCTGTCAATATTTGGGGGATTTTTGTTTTATTTTAATGATGCAAGCTTATTTTTATTGATTAAATGATAGAATCTTGCAATTTTTGTATGAGTAAAGATGATGTAAACCCAGTTGAAATGAGTTTTCTCACAGACTGTGATTAAAAATTCTAGATAGATTACAAAAAAGCAATTATCAAAGGATTCTGAAAAATAAACAATGGTAGATAGATTGGAAAGGAATTGTAAATTTTAAGAAATAAATAAAAATAGTTAGAATTTGTTTTATTCTGTTTTATTTTCCTAAAGCTTTATCCAAAGGATTGGGATTAATCCTAGAACTGCTTTGTAGGCATGAACAGCAAAATCTTCAGGAGAAACCAGTGTTTTCCAATGACAGCCCTTGAAAAAAAATGAGCCTTATCAGATAGAGATTGTGCGAGACCTTACTATTAACTGTCATATGATAGTGTTAGTTTGCTTGTTAACTTTTATGTATCAAATGCAGTCAAGGAACTGTGTATCTGAGATGTCACTGGAAGAATAGTTACCAAACATTCTAAGGTAAAACCTATGCCTCAGTCCCAAGGAACTAGAAAAAAGGACCCAATTGTTCCAAAGAATATGATGAAAATAACTCCCCTCCCCATTTTTTATCTCATTGTATCAACACAGGAGAATTACATCCAGACTGTAAATATGATAGTACTTTAAAATCATAGTACAGGACCACAGTGGGTAGACAGTTGAGTACTCTATACTAATAAAAACAATATTTTTGAAAATATAACAGCTTGTTACTTTTATATAGATATTCCTGTTGCATATTTTATCACTGGATCTGCTCTCACTCTCTTAAAAATATTCCTAATTTTGTAAGTTGATTTTAGTCACATAAATAATATTACCAGTATCTTGGCATCTCAATTCCTTGACATTTCTTTATTCTATTCTTTTGTCTTTTTCACCATCTCAGTTACTTATTCTCATGTTTCTATTTATATTTTAGCAATTTATAATTTCAATTCTAATCACTCCAATCTCTGAATATCATGTCTGAAGGTTTCAATTCACCATATTTAATATGTAAATGCTTGAAATATAAAACTGTCACAGAACCTTGCATATTATGTCAATTTCCTTTCTCCCTTGACTTAATTTTATTATTTTGTGTAAACCAAAATACAATGTAAGACTACTATGCCTCATTCTACATTGCTAAGCAAGGCTGGAGTAAAGTACAAAGCCATAGTAGTGGCTAATTTAAAAATTTATAGTAACTAAATTGATTGTTTCTTAATACTTCACTGAATTTACCCTGGAACCTTTACTAATTTACTTCCATTTTCTATAGTACTTCTCCTTTTATTCCATTCTTATAGATATGTTTAAGAGACTGTTCTTTCCTTTAACCTCCATCAAGTTGTTTCACATTCTAGCTTCTACCTTACTCTTTACTTCACTGGAAATTAATCAGCCAGAAAATAATCCTATAAGTTTCATCCAGTTCATCTACCCACTGAAACTGAGTCCATATTGACTTTTATGTGTTGTTACAGTTTTGTAAATCGTGTATATTTCTATAAAAGTCTGTACTATCATTTTTTAAAAAAATTACTTCCCTGCTATTATTTGAATTTTAAACATCTCCCAAAGCCCAAAGGCCCCCAAGCTAAAAGCCTGGTGCTTACCAAGTCACTATTCAAAAGTGGGGCCAAGCAGGATGTTTCACTTCATTACAGTTATGCCCCTGAAAAGGATAGTTGGAACCTTTCCCCTCCTTCTCTTTCTCTCTCTCTTCCCAGCACAAGCTGATCAGCTTAGCTGGACCATGTGCTTTTGCTGATGGGCTGCTTCACAACAAGCCCAATGCTACCTGGCAACCTGTCATGACCCGGAATCTGTGATGCCTTCAGCTGCAATAAACATTTCTGAGTTGATTATTTCAGTCATTTACTATAGTAATGGAAAGGCAACTAAAAAAATACCTATATGCAACTCAAACATTCCACTTCGACAACTTCTAATTCCTCTCTGTGTCATTTTCTTCATTGTAGTATAACTTTTCACTGTTATTGAAAACAACAACAACAAAAGAACAGCAACAAAGTTATGCCCAATCTAGGCCTTTTGATGGCCCAATTTTTTATCCTGCCTTTTCTCAACAATGAACAATAACCTCATCCTACAGAAAAAAATATTTTCAAATGTCCTCTAAACTCACTGCATCTATCATTTCTCTTAACAGTCTTTGGTCAATCAATTCATGGAACTGTTGCTTTCAAAACTCCATGGATACTGTTTTTAAGAGGTCAACAGTGACATCCACAAACATTAACCTGCAGGCCAAATTTCCATTCTCATTATACTTGATTTGTCACCTGTCTTTAATGGAGTTGAAAACAAATACTAAAACTTCCTTGATAAGTGACACTAAATAATGTAATAATATAACTTTATTTTCTTATCAGGTGAAATACCATTTTGATAAAGATGATGATGTGATTCAATTAATGACAAAATCAATGTTATTTAACTAGCCGTGAAAATTATTAATAGCCTTAAATACTCTGAAAATACATAAAATCATATGGTGTGCTGCTTCTACATTTTGTATTCAAAATAATTATGGACCATCAAATATTTTGATAATAAAGTATTTTAGAGTAAATTTCATTTGATTAAAACATTCCAATTTCATCATTTACATATCCTTTGCCACTGAATCAATAAAAAGACAAAAAACGAAAATATGTATTACTCTGCTTCTGCACTTGTATATGTTTAATGTTCCTACAATTTTTCTATAGAAATGAAAGTTTGACGTATTGTGCTGCCTGCCTAGTAGATACTTTAAATTGAGCATGAAAATTTGATTACTTCAATTTAAATGTATCATATTCTGTGAGTTTAAGTAATTGTAAGTATATTAGTTTAACATAAATGTCTAGAGAAGAATTATACTATGGGAAATACCATATAGTTTATTTATGTTGGTCGTAAACTTTCCATACCACCCAAATAAGACTGTTATTTGATTACTTTATAATATCATGTATCTTTTTGTTTTCTAAATAGTAAGGTATCTGAAGTTCATGATTACAAAAGAAACATCTCTAATTTTTGCATTATGTTAGACACTGCAAATACAGAAAAATACACACCTTCACAAATAGAGAATATGTAAAAAAAATGCACATTGCCACTTCAAAAGAAATCTCAATGTATTTAATATCTATTTTACAGCCCATACTTCCTGATTTTAAAACAAAATAATTAATAATGAATCCTTAGTTATTCCCAAAGTACAAAATCACTGTATAAAACACTACATAATTTTTATTTTGATGCATAAAATTACTAATATTACATAGTAAAATAATTGTCACTCAAATGTACTTAATGATCATGAATGTTCTTGGTTTTTTTCCATTTCAATCTAAATGCTTTGTACTAAAAATGTGTAGTACCATCAAAGTAAAATATGAGAAATTGTCTTTGTAGGGTCATAAGAGCAAAATAAATACATTTGAAAAGGAAACATACATACATAAACATCATAGATAGATATTTTCAGTGTCTACAATATTTAATCTATATAATAAAAATATTGTCATATTGTTACAGCAAAGTGCAACAGTTAAGTGTTACAGCTCTGTGTTACAGCAAGTATTACGGCAATCTGAAGGTCTCTGGTGGAGAAAAAGTTCAGTGGAGCTTGGAGAGAAGGAGGAATTCTTTATGATGCCAGCGGACTCAGAGGAATTCATACTCTGAAGTATGAGCCCTGAAACAAGCAAAGCAACCAGCCTTATATGGAGATCTGTGGAGTAGGGGGTTGGGTCTTTACCCACCCACTGGGTGAGCATCCTCAAATGAATGGGCAGAGTTAGCAGAATATTCTTGAAACCTTAGGTAGAAACATCATGCACCACAAGCAGTTACATTGCACCAACAGAACATTTTGATATATTGGGCAGGAACACGTGGATTTCAAACAGTTTTCACTGTTTGAACAAAACATCCTATGGCAAAACATGGCGGGGGTCGGGCTTGGCAACAAAGGCCTGCCCTGTTATGTATTATTTTAGGAATGAAAAGAGGAACACAATGGCACCTCAGTTCCTGAATATTTTTCTTTGTGAACAATTTGGTTCTCAAACGAAGGCATTTGGCAAAATTTTGTTTGTTTGTTTGTGTTTTCTAATTTTGAATTTGGTGACAAATACTATGGTGGCCAACTTTCCTGTACAAACATCAAAGTGGCCATGTTTTCCAGAATTATGGAATGAATTAACTTTGTGAATCAGAATACTACTCTATAGTGATGGATGAAAAGATTTAAAAATCCTAGATGTACAAAAGACATCATTAGTAATTAATTAATCTTTTCCAGACACCGTTTTCTATGAATCAAATATTCTCCAATAACTCACTCAAAATATGGTGTGTCAGGGAGTACAAATGGATAACTGAATATAGAGATTACTTTATAACCTTTCTAATTATAATATAAACACACAGTGGATAATATGATGAAAGTTAAGTACATGATTTACTAATAATTTAGATGTTACCATGAAAGATTTATTAAGAATTTACATCATGTTTAAAGTTGTCACCTTGTTAAGAAGTTTGTGTGGATTTATATACCAGAATAATAATATACATAACTTGGAGATACACATATTTTTGTCAATTTTTTTGAAAGTAATGAAAATAAAATTATATTAAGTACCATCTTGTAAGAGAAAAATCTTTTAACAATACCAATACTTGAATTGTCAGAAAAAATTACAAGTTCTTTACAGGCACAGCTGAGTTGAATTATCTTCAATTTCTATTCAGTAAATATTCTCATGAATTGATTTTGCATTCCTAAACATTTACATTTTCTTATTCAATAATTTGCTCTACAAATATTTATTCAATCTCTCAGAGTCACTATGATGTATGCTGGACTCTAAATATTAAAATATAAAAAGCATTTAAAAGAAAATCATTAGGTAAATTCTTAATTAAGAAACATATTAAACTTTTTATGGCTCCTTTTGTAGGAATCATATGTAAGTTAACTTTTCCTTTAGAAAAAAATGCATACAGGGATTATACATGACAAAAGAGTTTTGCAATTTAATTATATAGAAACTATGTAAATCTCCATTAATATGTTCTGCTTTTACCTTTTAAAAATAATGTCCTCAGATTCATACAACTGACATTTAGAACTTTTAAAATAGTAAATGGAAAACTGTGTTCTTTGAGTCTTGGTGCCATGGATTTATGAAGTGGGGCGCATGCACTGGTATAGACTACCAAAAAAGTAAACTTTTGGAAAGAAAAGATTGAAATTCTGAAAAGCACTCTATAAAAAAATGTGTTCTTGTGAAATATTATCCAACTTCCATGGCTCAATATATTGGATTTTGAAGCTAAACCTTTGAACTTTAGTTTACTTAATTTCACAGAATTTGATCCTTTACTATGAACTGAGTTCATAGTAAGTTGTGCTACAAAAAGGCTATAATAGGTCTTATGTGGTTTTTTTGCCATGAGATAGCTTATATCTAAAATCAATTTCTTAGTGTTTATTGTTGAAACAATTTTTTAAAAATTATCCTCAAATATTGAGAAATAGCCTCAGATTCTTTGTTCTCTATTCTTTTTCTTCATTGATTGAAATATCAGAAACTTCTAATATTTGTTTCTTATTTTTTCATTGAAAAGGAAAAATTTTCACGTGTGTTTTTGCATATCAGTTAATGATCAGAGTTATTTTCCTTAACTTTCCTTCACTTGGATATGGCTGTGGAAAATAAAATAAAATGCCTAAGTATGCATCTATTGATATCTTTCTAGTATCAAATTGTTGCTATGGATTCTAAAAAAATACATAAAAATTATTACTACATGTAAAAAGCTTTTTTTTGCAAAGAACAAAATATTAGAGTACAACAAACAATTCAGATATTAGTTTGGAGTTAATAATCCTCAAAAATAGAAACATTTAAATAAAAATAGTTCCTATTATTAATATGTATCTTTGTAACTGATACTCTAAATGGATCTATACATTTTTATTGAACATTTATCATTTAGATAAAACTGTACCTCAGATTCTTTCCACTTTCTTAACATTTTATATGTCCAAAGTATGAATGAATTAAATGTTGCTATAAAGTTTGATAATAACCTGAATTAAAAAGTTAACAATAAAAGATGGATTATTTTACAGCCTTCAAATTATGTAGTTTGGAGTTTAAAAACAGGAAGTCAGTAGTTCAGTTAAACTAGAAGAAAATGAAAAATGTGATTACAGAACAAAGCCTCCTACACACTAGTCATTTTTATAGACTTCAAAAAACTGAATTGGTAATTTTTTATTATTTCAATAAAATAAACAGAGATATACTCCATAAATCTTTATCTGTACTTCCAAATTTGACATGGACTCAGTTAGTAGTTAGGCACACGTTCAGTGAACAGAGCTCATTATCACTTTGTTACATCTGGAACAGGCTCACAGATAACTACATTTTCTATCATTTTTTCTTCTCTCTATATAATTAATCTTCACTTCTGCTCAAGCACAACATACAGTTTTCTTTTTTATTAAACCAAAATGCCATTAGACAGGTAATTCCTTTCCATTTTCCAAAAAAAAAAAAAAATTGTTGACAATCTAGTGATTTATTGATTGCCTTACACTGTATGGACTTTCAGATGAATAAAATAATTAACCAATAAGACTTCTGTCAGTGGGAAATGATTTAAATTATTATTTACCTACACTGGATATATGTATAGAAAAATAGAAGTTCTGTCAAAGCTTTTTATTTTAGTGGTTTTATCATTTATAATATGGTTGAAAAAGTTTTGTTTTAGTATTTATCGATGGTTTAGAAATTTTGCTAGTTTATATTTCCACCACCATTGAATATAGAACAGTTTTTATAATGCTGATTTTCAATGTCCAATCTCTTTACCAACTTTTGATGTTGTGTTATATATGTGCTATTATCATTTCTATATGTCTATTTCTTATTTTTCTGTAAATAATGGCCACTTTCTTTCTTAAACAGCCCAATAGGACTCCTTTATGCCAAATGCATTTAATTTTTACCTCAAACTTATTTCAGTGAATTTAGGGGAATGATTTACAAAATCCCAACCTCTTGAATTACAAGAAGAGAAAGCAACTCAGATGTTAAGAGAAAGTGATATTTTCTCAAACTAATGTTGTTAAAATAGTAAGATTAAGGTTAACTCTATGCCTAATGTCAAACTAATGAATATTTTAGCCTTAAGTGAGGAAAAGTAGTCATTAGAGCTCATGAGAATTCTTCTATTTTAAACTGGAAATCCACTCCTCACAAAAGCCAAATTTCCCCTCTGATTATTTTACTAATATTAGTAAAAAATCTTAAATTTTCTAATCGATCCTGAAAATTTTTTCATTACTTCTCTAAAATTTCTTAAAATTTTCAAGTATTGTAGAGCATTGTTGTTAGTCATATATACATTTATAAGCATTATGACTCTGGAGGGGTTGATTATTTTGTTATTATCCCATTTTGGTCATAATTTGTTTCATTGTATTTTTAGTCACACTGACCCTACTGTGCTTACAATCTAAATGATATGTTTATTTTATTCATTTAACTTCAATATTATACCTTTATGTCTACTGTAGATTTTTAAATTTTTAGCTGTTGTGTAGATAGTACCATTTTAATCATTCTGAGAACCTCTTTTTTTCTACTTAGTGAATTTAGTCCATTAATGGTCACTGTAATTAATGATATAGTTGGATTTAGATCTAACATTTAGCTCTTTTTCTTTCACCCAGTGGATTATTTTATACTATTATATTCTTTATTATTCAATTCGTCAGTTTAAGGGGTGTTTGAATACTTATTAAACATAAGTATCATGACAATTAAAATCAACATGACATTTTTTTAAAACATGAAAAATTTGATCATATATTTTCTATACAATGGATTTTTTTGTTTTTTGAGGTTTTTTATTTTTAGTTTTTGGTTCTCTTTTTGTTTTTTGAAATGTGACTCTTTCCACGTAGCCTAAACTGCCCTGGAATCACAGTTCTGCTTTAGTCTCCCAAATGCTGGCATTGCAGGCATGAACTTCACAGAGGGCATATAAAGCATTATCATTACCAAAACAAAGAAATTCTTGGCATTTAAAGTTTATAAAATTATGTAGTATGGTAGATTACTTATACAAGATAAATTGATTCAATATCAAATATTCAATAATATTTTAGTAACAAAATAATTATCCAGATTTCTACTGTATTAGACAGAGCCCTGGCATGGAGTTTTTGTTTTATTTTGTTTTTTCCAAAAACTCCAGCAGATAAGAATTTTGATGCACAACTTCTATAGGTTAAATACTTTGTACTTAAGTCGGAATAATTCTCCCCATTTTGTTTTCTATTATAATTTTTAATTTTATAAATTTATAAATTATAAATTTTATAAATTAAAATTTTATTTTATAATTCTAATATAATTTTTCTTTACTCTTGTATATTAACTCATTGTTATTTTGACATTTGTTCCTTTATATATGATGAATATTGTATTTCAAGTGAATTTTTTTTTGACAAATAAGACATTTTAATAATAGGATGCTTACCAGGCTGAAGACACAAACAAGGCCAATGTTTAGGTCTAAGCCTTTTACTGGTTTGTGTGTGTGTGTGTGTGTGGAAAAATCAAACTATTACAGTGTGGCTTCTAAAAACGTCTTGGACCAGGGTTGCATAACTATCAGCTGGTTCTAATTTAGTATAAGTGTTGCTGAACCGAACAGCATCAGCTAGTTCTAATTCAGAATTTGTCTAATTCTCAGTATAGTTTCAAGAATTACTAAACCTAATTTCTTACCCTAAACTTCTTTTGAGTTTCCTCAGTTCAAATCTATGCATCTTTGATAATTTTTACTTCATAATAAACACATCATGGACCGACAAACAGATTGGAAACTCTTATTTATGTCTTCCCAATTGCTGCCTAAAATTCACAGGTCATTATTTCCATCAGTCTTCAGATTTGGAAAAGATGGTCCTGAGTAATAGAGGTTTCCTGAATCTGATTGTTGCCAGTTTTAGTAAAGTTAATATCTAAAAGATGAAGCTACTTGCCGTCAGTAGTTTTGACATTTACATAACTTTCCAATCATGGTCTGACATTTTTTGATGATGAACATTTTTATCATATTTCAGATCCATGTTATGCTTTACAAAATTATTCCTCAGTCTTAATTCATAGAAGCACAACTGAGTAATTCCAGAGAGGTTAATCCTACCCCCAAATTTTTAACACTGTGCTTTGCTTAAAATTTCCCAAAAGAAAAAATAATGTCTTGCCACCTAGGGCAGGAGCACAAAGAATGCACGGACCAGAGAACTTACCAGCATTTTCTTGGGAAAGGCAAGATAGGTCAGAACAGAGAGTTGAGGACTGGCAAGTCTGAATAATTCTAGGGGTCTTTGGAGTACTGGCATACTTCTGCCAGCCTGGTACTTTGGAGCCAGGGCAGGGATAATATTGGTGTGTCATGTATGAGAGGGAGATAATATCCTTGGTCTTTGATATCTGGGAAGCATTTCCTAACCCCAGTAGAGGAAGTCTTTTCTGTAGTCAAAAAATGATTCTCAAAATATTAAAATATCCTAATACCTAGAAAATAAAATATGCATAGACAAAAGAGCATGGAAGTTTTTCAGGTCATTTTTGTGATGAACATCCTCAATAATTAGTTTCAGGGCTTTAAATGCAAAATTCTCATTCTGCAGATAAGCAAGGGTCACTTAAAAATTGTTTTGATTGTCTAGGCTGTAAGAAGCAATTTTTTTGAAACCTTGTGATGTGGTTTTATTTCTGGGAATAGTATTTGTTTTCAGCAAAGATAGTGTCTTCATACCATATTAATCTTTCTTAAAATATGGGTAGGCCATTTTTGACTATATTTTGTTCTTTTAGGTGTTTTTTCATGTAAAAACCTTGATCATACTTCCAAAAGTTGCTAATGAGACATTGTGCTATTCTAAAATAAATATCAGAAAAATATCTTTATATTCTGTGCTATAATTCAAATTAATATTTTCTATTCTTTGATAATTTTCAAAAATTTTTATTCAAAATACATGCATACATGTATACATGTATTCATTTTTGAGAGATAGTTCTTTAATAGAGTCTAAACTGCCTCGTGTGGGTTTAATATTTTATCCTACACATCCATTCAAAATGAATGAGAAATTTATTTTATTTCTTCTATATCTGAATTTGATTTTCCTTGCACTTTGAATTTGAAAATTTAAATATAATCACTTTCTTTTTATGTTGTTCTAATTAGTTGTTTATTTGTATTGTTTATTACATATCTCTGGCTGTTGCACACAATCATCACCTTTCTGTTTTCCAGTTAATTTTACTCATTTTTAATTAAATTCTTTTACTGAATAATTAGAATGCTTGACAGAAAATAAAAACAATTATTTAAACTTGTTTAGACTCTCAAGATAATATATTTTCTGAGAATAGATCCCCTTTAGATTGATTTACTGACTCCATGATTTCATCAAAGGATCATATTCCTTTTCATGCTGCTGTTATTAGTGTTTGCTACAGTTCCAGATGTTAGTAAGCTGGCAAGGGCATTTCTAACCATTGCAAACAGCATCAATAGCATTGCAACAATGAGAATCTATGATTCTTTCTTATGATTTTTCTTAACATTTTTAGACATGATTGCTGCATTCGGATTTTGCAACAAGTGGCAGAAGAAATAAAGATCCCTTATGTTAGCTCCACCATTGTAATTGGTGCTGATGTCATTTTCTCTGAAGACAGCTGAAGCATCACTTACCTTACAAATTATCTAGTATTCTTGTAAAGAGATGTTCTAGATATAGTCAATGATATGTATCACATTTTATTTCAATACATTTTTGATATTCTCTTTCTCAGTTTTTCTCGTGAATGAGAAATTCACCATTATTACCATTAGTATTATTATGAATTTTTTCTAAAGAAATATAATGATTCTTTCCTAGTGAGAGCTACCATCTGATGCAGCTGTTCTTCTGAGTATATATCCAAGGGAAATGAAATTAGTCTAACAAATATATACAGCATGCCCATATTATAGTAAGCATTATATATAATATATAAATATTATTGAACTATAAAGAATGAAATTTTAGAATTTGCAACAAAATGAATATTGTATATGTAAAAATAATATATATTCATCAAAAATCTTTAAAAATATTAAAAGCTGAACCTTTAGTTAAAAAATGTGTTTCACTTCACATTTTTATAACTATTTTTCAGTAAGCTGAAATATCAAGTATGTTTGTATTTTTCAGAAATATTTATTTCAGATATTTAGATATATTAATTTGTATAGTATATATTGATGTACATCCACAAATACAGGTATCATATATCTGGGCCTGCCCATTGTATGTATACTTTCACATATGTATATAAGAAATATGTATAAAGATATATTTGCAATCATTTAAATTTTACAAAGTTTTTGACTTTGCATTTCTTATATTTGATAATTTTTGTTTTAGTTCTTTTTAATTTCATAAATAGAGCTACTCAATTTTTAATTTTTGAAATTACCCTAGATTTTGTGACCTAATACAATATGTGATCTATGTCAAAAATGTTTTAGGGGTGATTAAGATAAAAGATTCATTTCTATTTCCCCCAAAACAATGTAATAAGAAATTTCATTGCAGCAGTGATTAAAATGGTACAGCCCACTTTCTGTCTGTTTAGTCCAAATTCTCCACTATTTCCTTACTGTAAATGAAGTCCATTTTGCCTGGCCCAATTATAAAGTGTTATTTAAAGTAAAGTCTGGATTTTTATTTAAAATTACTAAAATGAATTATTTTCAAGCACAAACTCATTACTGTTCTAATCTTTTGGAGTTATGGATCTTCTGAAAAGAACTATGTCCTTCTTTACATGGGCTGTTCTATTTTTAGGACCTTTAACATGTTTAACAATAAATCCTATAAAATTGCCAGCTAGTTTAGTAATTTGTGAATATTCTAGTATCCTCTCAAAAGCCTAAAAGACATTAAGCATAACTTAGAATAATGAATTTTCTCCCAACTCATTACAGACATCGATACACACCACACCACCATTCCTGTCCATGTTGCTGGAGTATAGTACCCAGGGATAATTTGATATATACTTTCTTCTTACCTAGGCCTTGACTGTAATTAAGATACAAATTCTGTGTCCTCTTTTCAGAGGATTCTTTACTGGTCTCTGAGTTTCATACTCAGGCCAAATTTTAACTGGAAAAAAGCTCACATGTCCATCTCACTTCTTTGTTACTGCAATCTTTGAAGATATTATTTAGTAACAGTGCTAAAAAGTCTCTTAACATTCATATTACATATATGTCAAATCATGTTGATTTTAAAACAATTTTTACTTTATTCCCAGAAGCTTAATCTTTGTGTATGTTTGTGTGACAGGATCTTGGTTTGTAGTTCAGCTTCACCTTGAATTCACTATACGCCCAGGGTTAGTTTCAAACTCGAGGCAAACACCTCATCTCCGACTCCCTAGTGCTGAGACCATAAGCATGTGCTGCCATGCCTGGCTAGAAGATTAAATTTATGACATATCCACTGGTTTTTTCTGTGAACTCGTGTCCTATACCTAAAATTAATTTATCCATGGAAAGAGTAAAAAAACCAAAAAATAAAGAATTATTACAAAATTTTCTTCTCTGTTTCAATTATATATATGTACACACACATATATAATATAATAATATCAGGCTTTTATATATACATATATATAAATTTTTCTTACTAAATATCAGCTATACACACACACACACACACACACATTATATAAGAAAAATTTTTAAAGTGGATGCAACAACCAGAACTATATTCTGACCAACATCCCTTAAATTCCTCACGAGTTTTACCAGTGAAATGGCTTAGGAAAAGAAAGAGTTTGAAAGGAAATGAATACATATAAAAACCTTCCATTTATACATTCACATTTATAGTTTTATCTTTGTGTCTGGTCACTTAGCTTAATCCGGCAGTTAGATTTTGAGGTTGTGGTAGTGTCCTCCCAAAGTTTTAGGCACTATCATATTGAAGAACTAGAAAATTAGAAAAACCTATTTTATGACAGTTTTGAAGTACACCAGATTTTTTGAAAGTTTCAAGAAAGATGTGGCTAGAGAGAAAACTCATACAATAATTATAAATTATAAAATACACAGTAAGTATAATACCCATGAAACATTCAGATGATGGTGAATATTAAAACCAGAGCCCAAATGTATGAGAACCAAACATCCGAGGAAAATGAAGGGCAGCTTAAGAAACCCTGTTACACCAAACTTAATGTACAGAAAGAAGCTATTAGAGTTAGTGTAATAGGAATTATTGAGACAGGAATTTGGATTCTATTAGACAATAAGGATAACAGCACCCAGACAGAGTTAGGAAGCCCAAAGTGGAGTCTTCTGAGTCACAACTCTGCAACAATCTTACAAAAATGTCTACCACGTATCTTTTTGCTGTCTGATGTTGCCAGAACGTGATCAGCCAGATCATTGGCTCAAGGGTGCATGAGTCCTGCACAGACACTGTGAGAACACTGCATGGATTAGACCCCTACCCCAATATGTAGTCTTCCATACGGTAGAGATTTTACTGCTTACACAATGCCCCAAGCTCACTTCTAAGTAATTTAGAAAACCCAGACAAAGAGATCTCACTGGTATCCTACTCAGAAACCCTCCTAGCTAGGAAGAGCTTTTCATTCTTGCCTTTATATTCTTTAAATAAATTTTCCTGTACCCTACCTTCTCCAATTTGCAGTTGCATTCTTTTTCATCATGGGAAGTGACCTTAGAATTCTGGTAACATTAAAATGGTGATATTTGCTGCACAACTCCCAATTTCTAAACTAAGGAAGCAGTGTATATCTCATAAATAGATGAATAAAGAAAATGTATACAGTGGTACCTTGGTTCACAAACTTAATTCTTTCCATAACTCTGGACCTAAACGAACTTGGACAAGAACTGAATCAAATTCAATGACTAGGTTCAATGTTGGCCTTATGGGGAAATTTGATTTGGTTCCCATCCAATTCAGTTTGCAACCAGAATTGTAGAAAGAGTTAAGTTCATGAAATGTAGTCCCATGGTATCAGCCACAAAAAAGATACATTTGAGTCATTTGTAGGAAAGTGGATGGACCTGTCTTGTACTCAAGGGCATTAAAAATCTGAACCACTCAAACTTTTGACTGTAGAGAAATGGCCACTACACCATTCTAAATGATAGGAACAGCAAACATTGTTTGGATTACTGTCAATTAAAACAGATTATACCTTAAAACTTATATATGATAGGTAAGACACTGCATTCTATTATGTCATGGGCAACTGTAATACAAAATTGTTAGGAAGTCTCAGTATGACCTGATTTTTGAAGAGCAGTTTTTAATAACAGAGGCTGTAATTGGCTACAATGCTCTTTTCTCCACTGAAATGCGGTACAATTTCAGTCCAGAACCCTAAGTGAAACAGGGATTAACATATTTATCCTGATAAATTTTAATTTCTAACATTTTGTATTATGATATTAAGAAAAGGTACAAGAGTTCAAGTTTAAGGCTTCATCTTCAGATTATATTTCCTGATTCCAGGGCCTATCTTTCAGGAAGGGGTCAAAAATTCTCAAATTAACACTGTTCTGAAGTCAGATTTTTCCATTCACACATTTGCCAAACATTTGTATTTCTTTCTGGATAAGTCATCTCACATGTACAGACCTTGTCATTGCACTTCTGGTTTAATTATCTCCAGCTTGAATGCTCTTCCTGACCATATTTCTTCTTGATCTTATTAATTCCAAAGTTTTACCATCATTGGGGAAATACTGTATTTCAAGAATCTCTGGTTGAGTATTCTGTTTGTGTCTCAGAAGAGCAATGTACAGAAAAATCTAAAATCTTTTTCTACCAAAATGATATTTACTTCTGATTATGACTCAATTCTTTGAATACTGGTAATTTTTCCAAGATAATAAGAGCAGAAATTAGTAAAGTTATTTCAAAGTATTCCTTTTCCTAAATTTATACTGATCTATTACATGTTTATTTCTCTTGGACATAGTATATTTACTTCCACGATTTCCAGACTATCTACTAATTTTAATCCATTCAGTGACTAAAGTTTGAGATGATGAACAGGAGAGTGTTTCACTCCATAGTTAAAATCCTTCAAACAGAGCCTCAAATCATTAATATATGCCTTACATGATATGTTCTTAGACTTTTTTATATTAATACATTTTGTGACAATTGTCTTCTATGTAGCTTAATTAAATATTTTGTTTTTCACTCATTTTTTATTTTGATATGTTTTTCACTTTTTAATGGATTTTATTTTGAAAGATTCTTATATAAACATAACACATTTTGATGATTTTTACCTTCCTCCATCACCTCCTTCATCTTGCCCGCTTCTATACTTTCACATTTTTGGGGAGATATTCAATGTATATAACGTATTTTGCTTACATCCATTTCCTCTACAATGAATCCTTTTAAAATATCTTTTGATCCTTGAAATTAATATTCTCATCCAGTTTTCAAGAATTTCCATGTCTTATGTTTTGTGTCTAAAAATCTTATTCTATCTTATCCTCAATTCTTTTTTCATTCAATCCACTTTAATATTCTGGTATCAGATTAAAAGTAATTTATATTTTAAACAATTGACAACAAATGATTAAAATGCAATATTTTATTGTCTGTTTTCTAAATTTTGAGACACAGAAAATTTTATTCTCTAATCTATCCTCAACATTTAGTAGAGTATTTAAGAAATGTTTAGTACTTTTATATCATTATTACTAATTAGAAATTTTTTGGAAATGTGAATTATTCAACCGTGGTAACTGAATTTATTAAATCAACTTTGTCATTCTCTATGTTAAGTACATTTTTTGGCATAAAGATATTTAAAATGGGTTACTTCTTTTCTAGAATAATACATTTATAGTCACCTGTAGTATTTAACATAAAATGCACACGATAGACTATCTTGGAAATCTAGTGCATAATTTCTTGATGTGGTCAGTTGAAAAACAATAAATTATATCTTCTAAGGTGTCTATAAAATTTTTCAAAATATGAAACTATGTGAGAAATAGAGCATTGCTAGTTGATGGCAGAAAGGATTTATGGATTTATACTTTAAGATTTATACCTGTCTTTCAGAGAAAGCTGTTTTTGACAATAAAACCAGTATATAAGATTGTAAACAAAATTCATGCTTACATATTTGCTCACAAGGACTCTAAAGTAAAACATGGAATTAAGAAATACTTTTAAAAAATATACATTAGGAAAAAGATCTGTGTCTGGCATAATTTTCATTGTTGTCATATTTCAATTTCACAACTTCAGTTTAGCATGAAAAATGATGTTTAACGAATATTTTATATTTTTCAAGTGATAAAACAGAACATCATTCCAGAAAACTGCAAATCTAAATGAAAGATTTTAAGATCTAATGAAGAGAATTTGAAAAGAATATTAATGGTAAGTGGTCACAATTTCATAACTTAGAAAAAAATAAAATAGTTTCAACAGTCATCTTTTAATTTTACCAAGTCACATTATGTCTTAATTGATAATTACTTTAGAGCTTATCAGACTGTGACATGTATTGTGAATAGATGTATATGTGTTCTTTTTTCTAAATTGTGAGCAACATGAAAAATTGAATAGTGTCTTACTCATTTTTTCAGGTCAAAAATTTATAGAATACCTTTTATGTGGAAAAGGTCAATTCCACATTCTTAGTGTATGGCAAAACATTGTCTAATTAATGAGATTGCAAGATCCAACTCAATGTCATGTAATTTGTTTAAGATAATTTTCTATAGACATGAGTTTCTATGAGGTATGTACTGAATATGAAGGTAACTTGAAATAGTTATTCCAACTTAGACCAATGTAAATCAAACTTTAATTTGAAGAAAAATGCAAGTCAAATAAAAATATTCTTCAAAAGGAGAGATGATATGAGTGCATCTTTTATATTTCAGAAATAATAAAATATTGGGAGCGTGCTGTATTCTTCAAAGCAAATTATATACCCTGAGAATCAAAAGTAAATGTTGCCTGTTTGAACAAATAGATCAGAGTGAATGGACCTGCTTTATGGATGAGTACAGAGGAGCAGTAAAAGAGAGCAATATAAAAGGTCATCAACAGATAGTAAAGGCTAAAATCAACATGCATTTAAACACACACAAACACACCCACACACACACTGCAGAGATGCAGCCAGGGACAGACATTTTTATTCCTGGAGGTCACCTACCTATCTCAGAGAATTCTCCACACTCTTTCCAGAATATTCCCATTTACAGAAAAGTTCTTGAGAAACAAACCTCTTTGAGGTTTAGGAATAAAGAAAAGGTTTGAGTTTAAAAATATATAAAATAATTAAAGAAAGAAGGAAATTCACTTAAATAACAACTATCATAAAACAGTGACTATATACATGGTGTTATGGTTAAATCTCAAAATTCCCCATAAATCTTCATGCATGTTGAAGGTGACAGGATCACGCTGTAACTGACTGGCTATGAGGATATGGGGTCTGGTTGTATGACACTGGTAATGATTCAAATAATGACTCAAATACCTGGAAGGTATTTCTCTCTTCCAGCCTCTTCCCTTCACTCTCTGCTTCCTCATCACCATGATGTGAGCAGCTTTTCTCTACCAGACCCTTCCATCCTGACCTTTCTTTCTTGGAGCCAGCAAACTATGGATTAAATCTTCTAAAAAGTGGGAGTTGAAACAAACCTGTATCCTCTCCTAAATTATGAATGTCAGTTATTTTGTCTTAGTGACAAAGTAAGCGACTATTTCAAGAAATTAGCCACACACTCAAAGGAATTAGTCAATAAATATTTCAATTTTAATACAGACTTTATTTACAATACATATGAAAGAAAAAGTCTCAGAATAAGGTAAAAAATACCCTCCAGCTATCAATGTAGCAAGAGATAAGAAAATAAAGGTCATATTGCAGTGTAAAAAGGGACAACAGACAAAAGTAAAAATGAACTCAGACATACAGACATAGAAAAAAGGAAGAATATGAGCAAATGAAAATAAAGGTGAAAACAGATAAAGAATAATAAAAGGGTACATTTTCTCCAATTCTATTGCAATTACTTGGTCCTTGTTTAAAACTACATTCAGCTTATATTATGAAATGATTGTGAAGCATTCCTTCCTCTTATGTTTTCTATATTCTGTCTTCTTTCTTCCTGAAAAGTTTTTAAAATTCATTGGCAAAAGCTGGATTTTTTGGTAATTTATTTCTTTTAGATTTGTTTTAATAGTTGTAAAACTTGCAGATTTTCTATTTCTGTTTTGTCATAGCCAGATCATTTTTACATCTGTGTAGGTAATTGTGTGATTTGCATCTCTTAGGTGCTTCCACCATTTTAACCAGTTGTTTTACTAGTTGCATAGGGAATATCATTGTGGACCCTTCCTGCAACTATTACTTCTTGATTTTTTAAGCTGTCTCATATAAAGAGTATCTATCTATGATTTTTATATCTCTTCCATGAACTGAGTTCTTAACCATTGTACAGTATTCAAATTTTGGTTTTTTAGTGACATTCTTTATATTGTCTTCTATTTTTGTGACATTAGTATTGCCACACCAAAATTTGTATAGATAGCACTTGCAAAAACAAGTACTCAAAATATTTTATTTTCAATTTCCATTAATTCAAGTTTTCTTATTGTAAACAGATATTTTGGAAGTTTTCTTTGTATTTGCCAATTTCTTCAATTATTTACTTTTAATTTTCTTTTTTTTTTTTTTGGTACCGGGTATCGAACTCGGGTCCTTGTGCTTGCAAGGCAGGCAGTGGAACCACTGAGCTAAATCCCCGGCCCAATTTTATTCTTTTTTGATGTGTTTATGTCTATCACTTGACAATTTTTTCTATTTATTTTATTTGATATTTTTTCTGTACTTATACTTTATGTAACTCATATATTACTAGTAAAAAGGTAAATTATTAAAATAAAAAGTAGAACTTTAATTAATTTAATGAACTAAATAAAATCCAGAAAACTCTTCCACTCTGAGTTCATTTGTTTTATATTTTTTTCTCTATATGGTTTCTATATATGTTATACACACCCCAGTAGATTATTTTTATATGATCATTGAATAAGCTATAATTTTTTATTTTTTAATTTAAAACTGGGTGAACACACTTTCATAAATATAACAGTTTTAAAAACAATTTTGTTCTCCTTACACCATCACACATATAATATATATTTGATATGATTATCCTCCAGCCTGAAGACTCTATATGTAAGAAGGACTCTAAACTGTTGCCCTTATTCCTCATGTGCAGTGGGTGACACTGTGCTTGGACAATAAATTTAGGGAAAATTTGTTTTGTCATAATGGTAGCTGAGCTTCATTCTTATTCTTATTCATCGAATGGTACACAATTACATTTAGTGTCTTTGGGTTTTTACTTTTTTTTTGTTTTCTCCATCAACTTTTCCAGCAGATATCCAAGCATAGATATTTTATTTTTATGTAAGCAGCTATCACTTTTTGTACCATTATTTATTTAAAAATATTTGAATTTTTAAATAACTCATAGGTGGAGAGTAAACAAAATGCAATAATTTAGCTTGTCTAACTTGTTTTGTTTTTTGTAATGAAAGCTTTAGTTTCTTATAACTTTTTATAACCTTACTGAAGATGAACTATTCATCAATATTTTGGATTTATAAATAACTAAAATACACAAGAACACACATCTTTCCAATTTGATATTTATTTCTTCTTAATTACAGAATTAATGTATGTTTTTTCAAAAGAGATATTAGTAAAATAAACCATTTGAGGCTTAGTGCACCTTGCCCATATCTCTAATTTTTATTTACATTTAGATGGATTTAAAATATTACATATTTTATTTACTAAGTTGAGTCTGAAGTGTCATATTAATTAAGTTAAATGAAGTAGATACATAGGCAAAGCAAACAATTGTCTTGGATATCTAGGAGGTTTTAGCTTTACACCTTTTATTTACATATTTATATTTCACTGTCTCTGAGAAGGCAGCATTCTTCCTATCAGCCATAAAAGCTTCAGTATATTCTATAGTCTTATAAATAAATTTTA
>NW_004624748.1:29911903-29923641 GCF_000247695.1 Heterocephalus glaber | reverse complement strand
TATTAGTCTTTTTTTTTTTTTTACTTTTATTAGTACATGTTTGCAGTGTACTGAATAATTCTTATATTCATCATGGGAAATTGGTACATATTAATAAAACATCTTCATTCTTTTAATCTTCCCTTCCTATCCTTCCTATCTCTTGGCCCCCTTCCCATTTGCAAAATGTCAGTCTTCCTGTGTCTTATCTCACATTGCAGTTAATCTTTTTAGGAATTGTAATAAAATTATATCTTTTATATGGAAATGTAGCTCAGTGGTAGAGTGCTTGCCTAGCATGTCCAAATTCCTGAGTTTAATCCTCAACATTGAAAAATAAATGAATTTGTCTTTGATATAACAGCAATGTGTCTTCTGAGTTGGAGGAAATAACCAGAATTAAAGCTAAAATTATCATTGGTCTCCTCATAAGAATTTTATGTCATCTATTGCCTGATCTTATTATACCTATGTAATACAATATATCTCCTCTATTTTTTAATTAAAATCTAAAGTTTAAGACATTATATGGTGGCATGCCTGATAACTACTCACATAAAGGTCCTTCTTTTTCTATATTACTTTTTCTGTATGTATGTGTGAGAGATATTTTGATATATACACCTTCAGTGAAATGATTACCATAATCAAGTAAATTAATGTATCTATCATCTCATACAGCATTTGTATATGTGGGAAAAGTAACTGAAATTTACTCTCTTAAAGAATTTTCAGTATTTAATACAATATTATTAGTCTCATGCTGTCTCTTCTACTTATTCATCTTACATAACTGAAACTTTACCCCTTTTGACCTCTATCTCCATTTCCCTCAACTGGGCTGCCCTTGCCACTAGTAATCACTTTTGTGTTCTCAGTTTCTTTGTTCTTGAGTTTGCCTTTCTTTTATTTCAAAGTCTGACTGTAAGTGAGATCATGCAATAATTTTCTTTCTTTGGATTATTTTACTTCACATAAATTGGCAGGAATCTTATGGATATCTCACCAAAAATACAAATAACAAAAGCAAAAATAATCAGGTGAGATTATTAAGTAAAACACTCCGCACAGCAAGGAAACAATCAACACAAAGTAAAGGCAACTTCAGAAAAGAAAATATTTGCAAGCCTACTGTTTAGCAGCCTATCATTCACATAGACAATTGTCAAGGTATAAGGTTACCTGAGGCCTGATATATCCACTGTTGTTTTCTATTAGCAGATATGTGGGTTGAAATTTGCTTACAGTCATGTATCTAATTCTGATTAGATGAATGGAACTCTGTGTTACGATGTCAGTGATTGCATAACTTCCAGAGGGGGAAATTCTTATATTGAATTTTTAAAATTCAAGTTGAACAAAATACTTAATCATTTTGAAATATATTGACATCCCCAGTGCCCATAAAGTTGATAAGGTTTTAGGATATGTAAAAATATTTTCCCTTTTAAATATAGATGTCTAAATTTAATCTTTATCTCTTAATTGAATACTGATTAAATCTTTAATTTCCTTATATCCTGAGATTGCCCTTGAATTTAGATTCATGATTAATATTACCTTAATTAATATATATATGATAGACATTCTTATTTTAATTACAGTATACATAATATGAATCTCAGTTTCTTATAAGCCTTTGAATTACTGCTATTCTCTACACTTTAAAAAACCAAACTCATAAAGATGGAAGATAACTAGAGAATATCAAGATAAAGTATAATAAAATGTGTACAATATAGTATCTGGAAATAGTTTTTATGTTAACCATTAACTGGATATTCAAATATATTTTCATATATTATATAACTATATATATGAATATATATATATATAAATCATATAAGGTTTTCCAATTATCCATACTCTCAAAATCATTTCATAACACACGTCATATTTTTTGTGATACATAGATTTCTTTTCCACTAAATTTACCTATAAGTTGAGTTATTTAATTTCATTACAAAAATTTACATCATTACATTGAAACAAATATATCTTGCACTAGTGTAATGACAGTATTTATTATAATATACCAAAACAAAATGTTTTCTTCATGTTAAGATTAACCAATAATTTTAATATTCATGATAAATATTTTATTGCTTTCAAAATTTTAAATAATATTTGATAAATTAAAGTTACACAGGAATAAAAGAGTGGAATTATTTGTACCTCTAACCAAAAAGAATCCTTATCTGACCTCCCACATTCTTAGAACCTGAGACTTGGTTATTAGGAAATATTTGAAGACATAAAACTTGTGTCCAAGTTCTTTTTAATTAACTCCCTTATGAATCACTCTCACTACCACAAAGTTAAATTTATATTTTTGAGTTTATGTCTGTTTTTTAACATGATATAGTATAATAACAAAACTTTAAAAAAATATGTAAATATATTTTTTTCCATTTCATGTGTTTGTGGGTATTGGATTGTCATCTTATTTTTCTAGTGAATATTCAATGAAATAAACATTTAAATAAAACAATTAAATATAAACCCATTCCATGTATTATCTATATAAGTATACATATATGCATATAGTTATATTTGTTTTGAGCCAACATATTGTGACAATTTAAAAAGGTTTCAGGCTAATTTGTTGCAACTGGTGAATACTAAGAGATATAGCCTAGAGACTTTCATATTCTTATATACAACTCTGATCAGAAGAAATGAATGACATTTATAATCTTAATTTTTTAGTCACTGTAGTATGCTTTTAATGTGTCTACTTGTCTAATTGTGAATCATCTTTCTCAAAATTCTCCTTCTTCTATCAACCTAATGGGTTTGAATACAAAAGAATTTTTCAAAAGATTAATATATCATACAAGAGTATTTAAACATGTTATATTAAAAACAAAGGTAAATAGTAATCAAAACATTACTTTCTAATTAAGACATTTTACTATTCTCTCTGAATGAGGTCCTTGTTATTAGCTGGCAGGTCAGCTGTAACTAGTGTAATTCACTACTGCATTTAATTGTGGAACTACTATATAATGGGTTGCTACTAAATATGATTTTTCAACTCTACAGTGAGTAGCTTCAGTAAGTAGTTATTTTGAAATCAACCATAGTAGTAATATTCACTGTAGGAAAAATTAGCAATAGGTACATATTATTAATTTTATTCAATGAGTTGTTATATTTAGACTTATGAAAATCATGCAGAAAAGATTAATAATGCAGAATAGACAAATATGGGTCATATCTTTAGCAGTTATATTGCAAACATCTAAACATATTATTCAGAGAATTGTTTCCCTAGGAAATTAAGAACAATGTGTTTTCTGTTCAGATTTATTTATTTTTTATAATATAAATCATTTAATAATTGACAAGAAATGTGTATATTCTTTACAGCTGTTTTGTGTAATCTGAGGATTTGACACCTATTTTCATGTTTCAAAAACCTATACAGTTAGTTTTGGGGATCTGGTTAAAACAATAGTAACATAAAATTTTATATGTTGGTATTTTCATTTTTACTCAAATTTTGACAAGTGGATTACATTGAATATTCACCCCTCTATCTCCTAGAACCCAAAACCAGATGGAAAGAACACTCTTCTAGGCATGCTATATATTAAGGCAAAAGCAGAAATACAATTAGCAATTTGAAATATAAATTCTACAACAATTTGACTTATTTGGGTATATTTCTTTTCATTAAGATCAGCATTGGACAAATACAGCTATAGCACAATACTCTGTTTCTTATAACTCTTTTAAGTATTGAGTTGCAATGAATATTAAAATGCTTAATTAAAATGCTTGTTAATCAAAGTAGAGATGTAAAATATTTCAAAGGTTTGCTAAGTTATTTAATTGGTATAGGTTTCAGAATGAGTATTAGAAGAAAATAAGGTCAAGTCATCATTAGATTTTAAAGGTGGTAAGAATTTAGAGATGAAAAAGAATACTGTAGTACATAAAAGAATATACTTTGCAAGGTTCTATCTTTTGTGTGATCATTTTGTCTCTTAATTCAATGGGTCAGGTATAGTCAAATTTATACATACGAAAGTAAAGCAATATCAATGTCCAAAGTACAATATTAATATCATTAAATTTGACAGTGTGTCTTCTTCAAGGTACTTTGGAGTGAGTCATTTGACCCATAGAGACAAATTAGAGCTGCTATATGATCCCATTATTTTGTCAAGAATATTATTACAGAATTTTCTCATGGATGGTACCAGGGGGATTTTTAGCAAGAATACTGTTATTGCTAGCCCTGGAGAAGAGTAGTCTCTTTAGAACTTGGGATAACAGAATCTGATTAATTGAAATAGAAGAAGAGACAATGACCTGAACTTTGCTCACAGTAGGTGGTTACTTGTCCGATTATTATCATTATCATTATTATTTTACACAATGTTAAAGTTGAGCCTCACACATAGCTGAATTTATTCTTTCTTCTCATTGGATAGTAGAACTTACATTTGCAAGTAATTTGTCATCTGCTTTGATGTTACTTTGATAGCTTTATCACATGTTGTAATTGCTACAGAAAAAAATGTGTCAAAAGCAGCTCATATATTCAAACATTAAAAAGAAATAGGAAAAGAACTAGATTTGATTCTTATTGAGGAATTGTGGTTGCAGTTCAATTTTGCTATGTGTGTATTTCACAATTTTATAAAATTCAGCTTTTTGTTTCAAAGTTTAAGATATTATAACATCATTTTATTGTGGTTATAGGAAAGTTTGTTTAGTTTAATATATTTTTAGTCTCCCACTAGCTTTTTGGTACATGATATCTCTAGCTGAAGCCAACTGGTGGGTTAAAACTGTTCTGTGAACCCTTACATTTAGCAATCTTGTCTAAGGGAAGGGAACTTTCTCTCTTCAGTCCTCTTCCTTTCTTGAAGACAAATCATCAACCCCTGTTCTGAGGGGACAGTTGCCTTTTGATTATTTCTCCCTGTTCTCTAAAAAAGATCATTTTCATATTCTAATGAACTGAAAAGTCAGTTCTTTCAAATGAAAATAATTAAAAATTATGAGTCACAAGACTTTTTTATCAGTCAATTTTTAAAGACTTATAGAACACAGAACTTTTTGTGACCCACTGAAAATAGCAGAATGTGAGTCAGCAAAGCAGGCCACTTGAAATTTGTACCTACCCTGGTATCCATCTAACACATATGCTTACCTTAAAAAATCCCTATAAAAACCCCATGCCTGCAAGTGGTATATAAGATGGCTTTAAAAAACAAAACAAGTATGCTCATCTTCCAACTTGCTGACTTGTGGTCAGTAAAGATATTCTTCCTTATCATCCTGTCTGAATTTTTAGCTTCATGGATCTCTTTCAGTTACAAAAAATGGGCTTGTAGATGCCAGTGTCATCTAGTGGGCTTAGTCAGGCAATGCTGCTACACATTCTTATAGTGCCTAGGACAGCAGTTACTCCCATTCTTCCAGCACACAGGAATGAAGGATTATCTGTTCTAAAATGTCAGTCTCACTGAGATTCAGAATTTCCAGCACAGATCCAGATGATTTTATAGACAATATTCGTGATACTGGGAAAGGTGGAGAAAGGTCCTCAGCGCTATGAGAAAGCACAAACAAAGGGGCCGTAAAAATGAGTAAAAACCTTGTGATACAGGAAGAAGTTGCCTAAGCAATTCTGGAAGGAACTTTAAGACACAGCCAAAAACACAGATAGCGAAAGAGAAAAACCATCTAATCAGCCCCAAAGGTATAGACAATGAAATCAGACAGATAACATAAATAGTAGAAAATATGGTCTAGAGGGATGAAACCTACATAAGATGCAAACTTCTAACAAAACAGTTTTGTTTCTGATTCTCTAAGGTATTTTCCCTCCAAATTTGAAGATTTTAGAGAAAAGTATGCTAAATGTTTCAAAACCTGATATGCACATTACATAAAAAAAAGAACCAAGTTCAGAAGCAATAAACATTGTTAAAATGTTATGTTTTTCTAACAAATTTAAATGATAAATGATTACCTCTATCCAACTAGCTTTTTTTCTCATAAAAAATAGACTCCTTAGTATTTCACTTATTTATTGAGTATGTTAATATGTCTTGAATGTTCTTTCAAAATTGGTTTGGAGTCATCTCATAAATTTGATAAAAGTATTTTAACATACGGCCTTCATTTAAGCAGAAAATGATCAGTAAAATTTACAATGATAAGAATGAACTTAACTGTACCTATCCTTTTTCTGAAATTAAAATGAATTTTCATAATTCTGTGCTTTGTAAATTGAAGGTTAAATGTCTGTTTAAAACTAGGCATTTTGCAAATGATATTTATCAATCAATGACTTTAATTCAATATAATTCCAGTTTCAATTACTTTGTAGAAATCCAACTGCTTCCTACATTAAACAACTTACTTCTTACCTGTGGCATAAATGTCAGATCATGAAAATATCCTCCCACATGCACAAGAAGGTAATGTCAGGGGTCATCCTGTTTTAGGGCTAATGGAAGAACTTAATTATCCTTGCGGTTAATGCTGATGCTACAGTAGTAATTACTACATAACATCTACTGAAAGTACAGTGTGAGAATAATTTTCTACTGAGTTGATTGCCACTTGGGTTCACTGCTCTATAATTAGTTAAGGAGAAGTAGGCAATATTTGAGGAAAACAGAAATGAGATTGCATTCCTTTAAAGAATATATGGATGATTTACCTTATGGTTTGGGTCTAGGTGTTCTCCCAAAGCTGCATGCAGTCTTATGTGGGCCTTTTTCAGAGGTGACTGAATCTAGAGTGTGGGATTGATTCATGGTGCAATGCTAGGTTGAAGGTCACTAGGATTAAGGTTTTGAGAGCTACCCACCCTAAGCAGTCTGAATAAAATAAAACGAGTAGAAAAACTTCCTTTGTTGCTTTTGCTGTCTTCCATCACCTTGAACTTTTGCCCCTCTGCCACATGCCATCCTGCTTTGGAGCCAGCCAATTATGGACTGAAATTTCTACAAACTGTGAGCTAAATAAACCTTTCCTCTTTTAACTTTGAGTGTTTGGTACTTTGTCTCAGCAACGAGAGAAAAGTAACTAAAACAACATAGTTCCTAAAACAAAAAACAAAAACAGAAATGTATTTTCATTCTGGAAATTACATAATGAAAGTATTCATATATTAATATACAAATTATGATTTCATAACTTAGATATCACTAGAGTTAAAAATAAATTTAGTAAATGAAATATTTGTAATGTAGTTTGAGCAAGGAATAATATTTATTTGGCTTAATTTGTTAATATTCTTTTACTTTTGCTTAAGACTATTTGGTTTTCTCCATAAATTTTTGCATAAAGTATAATATTTTCTTTACAGAATATAATTTTTCAAAAACTTTTTAATCAATATGTAATATAATATGTAAAATGGAAATATACTTTTGTTTTATTCATCTCATTTTATAAGTTAAAATACTAAAAATAAAATTCAAATTATTAGCTACAAAACTTGTTCAAGAACTATGAATGTCATATTAATTATCATGAGGCTTTTGAGCAAGATGATACATCCATGGTCTGAAGATGTAGTGTACACAGCTCTGGTCCATATATCAGCACAATTATTGTGTGTATAAACTAACAGAATAAAAACATGATAAACTTTTGATGTAACCATCTCTTGTTATTTAAGTATATGCAGACCTCAATTTATAAAAAGCAAATTAAAATAATAACCTTGTTCTAAATGATGTCAAGATAAATGAGAAATAACTTTAATACAGGTTATTACATTTTGTGAGAGTATTTAGTATTAGATAATAATAAATCACAGGAGGAAATTATTCTAGTTTTTTTGAGCATCAATTGTTTTAGAAATTAACTTAAACAGTTTACATTTACTACTACTTGACCCATCACACAGTACTAGATTTCATCATATGAAAGGAGAAACAACTATTACACATCCTGTAAATAGCCTGAATATAGAAATTAATCTAAATGATAATTTAAAGCCTTAACTGGGCTAGGGGTATAGCTCAGTGGCACTGTGCCTGCCTCGCAAGTGCAAGGTCTGGAGTTTGATCCCTGGTACCAATAAATAAATAAATAATAAATAAATAAAATGAAGCTTTAAATTTGTGACAAGCTTGATATTTATTTGATATTAAGTAGAAAAAATTTTCAGTTATGTATTTTAGAGTAAAGGTGCAGATAAGTACCTTTCTGTACAGTATTTATGTATTGAAGTACAGTAAATTCATATTAATTATTTGAATGCCTAAAATCTTAAATATTTGAAAAAAATATTTTCATTGATGATAAAAAAACATACAATATCAAACAGCATGCCTAAAATATTAGGTAAATTTGGCAATAATTTATCAAATGAACTAGAAAAATAATAACTGATAAGTATATAGAAAATATAATTATATACATGAATTTCTAGTTTGTTCTTCATTTTGCATATTTTATTATATTAATAATATTATGTCATATACACAAAATGGTTATGCAAGGCCAAACTTGGAGGTTAACTGTGTAAACTGGACAGATGTGGGTGGTCTTTCTAGAGGGATACCAGAGACCCTGGAGAGCATCGACCTTTAAAAAAAGTAAAGGAGACAGGCTGGGGGATGAACAGCAGTTTATTCTCCTGACACTGTTCAACAATCAGAAAGGAAAGAAGTATGGCTTTTATACATGTAGGAAAACAGCTTAATTATTCTGGCTATTGTCTTTCTGATTTTAACATCTGGTGATAACAAGTGACTTTAAGTGACTCATAAAAGCTGCAGGTGAATTTACAAGTCCCTCTTTTCCGTTCACCAATCCACACATCTAAGAGCACACTGCAGCCCTCTTCTTATCAGATGGTATCCAGAAAGCAGGGTGACTTCAGCAGAAATCAAGCCCACTGACCCACCGCAAACATCACAGATGTACATAGTGAGTTGTATCTCTCTCACCACCCGTAGAGTCCCTGGGTCGTGGTTCTCTGATCCTGGACAATGGAAAAGAAAACTAGGAAAACCTGTTTTTCTCCCTTAAAACTTTTACAACATCTCTTAAAGTTTCCTGGAATTCTTTTAACAAACAGACTTGTGGAAATTCCCAGAAATGATTTCTTAATTTTCTCAGTTAACAAACTTCTTGCGACCAATTCTTACAACTAGATAACTAAATTCTACAGTTTCCTACAGACAAATACAAACACATATGCTTTAACTTGTCTCATTGGCCAAGAAGTAAACTGATTTAAACCTTAACTTGTCAATCTATAAGATGGGAGTTTATCACACTACATTCACAATGAAAGACATTCACATAGAACTTAAAAAGCCCTATATAATTTGTAGTAAGTATAATAACAAGAAGTAACAAAAAGTAAATAAAAGCAAACAAAATTTTCACGATTTTTCTAGGATGAAAAATTATTGATTCATTTATGAATATGGACTCTATTTGAGTTTTGATTTATACACATACATCATTTGGTCTAGACAAATGAGTGTGTTTGGATATACTGATTGTGATTACCTCTAGAATTTGTCATGAAAATTAATAACAAAACACAACTGGTTTAGGCTATTCTTTCATTTCCTTCTAAGCAACAGTATTAATTTATTTAATTAAAACTTTTGAAAGTCAAATGTTGAGGCTTGATTGATTTGTAAAGAGTGATCCACATTTAAATTATACAATTTGCTGTGTTTGCAGGTAAAACCCACAAAACTAACACCACTGACTCAAGATTATTCCATACAGGGCTGGGGATTTAGCTCAGTGGTTTCATTGCCTGCTGGACAAGCACAAGGGCCTGAGTTCAATCCCCAGTACCAAAAAAAAAAAAAAAAAAATTGCTCTGTGTGGATTTTGCTATAATTTTAAGGGTCTAAATGCAAAGGTCATGGAATAGATAACATGGGCTTTAGCCTACTTTAATATAATTACACATACTTCCATAAAACCTTTACAATTATATAAAAATGATCACAATGTTGTTGTATTTTTAAATAATAATGAATTTATTTATTAATTTAAGTTTAAGAATTTAGATGCACCTTACAATAAATGTTTTTTTTTTAATTGTTTTATTGGTATATTTTAGGTATGCAATACATTTACATTTCTCATTGGGAACTTGTAACTTTACATGATGTATTTTTGTTCTTATTTTTTCCCCTTTCCTAGCCCTCCCTTCACCGTCTCCATCCTTCCCTATTTACAAAGACATTATTTCAATTTTTTCCATTTTTCATCATTTTTCCATTCCCTTCTTTCCTTTCCCCTGCCCCTCCCATTACCCCTACCCTTTTGGACCTTTTCTTCCTATTTCTCATTATCAATTATTCATTCTAATCACTGGTACTTTTTAGGTATAAAATATAATGATATTCATCATTGGAAATTTGCACCTTTACATAATCTCTCTTGGTTCTTATTTTTCCCCCTTCTCCTGCCCTCCCTGCAATCCCTCCATGCCTTCCTATTCACAAAGACTTTGTTTCCATTTTTCTATTTTGTCATACTAACTCCATTCCCTTCTTTCCTTTCCCCTACCCCTCCCACTTCCCCTTCCACTTTGCCCCTTTTCTTCCTATTTCTCATTATCTATTATATCCTTTAATCCTTATTTACACTTTTAGTTTCTCACACTAGAGAAACTATTCGGTATTTATACATGTGTGTCCTATTTATTTCACTTAAGAGTATCACTTCAATGTGCATCCACTTAGCTTTAAATGTCTCTAATTTCTCATTTTTATGGCTGAGTAGTACTCCATTTTATTTTAAAAAAACCCACATTCCCTTTATCTAGTGTCCAGTTGGTGGGCATTTAGGCTATTTCCAAGTTTTAGCTATTACAAACTGTGCTACTATGAAATGGGTGCACATATATCACCGTGGTATGACTCTTTTAATTCTTTGGGGAAGATACCCAGCAGGGGAATACCTGGTTCAAATGGGACTCCCAGTCCTACTTCTTTGAGGTATCTCCATACTGATTTCCATAGTGGTTGCACCAGTCGACATTCCCCCCAGCAATGGAGCAGGGTTCTTCTTTCCCCACAGCCCTGCCAGAATTTGTTGATGGTTGATTTCATGATAGCAACCAGTCTTTCTGGAGTGAGGTGGAATCTCAGTGGTGCTTTCATTTGCATCTCTCAAATGACCAGTGATGTTGAACATTTTTTGATGCATTTATTTGCTATTTCTACTTTTTTGCTTGAAAAATATCTGTTCATTTCAGATGTCCATTTTTGGATTAAGTCTTTACATTTGGGAAGTCTGATTTTTTAAAGATTTTTATAGATTTGAGATAGTAGACCTTTGTCTGAGGAACAACAGATGAAGATCTTTATCTCACATTGTGAGTTGTCTCTTCACACTGCTGGTGATTTCTCTTACAGTACAGAAGATTTATAATAAGAAGAGCTCCCACTTGTTGATTGTTTGTGCTAGTTCATGGGCAACTGAGGTTTTATTCAAAAAAATCTTTTTATTACAACGTCTTCAAGAGTTCTACCTAACCTCTGTTCCAGCCAGTTCAGTGTTTCTTTTTGAATATTTAGATCTTCAATCCATTTCAATTTTAGTTTAGTACATGATGAGAGATATAGGTCTAGTTTTAATCTTTGGCAAGTTGAAACCCAATTTTTCCAACACCATTTATTAAAGAGGCAATCTTACCTCTAGTGAGGGTGCTTGGCTCCTTTATCAAAGATGAGATGGCTGAGTGTGTCTGGAGTTGTTTCTGCATCTTCTAATCTGTTCCACTGGTCCTCAGGTCT
>NW_004624748.1:29898586-29909414 GCF_000247695.1 Heterocephalus glaber | reverse complement strand
TTTTGAATTAAGTGTGTTTCTTGTATGCAGCATATTGTTGGATTTTGCTTCTTGACCCATTCTGCCAGTCTATTTCTTTTGACTGGTGCATTGAGATCATTAACACTGATGGTTATAACTGAAAAGTATTGACTTGTCATTGCCATGAGTTTTTCTTTTTATTGGGTTCTCCCCTTTCCATTTAATTTCTATCATGAATGATGAGTTCATTCTGCTTTGCTTCCTGGGGTTGTGATCCTCATTTTCTGTTCCTAGGATATTGTCTAAAATTTTTGGAGTGCTGGTTTGGTATTCATGAATTTCCTGAGGTGCTCCTTGTCATGAAAGTATCTTATTTCTCTATCAATTTTGAAAGACAGTTTTGTAGGTTACATCAATCTGGGTTAGAGGGTGTTTTCCTTTAGGGCTTGGAATGCATCACTCCAAGCTCTTCTTGCTTTGATGCTTTGAGTTGAGAAGTCTGCTGTGATTCTGATGGGCTTTCCTTTGTATGTGACTTGTTTCTTTTCTCTAACTGCTTGTAGAACTTTGTTCTTCTGTTGTGTTTCTGGAATCTTAACAATTATATGCCTATGTGTAGATTTTTTTTTTTTGTACTGGAGTTCGAACTCGGGTCCTTGCGCTTGTGCAGCAGGCAGCAAAACCACTGAGCTAAATCCCTGACCTGTGTGTAGATTGTTTTTGATCAAGGCTATTTTGAGTCCAATATGCCTCACTTATGTGTATATCAAGTTCTTTCCCCATGCTTGAGAAGTTTTCCTCCATTATTTCTGTGTACATTTTTTTATGTCATCTGCACTCTCTCCTGTTACTTCTTTGATTCCAATCAGTCTTATGTTCTTCTTCTTTGCATCATCTAGCAGCTGCTGGATTGATTTCTCATGGTCCCTTAAAATTTTGATGCAATTTTTCTTTTCCTTGTCACTAATTGAAATCTTACCTTCTGTATCTGAAATTCTGTCCTCACATTGGCTCATTCTGCTGTGTAGACATTCAGTGGAGTTTTTGATCTCCTGGAAATCTATTTCCATCAATTTTATGGATTGCATTTGTTTCCTATATTGAGATTCCATCATATTCCTCTGCTCCTCTCTAGATTTATTAATCATGCCTTGCACTACAAACACAATCTCTGCTGTTATCTGAGAAATTATTTCTGATTTCAGTTTTTCCAGATCCTCTTTTTTTGCCAGTTCAGGGAGTCCAGGTGGTTGTGTATCAGAGTGTTCCATCTCATTTTCCTTTGGGGTTGCTGTAGGTGTTCTGGAAGTCTGTTTTTGAGACTTGTTTACATGTCTTCTCATTTGGACCCAGGGGGTGGTCTGCTGTTGATGCCTATGTGGCTCACCTCCTCTGAGCTGGGTATGGTCAGATGGCAGCTCAGAAGCCCCTTTCTCTGGGCCTGGAGCAATGGAAAGGAAGGCGGTCCAGAAGCCCCTACCTCTGGGCCATGAGCAGTAAGATGGATGGTGGCCCATAAACCCCTTCCTCTGGGCCCAAAGCAGCAGGAAGGATGGCGGCCTGGAAGCTCCTTCCTCTAGGGCATGAGTGGCAGGATGGATTGTGGCCCATAAACCCCTTCCTCTGGGTTTGGAGCAGGGGGATGGATGGCAACTCAGAAGCCCCTACCTCTGGGCCATGAGCAGTGGGATGGATCCCCAGAAGCCCCTACCTCTGGACTGGGAGCAGCGGGATAGATGTTGGCATAGAAGCCCCTTCCTCTGGGCCCAGAGTGGAGGGACTTTGCAATAAATGTTAAAGAAAAATTTCCAGCTTCTGGTTAATGAAATGCTTTGGAAAAGAGCTGTTATTGACTGCTCTTACGATTATTCATCAGTATGCAGGAAACTGAGTTCATATTTTAAAATATTTTAATATAGCATTGACTTTTAATTTGAGAACTAATTGTCACTTTAAAGTTTTTAAAAGCAAAACTACTAATTAATTATTGTAGAACAATAGATTGAAATGTACACTAGAAAGCTGTCACATATAAGAAAATTAATTTGAAAATAGTAGTAAGCACAAAATATTTTAATTGCATCTTGAATGACCTTTTACATACTATGAATCAGTAAAATTTACCCACATTTCTATATGTCAAAAAGATCTTTCTTGAATGCATTTGTTTAAATATAAATTAAATATTTACTTAGGGAAGAACAATAATAGTTTACTACTTTTATTTTAGTTTTGGTTGACAGAATAATTGTGCATATGTAAATGATAACAAAGTTGATGTCACTGAATAAATTTGTTCAGTAAGAGCCATGAAGGAGACAGAAACCGGATAATTACTGTTCTGAGAAAGAAGTTCTAGCCTTCTACAGCACACTAGGAAGGTGTTAGTTTACAATAATAGCTTTAAAATGTACAAAGTTTAGAAAACTATAAATTCTATTGATCACAAGAATGTACTATCAATCCTGAACAGAACAAATTAATATTATTAGATGAGTTTCGAAAGGTATTTGGTTCAATGAAGGTATTATTTGTCCTTGAAAATGAATAAATAAAGCAGGTTGAAATCAATCTAATTAAGACACTGTTAAAGGAATCAGTATATAATTTTATACACAAATGCATAATAACTTTGATTACAAACAGCAATGTAAGCAAACAGTAATTAAAATAGTAGTTTATTTTCTGTCATTAAATCAACTGTTAGTTGTACAGTCAGTATTAGCAAATAAAAGTAATGCTGTAATTTAATTTGCATATTCTATTCTGCATTACAAAATATATGACTTATGAAACAAATAGGAATTCTTTTTAAAATTAGTACCAGTACAGAGAGCAATGTCTGATGCATATATTGATGATTGGAATATAAATATACATTATTTTCCTAAGTGAAATTTAGTAAATTAAATTTATTAAAGTGTTCTCAGGAAGCTAAGATGACCACCTTTGAAATTATGGAAAGAATGTTTTAGGAATTACTGCAATAATAAAGCAGATAAGGGAAGATGTTCTTTTTCAAGGCCAGTAACAGAATATAGTCAGTGGAAATAAGGAGATAAAGATAGAAATATGAAAAGATATTGAATAATGTATATAGATTTGATGCAAAATCAATGTCCCATATACTATAGGTTCACATATAAGGTCACAATGAAATAATAAAGAATATGTTTTATGTTTCTTAATTTAAAAAGAATTTAAATTCTTTATGTGTGATCTAGCTCTTAGCTAAGATAAACTCTTAATGACTTGGAGGATGCATATTTAAGGAAGAAATAAAGCCTTCATACAAGGACAAGACAAATAGGAATGTAACATATACATGGGAATTGAAATATAGAATTTACTAAAAGAAGATAAAATCATATACATACCTGATATTGAAATTTCCTAATGTAGAGACAAAGTAAAATAATGGCAAAAAATTTATTCAGCACTGTAAAAACTTATTTTGGCCAAATAGAAAAGAGAATTAAGAAGTATGATAAGTTGCCTACTGAGGAGGGAAATCAAGAATCATTAATAAGAAGTCAAGAATTAAAAAGAAATTAAGGTGGATAATGTAGTATCTGAAGATGAGAGAATATGAAATGTGTATATACAATCACATACACACACATACACACACACACACACACATTCATTCCCACATATTCTGAAAGAAGAAAAAAATGTTATTTGAAGGGAAATGTTGAACCTAAAATAAGTTTTCTTCCAATTTTATTATTTTGAGACTTGAGATTTAATGGAATATATTATTATCAATTATTGTGCTATAAATGATCTAATAGAAAATTAAACATAGTTTCCAATATCACTTAAAAATATATTTGATTCAACTCGGATTAAAGAGCAGTTGTTTTTTATCCCACATTAAACTGTGGTTATAAGTGTAAATTTTTAATCTGCATAAAATAAAGCTTTAAGCAAATGAGTAGTAGATGATTTCTTTATAAAATACTGAAAACAATTTTATGTTTAAATCAAGATTAATAAGAAAGAAAATCAGAAATGAAATCTATCCTGACAAATTTAAACTTAAATTACAATGCTTGAGAAAATAGGCCAGGAAATAAAACACAACAAAGCAGCTTCAATCTCTCTTTTCTTTTCTTTTTTTTTTTTTTAGTATTTTTGAGGTAATATTATAAATCCTATATGAATTGGTGAAAAGTAAGATACTCTAAGAAAAGAACAGAAAATCAATAGAATTTAAAACTTCTCATTTATTCTTGATTTATATTGGAAAGTTTTTACAGGTAGAATCATTGATATAATTCTGGAGAAAGCTATTTAAATTATATTTCTTATTAAATATAAGAAATGTAACATATAAGTCTTCCATAATAAATAATAACCTATAAATTTATGAACCTGGATCTTTTGTATACCTACATTATATTATTTTTATTATATCTATAACACTTCAATTCCATAAATTCATTAGTGTGCATATCTGAATTATTTCCAAGAAATGTCACTATTTCATAAATCTGAATCTTCACTTATATGTAATATAAAAGAGGTTATGAACTACATCAGCAATAACATTGAACTGTGAAACCTACTTACATATTTATGACAATTACAAAGGAGATGGCATTAGAGAGATACATATCCTTTCACTATAGACAATATATTTATATTCAATACAAACAAATATTTTCTATCTTTGCTAAAGCTTACAACTTTCATGCTACAAATAAAATATCTTTTCCTTTTTAATTTGTTACTCAACTCGCACATTATGTCTCATTTTTTCATTTATTTATTTGGGATTCATTGAGTGTGATCTCTAAAGTGAATAATATTGACAGACAATAGATATTTGTTTTGGCTTTTGGGAAGTTGAGATCTTCACATTCAGAAAAGAGAACACATTTAATCCTTGGGAACACACAGAATATTTGTCCTTGTTTTTTCTTTCCATTATATTTGACTTTTTTTTCTGTACTATTCTTTGTTTTTAAGTATGAAGTCCTTAAGGGAAAGCACATTCTTCATATTTGGTCTACTGCTCCTATTAGGTTTCAAATATATTTTTTATTTGTATTTCTTCAGAATAATAACTATATTAATATTCTGATGAGTTGTTTTGAACTTATAAGTCCCTTTTTTACATTTGTGCTATAATGCATTTTCACATAATATCGTGATAAAGACTCAAATGTATTAATTCACTTTATAATACAATTAATGACTATCAAAACTATGTCCCCAAATAATGATCAGAAGCTTTCTGAGGGCATAATTAAAAAAGAAAATCCAAACTTGATCTAAAAGTTTAATGATATTATGGTTATTAATGTTATGTAATAAGATTTTGCCTATGCTTTTCAAGTTTCTTATTTTAATAACTGAAATATTTATAAAATAACTGATATCTTGCTTTTGAGTTTTTTTCATAAAGACCTATGAGAAAAGAAGCTATGAAGAGTTATAGAAAATACTGTAGTGATGCTGGGCCGTGTTGATAAGTGCTCATTTTTTTATTACATGTCATTTAATTAATGGACTGCACATCCTAAGAAATCATCAAATTTCTCTGTAATTTCATGAAGAGTAGTTCATCAAGAATTACTCTTTTTCAATATGATTTTCTGCAGCTATCTCCCTCTTCCTCTTAGGGTTTCTGGAAAATGCATCAGTACTGCAGCAAACTACTACTTAGTCTAAGACTTAAATGAGTACACATGTATGAAGTATTTTAAAAAATGTGAGCATTTATCATTGTGTACAAATATCCTTGCTATTTATCAAGTGTATTTTCCAATCCAAAGAATTGGAAACAAAGTAATGTGGATACAATGGCTTTAGGAATGTCTCATTCTCACCATTTGTAATGAACTCAGAAACAAATAAATGCTACATACTCTATCATATATCAAAGCTAAAAGTCAATCTGCATGTTGAATATTGATTTAGAGAGAGTGGGAAGAGTGAAGTACAGTAGAGATTGGACAACAGGTCCATTGGATGAGAACCAGTTCTAATTTTTCACTATAACACAGTGAGGGACTGTAGTTCACAATAACTTATTATATATTTCATAATGAACTAGAAAAGAAGGGAGATCAAAGGCTCCAAATATAAAGCAATTATAAAGATATATAAATCCTAGCTATGTTATTTTTATTTTTCTTAAGTATTAAATCTATAAAAAGTCATATTAAGAGAACATGTGTGTGCTAGGAGAACTTACAGTTATAGAGCTAGAGATAGAGGTGGACATAGAGGAAGAGGTAGAGGTATAAATGATACATTAAAGGAATTGGATAAGTGAAAAAGGTATGAGAAGAAGCTGTAAAATAATCCAATTATCATTTTATTTTGGCAATTTAAAATATAGCTTAGGAAGATAATGTATGCACATTGTATTAAAAAAATAGTGGTTTAAGAGAATATATATCCTAAAATAATAAAAATGAAGAGCTATAACTGACTATATCTCCTTCACACTAAATGCAGAAAGAATGTGGAATATGTAGTGATCACTTAAGGTCACCCCACATTTGGCAGCTCCATCAGCACTTATTAACTCAAACATTTCAACCTAGTTGTTTTCACTTGACTTAAAGTAATTTTGCAATATATTCCATTTGCTTTTATTTTGTTATAAATAGGATAATGATAACTACAGGTCTTTCTTGTAATTTTGTTGTTTCTACAGGTATTAAGTGTAACTCATAATTGAAATGATATTACTATTCTTGCTATGATTACTGCTGTCATTATTATAATTGCATGACACTTAGAAGAGTAATAATTATAAGAAAATGGACAAATTTTTGTTTCACGCAGTTGGTTTATTCTAAAGCTTATCTGATGTCTGTTAAATGGATAAAACAAATTCCACTAAATTCTCCCAATTTCATTTATTATTCATTTACTATCAAGTTACTAGACCATTTGATTCTTTTAATCTTCAGATAACCCAATCACAGTTAATTTAACCTTCAGCACTTAATTTTCTCTTCATATTTCACACGTTATAAGATAATTTTGTTTGTCTTATTGTTGGGGATTCTTTATCCTCTTTATTTCTAAAATTCATCTCCAATCTTTCCAATGTACTTCTTTGTGTCTTCCTGATTTTGAAGTTTCCTTTACTGTTTAATTTTTATTTGTAATATTTAATCCCAATTCAGTACTAAAAAAACCACTTAGAGAGGATTTGCTCTCAGTCAGACATTAAGAAAATGACATTATTCCTAATTATAAATAATTATTGCACTTATTTAACAAACATCAACAGTACAAAAAGGCGTATATATAAATAATTACTCCCTAAGATGCTCTTGAACATTCTCCTCAGCTTGAATAAACTTTAATTCAAATGTCACGTGGTATCCTCATTAATATGTAAAATTAGTATGTGTTAATTCAAAAAATTGAAAATGATCATTATAAAAAATATAAATAAGTAAGAAAGACAGAGCCTATATCGTCTGGCCTGTGTGTGGGGGCCAGGTAAGAGCCTAACTACAGAAGTATAGTTAGCACCATGGAGGATCCATGCAGCCTAAGCTTCCCACTGACTCCTTATAGTACTCTTCTATTACCTCATTCTAGTGATTAAATTTTTTTAATTGAGTTAAATTTAATGGAGATCTCTTCTCTCATGTACCATTGCTGATAGAAAGTCTTCCTGGATAGTTTAACCTATCCTGTGCAATTTCTCTCCGACATTACAAAATATATTTAAGGCAGAAGAAAAGCAACACATTGGCAGTTGAAGGATTCATTATACATATGTATAGGTCACATTAGTAAAGCCAATCTTGGGTTATAGTTTTAACTTCTTAATTGTTTTATTGAAATATAAACCATACTCTACAAAAATGTACCTTTAAAGCACACAAATCAGAGTGTATCTTAGTGAATTTTTAGCACTGTTCAAATATAACTATAATTTCAGAATTTTCAATCATTTAAAAAATAAACATATCCATTAGCCTTCATTCCAAATTCTTCTTCTACCAACAACTGACAAACATTGACCAATGAATTTGTTTACTCTGTAGATTTCATGTAAATGAAAACATACAGTATATAATATTTTGGAATTTTGTTCACTTGATTTTAAAAGTTTATCCTTTTTCTAACTTGCATAACTACTTGCCAATCTTTTTTTTTTCTTTTTTTTTTTGTACCAGGGATCAAACTTGGGGGTCCTTGCACTTGCAAGACAGGCAACATAACCACTGAGCTAAATCCCTAGCCACTTGCCAATCTTAATTCTGAAAAAAATGTAATATAGGATTAAAAACAAAATTCCACTAGATTTGTATTACATACTGTGGTAAATTTTAGGGGCAAATTTTTCCTGGTCTAGTCCCATACATAATGTCACATATTTTCAGGTTGTATTTTAAATAGAGAATGAGAAAACAAAGTTTATTACCTATGAGAAAAAATAAAGTAGTATATTATAAATATGACTAAATTGAGTTAGAAGAAAATGGTAGAATTCAACTTCTGTCTATGCATTTTTTACCAATAAATATTTAATAACTTCATTAAACAGACTAGCCTAGTATTAATTCTCTGGTGAATCTGAGCAGATGGAGATAAATGGAAGTTTCCTTATTACATGTAACCAATATCCAGAGATTTTCATACTTGCATTCTTCGCATCTTTGAAAAAACTAGAACTGATTAGAATTAGTCAATGGTCTAAAAATATAAATAAAATACTTTGAAAAATCTGAGGAAAATCAATGCTTAGGAACAAGAATTTTTTTTATCAGACTACAAATTTCTATAGACACTGTTCTACCTTCATCCTAATATTTTAGCAGAATTAGACAAAGTTCAATATTCGGTAGTAGTCTTCCAGATATAACATTAGAGGTTAAAATATGATGCATCCTTGTCAACACTATTAAACCCTCTCAGTAAATACAAATATTTAATGTAAACTATCTTATTTTTGGAAATAACTTTCTATATTCAGTATTCCAATTGTTCGTTAATTTTGTTGTGATTTGCTAGCACACTGACTTCCTTGAAACACCTTTTATGATTTCTCATTACCTAGATACCAATATATTTTTTAAATATCCATTGCTCCCTTACTCTAATCCTGGTCTATTGTCGAAAAAAGTCCTTCTGTTTTATTTGTTTTCTTTCAAAACACCAATCACATTTAATGAAAAAATACTATTGCTCCATTTCAATGATACTTCTTGTTCTATTTTTCATCTAGGTAAAAAAAATAAAATCTAGCCTAGCATTAAAGGTCAACAAAGAAGCCAGTTTTAACAATAACACACAAACACACATACACAAATACACACACTAAAGCAATTCAAATTTAAGAATACCATATTCTAAAATGTAAATTTAACAATTCAGCTAATGTTGTGAACATCTCTTTGAAGCAGTAGCTTGAAAACTGCATCACTTGGCATCAAATGTTAGCATCTTTTAACAGCAAAAATAACAAGTTTCAGAGCTTTTGCTTTTATTTCTCGTTGCACAGTGGAAATGAATAGATAAATCCACATTCTTGAAATGCTCTTCTTCCTTGCCTTTAAAATACTGTATTTTTTTCTGTCCTCTTCATATTTTATCTCTCTTTTTAAAAAATGGAAATCGAACTGCTTCTTTCACCCATAGATTGACTGAATTTTCTAGTACATGTACTCAGACATTCACTCCTATGCTTCCTCTGCTGTGTCCTACCTAACCTAATCACACTTGTCAAACTCCTTTACGATTTCCAACATATTATAGTGTGTTCTACATGTTGAGTATTCTTATAGGCCTCTTAGCAACCCACAATCCTCAAAGCAACTGTATAAAACAAAGTATTTTTGTTATCTTAATGTTACACATGGGAAAAATGAAAGAAAATGGAAAGGATACGTAATTTTCTCGCAATCAATTAGTTCCAATACAGATTAGAGTTGAACTTTTGACTATTATTTTATGGGTCCATATTACCAGGATCATTATATTTTTGTTATTAGAAATCTTACATTCATTGTTAAAGACACTTCATTCTTGATAACTTTATCCTGAGAAATATCCACCATTAATTTTACTTTTGCAATTGATTAATATGGCAATGGAATAGTAGATGAAAATGGTTGGTGAGATATTGCTCATGCCTTAGAATTACTCCACATTTGACTATAAATTTGAATAGTCTTTGTTTGAATGACATACTCCCATGCTCCATCACATCTTTTACATACATTCACTACATTTACAAATAATTGAATAGTGTCTTTCATTTTTTCTGTCTTCATTTACTTCTCAAAAAAGTTTATATTATATGTTCATGTGGTCTATTACTTCATCTAGTTTCATGTGAATGATAGCAAATGTGTAGTAATAATTTGCTATATAAAATCTGTCAGTGAACTTTATCCTCAATCTTTTTCCTGCACATACCTATGATGCTAAAAATCACTGATGGACAAAAATACACCAAATTGATTCTAATAATAATTTATGCTTAGATTTATATGTTAAAGATTTACATTTGTGATTTAGAGCTTATAATATGCAACATCTTAATGGATAACTAAAAAACGTCTCAAAAGGCAGATAGATAGATGATAGATACATAGATAGATGATAGATAGATAGATAGAGAGATAGCATCCCAAGGTCTCAATAAGAAGATATATGATCAGTGACCTAAGGTCCTTGTCCCTGCACCTTAAGGGTTCCATCTCTCTATCAGTAGTCCCACAGTGACCAAGCCATAAGAGATGAACCACCCTTTCATATTCTACACTTCCCAAATATTAATATAGTAGCTAGGTTTGAAAAGTTTTAATGGTAGAATATATTTGTATTGAAAATTCTTTACCATTCTGTATTATTATTAAATTTTTGCTGTTTATTTAAT
>NW_004624748.1:29857743-29875805 GCF_000247695.1 Heterocephalus glaber | reverse complement strand
ACCTAAAAATTCTAAACAATGCAATATCAACCAACGAAAGTGAAAACATAATTAAAAACTTATCAACTGAGAAAAGTCCGGGCCCTGATGGCTTCCCTGCTGAAGGGAACTACTGCCACTACTGTTTAAACTCTTCAATGATATTGAAAGGGAAGCAATACTCCTAAATTCATTCCTGGAAGTAAGCATCACCTTGATCCCCAAAGCAGAGAAAGATCCAACTGAAAAGGATAACTGTAGGGCAATCTCACTAATGAACGTAGATCCAAAAATCCTTAATAAGATGCTGACAAATAGAATGCAAAAGATCATCAAGAAGATCATACACCCTGAACAAGTGGGATTCATCCCAGGGATGCAGGGATAGTTCAACATATGCAAATCAATAAATTAAGGCACTATACCAATAGAGCCAAGGACAAAAACTGTACGATCATCTCAATAGATGCAGGAAAAGCATTTGACAGAATCCAAAATGCATTTATGATAAAAATCCTACAAAAATTGGAATAGATGATCTCTACCTCAAACTGATAAAAGCGATCTATGAAAAACCAACAGCTAGCAACATACTAAATGCTCAAAACCTGAAACCTTTCTTTTCATTTCTACAAGGGTTTGCAGCTAAGAATTTAATTTAAACCTTAGAGGAGACTTTGGACAGACATTTCAGCAATGCTGAAACTGCTAAGACTTAGGCAACTTTTAGAGGTGGACTAAATGCCTTTTACATAAAGAGATATGCATGAATCTTTGGAGTCAGGGGCAGAATCTTATGGCTGGTGTTTAGATGTTCCCCAAAGCCTCATGCAAATGAGGTGGGGAATTTTTGGAGGTGGCTGAATCTAGAGTGTATGATGCTAGGATTAAGGGCATGTGATTACTAAATCATTACATGTGATTGATTAGTCACCGCCCTAATCCCGGTAGCCTGAATAAAGAAAAGAGACAGAAAGATGTTCTTGTGGCTTTTGCAGTCTTCTGCCATCATGTACTGTTGCTCCTCTGCCACTCTGCCTTGGGTCCCCTGATATGGCCTGAAACCTCTATGAACTGTTAGCCAAATAAACTTTTTTCCCATTAATTTTGAGTATCAGGAATTTTGTCTTACCAATGAGAGAAAAATAATGAACAGAATATAAGACCTATCTTTTTATTCTCTCACTTCTGCACAGTGGACACAATTGTAAAGAAATTTACTATAATGTAATGAATATAGTATTCACAGTACATTGGTGGCACAAATTCCTTCCAAATCTATGGAAGAGTGCCTAGGGATTCTTTGCAATTTTGTTTCATTTTAATAATAAATTATAGCAGTAACTGTTTCCATAAAACCATGAAATATTTCTAACCACAGTAAATCATCCCTTATTCTAGCACTGACCTCAACTCCTCATTTTAATATGCATTTATTGAATATGCAGTCAAAGTGATTTAGTATATGTATATAGCTGTTATTCAAGTATTTATAATAATTTCTGTTGTAGACTTACCATTTTAAAACCTAGAATTCACAGCTATCTTTCAAAGAGATTACTAAGAACTTCAAGGCTCTTATTCTTATTTTAGGCTAATCTGTTCAGAAAATAAATCTATGAACATTCCATAGTTACCAAAGTCTGTATAGAACATGTGCCTGAGGAAAATCTAGAGCATTTGGATGACAGAACAGATCAGAGCGAGACAAATAAACCATAAGTATCCTAGATACCCTGGATAACACTCATTATTTTTTCCACATTTGTGAGAATAAGCAAATGTAGCAATGTTTTAAATTATTGTTATAAAAGCAAACTACTGTCCCACCAAGAAGAGCAAAATTTCATTGAGAAGCTCAGAGTCTTGTGAGTTTGTCAGTTTAAAATATTCATCAGCAAATATTCATCAATGGTCAAGCAAACCACTAGAGAAAAAAGTAACATCCTTCATAGTATCTGATAGTGTATCAAAATAGAAAAATTAGAAAAAGATTTTCAAGACTGGGATGAGTGATTTTGAAGACAAGCACTGATTTTATATTTTTTAACTTCCCTAACTATTTCTTTTGGAATTACAGTTTTCAGTTACAAATATAAATTTGAGATGATATAAAGTAAATTCTACTTGCCACAATTGATGTTAAACCAGTCTTAGTTCCTTGTTGATTATCAAAATAGTACTTAAGAAAACTTGGTTTGTCTCCTGATCAAAACATATGCATATTATATGTTACCATATTAATACATATTCTCCATAATTCCACTGATGAAAGAGTCAAAGCAGATTCCACTAATGGCATTTCTTTGGTCCCTTTTCTCAAGGACTTATCTTAAAAGATGCACAAAGAATTAAATGAATATACTCAGGCCCTTGATATAGGGTTTGTAAGGTCATGTGCAGAATATCTTAGCTGCAAATGTAATATGATTGAAGTAGCATCTTAATGATGTGTATATGCAGGAGATAATATAAATCTGATAGTTGAGAATAATCAAGATGTACCTTTTGCATGATTTTTTAGCAAATTTATGAACTGACAGAAAATAAATAGTAACATAGCTTGGTTTATTACCAAAATGCTATCTTCTTTTCATGCAAAGGCACAAAAATATAAAACATCAGTAGAAGAAATAGAGAACCAGTGTGTTATCTCAGCAGATTGTCCATAAGTTACATTTTCTACTATTGTTCAATGTGGAACATCAGCAGCTTTTTAAGCATCCCAGAATAACTGCAAAAAATGAGCAAAACTAAAGATAAAACAAATAAAAAACAACAAAAAGTACTAGTGTAAATTTAGCATGAAATGGTTAACACATCATAATAGACAATAGAGAAAATAAAATGCAACATTTTATTTCTCTTGGTATATCTTGTCTTCTAGGGGTGATATGTGCAGTGGAAACGTCAACTACTCTGTCCATGCTACATCCTCTATTGTCCAATCAATCAGTTGATCATAAACTGGTGATGCTGCTGCTTTGTAGCACAGGAAAAATTGCTAATTTGGCAATTATACTACTTCAAAGCAGCTGTGATCACAACCTCCTGAGCACTGAAAATACTTCCTCCCAGACTTGTGTAAAACTTTCATGTGGAAAACTTTTTTAAAAAGCTATATATGCATATTTCATCATTTACTGGGATATATTTTGCCACATACTGTTACATTCTGCAACTCAGCAAGAATAGAGACTACATCCTGGGAATCTTCCCCTCATAAACTGTGTTACGGCAGTCAAGCACACCGTATACTTTTTTATAATCAATACAATCATTTGTGTTTAAGTGGCAATCTTGGGGAGAAAAGGAAAGGAAATGTATAGTTAATCAAAGACCTCCATAAATGTTATCTCCACATCCCCACAGAGCTCAAATATTTTATTTTAATTAATATAGATTTTTCATACTCTCAATGAAGTTACAAAAGGCCTCTAGATTTATTTTTAATCTAGAGCATTATGATATTGTTTATATTTGAAATATAGCACATAAATATTAAGAATATTGATGCAATATTGTGGTTTTGAGAAAGTAAATTTGTAAATAACTACTACTTTTATAAATTGCTATGTGGAAAAAACTGAGCATAATTACAGTGAATGATAACCAAGGATACTTGTCTCAACTTTAAATCGAGATGTTAGTAAAAATAGTGCCATCTCTAAAAGAATACTGTTAATTTAACCACATGTTCTTCAAAATATTTCTTTTGCTTTAAAAAATTCCTAGATAACAACACAAAATTATTTATAAATGAGTTGAAGTAAGCTTTGTATGTCCTTCATCATACAAATTTCCAAATAATAAAGCCATATTTATCTGTACTGGACAGATGGATCAAGATACACGTGGAGAAAGTAGTCTCAACTTTAAAGTGATTGAAAATGTTAAGTATTTTTGTTATTGTTTATAAAATTATGCTTTCAGGGATCCAATAAAAATTTCCCACATCTAAAGACACTAATAGTTTAGAAGAATGCAAAGATTTTAAATTACTTAAATCAATTTGGTAGGCTATGATAATATTTGACCATTTTGTAAACACTCAGGACAGGTGCAAACACAATTTTCTAATACTAAAATTCACCCTTAGTGTTTATCACACTCAAATGTTAATAAAATAAATCTGAAAAATTTACTGAGTCATATAACACAAGTTTAAGAACATCACAAAAGTAGGACAATCTGTCTTATTTACAATATGTATGGGTACAAATTCTGCACCTGAATATACTCCAAGGTCCCCAACAACATTATAGTATTGACAGTCTCTGAGCTTTTCTGCTGGGCACTCAGTCAGAGTCATCTCTTTTAGTGTTTTGAAAACCATGAAAAATGCCATTTGGACTCAGAACATCAGAGAGATCAATTTAAGTCCTTGATAACCCACTCATTGAAACAAACTACCTTCTTTTATGTATCTTCATTAAAAAGTTCCACTTCTTTAAGTGCCTTTGATTCATTCAATCAAACATCACAAAGTTGCCCAGGATTCTATTCCTTCAGCTGGGCCATCTTTTCCTGGCACCCTCAATCCAGCCTTAAAGTATTCCCAGCACATGTAAACATATACAACTATGCCACACATTTGAAAGAATAGCAAAATAAATACTCTATAATGATTGTATTAACATATTTAACTAGCCATATTATTTCTTATATAGGTAAAGTAGAAATAATATTCTCATGTTTCTTTATAATACTAGTCCCGTGTAGATAACTGTTTTCACTTTATATGGTAGACAGCACTCTGGAATTCTATATGTATTACTTCAATTTACAGACTTATCATCCATCCTCCAGGACTGCTGCTATCTTCAGGCACTTCAAACACAATGCATTCAAAATTCAACTCATTCTGTCATCCGTTATTTATGATCTTTCCATAGGCTTTATATCCATAGGTGGGATATCCACTGAACAAATTATTTAGACAAGAAAAATGGGAGTTTCCTCATCTCACAAAATCTAAATTACTAATTATTACCACCTCTGATTCTTAATTTCCATTGAACACAGTGTTTAATCTTTATTTAATCTCTGCTAATTTTTGACATTTATTTATGACACTAATTGCTGCAGTTGTGTTAAACCCAAGCTCTCTATCTTTCATTTGGACACTATATTTTAATCTTTCAACAAGTTCATAGAGAATTATTTAAAATTATAGCTTTAACAAGCTTTATTTAGTCCCAATCACCTACAGAATAAATCTAGTTCACCTCAGGCTTCTAAATAAGGACATTGCATGTCAAATACCAAATAAGGCATCAGCTCTAGTCCTTTCTATTTTCATCTTCTATATTACATAAGCTAGTCAAACATGCTGTTTTCCTTGACATGGCGCCTCAGCTCACACTGCTTTTCCTGATAGAAATACCTATATATCTCTGCTTGTTTTCATCTCATTTTCCTATTTTCAATTTCATGAAGCTTTTTGTTGTTGATCCTAGTCTCTTATCACAGATTTATTGGGTTCTTACTTTTGTACTTCCACTCTACCTACAGTAAGATTTTAATGAAATGTTTACTTAATTTTAATTAAAATTTCTCCTATTGCTGGTTTTGATATAAATTGCCTTTAGAACCCTAGGAGAACCACAAGATGTTGTGTTTCCTTCATCATAGGTTGTATGAAATATAATATTTACTCTTCACCTTTGGAAAGTCTTTGAATTTCTTTAGATAGTGTGTACCTTATAAGTTTTTCATGGTCTACATTTGTTGAAACATTGTAATATTTATAATCCACATATTAATAATCCAACTGGCTATAAAACACTTGATAAATGAATATGTCAATGTATCGTTAATGTCTTGAATCAATATAATGTTCTTCAGACTAAGCAGATAATTCATATATTTTAGGGCAATGTTTGAAAAAGTTAAAATAGCCCTTAAATGTTACTATACATATAGGCCTTGGGGTGTAGCTCAAGGGTAGAGCACATGCTTAGCATACATGCTGATATAGGTGAAATCTCCAAAGAAAAAAGGAAAAAGGAAACTTCATATGTACATTTTCAATATCATGTGATGTGAATTACTCTACCTTTTCTATTGGGAGAAGACATAAAACATTTTCAAATTAAGATAATTTACCATGCAACTGCATCAATAAAGAAGTCTAATAGAGTCATCCTTTAGTATGACAGATATCAGAAATGTATAAATATTCAGGTACAAGACAGATATTGAACTCCATGAAGACATGATCAAGCAAGAACCTCCCCACATTCTATATAAATTGCCAAAAGTAAGAAAGAAACAAATAATATTGAAAACTATAAGAGAATCCCAAGCACTTATAAAGTCAAATCCATGAGAATAACAGAAGATTTCTCAACAGAAATACCAAAGGCCAGAAGGGAATAGAATAATATATTTCAAGTCTTGAAAGAATATAACTGCCAACCAAGATTGCTATATCCAGCAAAATTATGCTTCAAAATCAAAGGTGAAATAATGACCTTCCAAGATAAAGTAGCTAAAGAAATTCATGGACAATAAACCAACATGATAAAAGATAATTAAAAGAGTCCTACACAAAGAGACAGTAAGACAAACAAAATCATGAGAAGAGAGAAAAATAACTTTTATAAACAAATGACAATTAAGAAAGAATTAAGCATAATTAAGTCAGTACACTATCAAACCTCCTAGGTGAATAAAGGAGAAAGAAATGAACAGAGATAATTCAAAATAAACAGAAGAAAAACAACCTAATGACAGTATGATAGCTAATGTGTGTTTGGCTGATCTGACCTCAGTGCATGACCACACTTTAAATCATTTTATGTTTTACAAGTTAAACTAGCAGAGTAATGTTATGATAAGGACAATTGCCTTGTTTTTTGTCTTAAAAATAACACTAATCTCTAATATCTTCTTGGGATGTAATAGATACATTTCTAAACACTTTAATATATTGGGAAGATATGAAAAATAGTTCTGTGGGTTTCAATTATCCTTTTCTATTATGATAACTCTTATATTGCAAGTCAGGAACCACATAAGAGTTGTACCAATAATCAAGTTATATCAAATTGAGTTATACATTTACAATCCAGAGAAATGTCCAGTAACTACAGCAGACTTTGACTAGAAATTCATTTCTTAGTATGTTCTGATTCTAAAAGGATCATATGTAATGATGCCTTAGATTTGTAGATACAAAGATTATATCTGATACCTAACAAACCTCAAAATATCTATGTGTTTCCCTTTATTTTGGGAACAATCACCTAAATGTGTGATTTAATATTTTAGTTATCTTTCCCTATATAATAAATTATTTTAAAATTCAATGGACAAAACAGTAATAAGCATTTATCACTTCTATTCTTTTTTTTCCATAATGTATACATACAACAAAATGGCCCACTCTACAACCTGAATTATATAGTTCATCAATTGTCAATTTTTAAAAATGATATAACAATAAAATTAGTCCTGAGATATCTTAGTTCAAGAGCTGTAGCTCAGAGGTACTCAGTAGGTTGAATTCAATATTTATTCTGTAGGTATAGTAATCCTACAATTTAAGGAGGCTGGAGGAAATGCCTCCAATGAAGCTCATGTACATGGGTGGAAAAGTGGTTCTAGTTGCTGATAAGCAGCATCAATTTCTCTTCATTAGAGACAGCTCAAAAGGGTGTTTAGATTCCTAAGGACATGTCAATATTCTTGCCCTAAACAAGTAATAACTGATAGCAAAACAGGTTGATGATTCCTCTTATGACACAAATTTTAAAGTTATGCACCAAATATAACACATTATATTCATTGGAAGTGAATTATTTCAGCTCATAATTAGGGCAGAAAAATTAGTATACCCTTCTGAAAAAAAAAACAAAAATATTGTGAATGCATTTTAAAAGTCCAATACCCCTTTCATTGACCACAGATTACATCTTACCTTGTTGAAAACTCATTTTTGATATCCTCCAAAGTCTCATTTTTGTAAAGAACGAGTCTGGAGCTCAGCATCCTGTCATCTAAATCACGTTTGGGTGCAAGATAAAACTCATTAGCACTAATATGTCAGTACAGATCCTTAAGTGTAATGCTTCTCAGTAGAATGATATGTGACCTACAAAACAAGGTATCTCTCTTCCAACTCCTACATAAAATAATCAAACATATTATAACTGCTATTGGCATTCTTTTCAAAACAATTGGCAAGACAGAAGGCAAACAGAAGTTCACATCAATGTTGTAACATAGCCTGGCACAAATAGGGCATTGTTTGATTAGGACAGAAGGCGCTAGATTTTTTATTGCTTTTGGTTTTGATTTTCTAAACCTTTTGTTCTAAACTTTATATATTCCACATTCACTAACATTCATCCATTAATTTCTCAGTATGTTTTTAACCTATAGATATCACATTTTTTGTGTATTTGTTGTGTTCTATAAATTTATACTATTTATTCACTTCTAGTCATTCCTGCTCAAGTAGCTTTCATTGCTGCCTATATTATTATAATTATTAAAATATTTTAGCATCCTATTAATTTTATTAGAATTCACTAAATGAAACAAAAACTACAGGTGCAAATTTCTTAAAGATGTGTTCCTGTATTCTTTGAAATTTCACTTAAGCTGCTGTATAGAACTATCCTGAAGGATTTCATTAAGTAAGAATACCCTATTTTTAATTAGTTCTTCTTATACTCTGTTGCTTTGCATTTTTTTCTGTGACCCTAGAAATGGATTTTTGTGTCAGCCTCTTAGCTTCATCGTAAGACCATACTTTCCTGAAAGTGTTCTAGATTCGATCTTTATTTGAAAGTCATTTCCTAATTATTGGCATTATTGACATTCTGGGAAGTCTTAAAATTATCTATCAGGCAATGCCTAGCAATAGACATGTGAGAGATCCTATGTAAACAATTGATCAAAGAGGGAAAATATCCGAGCTGGTTTTTCAGCATTTGGGTTTTTGTGTAGATACAAGCAAAATAAAAATGGCAGCTCTATTGAAGGCTGGCACTGAACAATTTTGAAGACTGAAATGAGAAAAACATACTTCAACACCAGAGATGTAGGCAATGCATTTGCATGTGCATTTTATGCTGAGGGACAAAAAGACTGAGATTAGATTTACGGGCAATAAATTTGGGAACATAGGTATATAATAGTGGTCATAAGGTGTTAAACCTGTGTATAATATTTTAACATTCCCCAGAGAGCATCTATTAACAGACAGCCTGTGTTATCTACTATCTCGTGTCAACATGATGGATATAGCTTTGAGCTGGCACCAGTATCAGGAATGGAATCTATCTATGAGTATTACCATATGGACTTTCACTTACCAAGTTCAATCGAGTTTGCCACTGCTAAACATCAAACATTTGGGGAGACATAGTCAATACTGGGTCTTTATACTAACACCAATCTTCAAAAGTTTCAAAGAGCTATGGTAACTAAATTGCACATACCCTAAAAGTGCCAGCATTTGTTTTATAGAATCAGGCAGCTCTTCTAGATGTAGACATATCTTTCTCACAAACAAAGCCTCAGCCAACAACATTGTCTCAGATATGATTGTCTTATAGTCGCTTGTGGGCAATATTTCCCCAGTTTATTGCATCAGATTAATAAACCAATTTAATTGCAAAGGAGTTGTGGGAACAGGAACATCATTGTTCACTCAAGGTTGTATTAAATTTAACAGCATCAAGAAGCTGCTAGTCAATAGAGCATTGGAACATCTTGTTGAAGGCACAGGTGATGGTTTCACCACCCCAGAGGAAAGAGTCTTTGAGGATGGGTTGTCATTTTTTAATAAATATACACAAGTTAGCAATATACCTGGCTCCATGTTGCTAGATAGTTTGGGATACAAGAAATGAAAACAGATAGCTATGCTAATTCTCATTCTGAATGACAAAACTGGAAAATTTGTTTTGCTGGTTGAGATAATTGTGAGTTCTCTAAAGTTTGGCATTCCTGTTCTGGGAAGAAGCAAATCATTGCCATTATTAGGAGCAATGACTGAACTTTAAACTATAGCTGGTTTCTGGACATTTTTAATTCTTTTGCACAAGAGTCACTATTTGGGAAATTGTAATTGACTCTGTTCAGCAAGAGGAATTAGAGATGTTCTTATGTGTGGGGAATCTGAAGTAATATGGGGCAACTAAGGTGATCAATTTGGGCTCTCCCTGGGCCATTTACCTATTAATATAAACTTATAGGAATCTTATTTGAGCAAGTAATGATTGTCAAGAGCTATACAGTTTCTCTGGTGTGAGAAACTGAAAGTGTAAATGAGCATCAAAATGTTTAATAGATAATGTGAAATAGAAAGAAAATGTTCAAAGGGGAAGGGGAAGTACAAAGGGTAGGGGAAAAGAAAGAAGAAAAAGTAATACATATGAGAAAAGGAAAAATTAGAAACAATGTCTTTGTAAATAGGGAGAGGTGGAGGAGTTGAAGGGAGGCAGGGGAGTGGGGAAAAAATAAGAACCAAGTTATATCATGTAAATGTACAAATTCCCAATGATTAATGTCATCATATTGTATACCTAAAATGTACTAATAAAATTAATGAATTAAAGAAAATTAAAAATTAAGAAAAGAGCTAGATATCTGAAAATTGAGAGTTGAATAACATCATCAAGTATGCTTGAAGACTAACTGGAATAGTACCCAGAAGTGAAGAGTCTTGGTGTGTGTAGTTCAAAAGAAAATGCATACCTTCTGCTATTCCAAGACAAACTGAAGGGATAGGGAATATAGTTCTGCATTTATTCATTCAGCAAATACTGTCAACCTTCTTTCTTTCATCAGGAATTCTTCTATAGGCTAGAGCTATAACAAAGAACAAACTGAATCAAAATACTTGCTATAATACTTTTTAAAGTCTAGTGGAAATGTTTAAATGAAAATATGTATCCACTGGCAAAATAATATTAAATATAAGAAAAGTAAAGCAAGGTAAAGGGACATGGTTCAAGCTTAATATTTAAAATAAGGTACTCAAACACTGACTGATTACAATTCTCTTGTGAAGATGGGCAATGAAGCTCTCTTGATTGAAGGGGAAAGGGCTTTCTAAGCAAGAGCATGATGAAGTATGAAATGGTCTGATGAGAAATAGACAAGTTTTAAGAGGAATACTGTGAACAACCAGGTCACAGAGGATTATGAGGGAACACTATCGACAACTGCAGAGATATTATTCATAGAAAAGGATCTGAGCATTAATATTACCAAAATAAGTAAAAGGCAATATCCTAGACCACCATTAAAATCCCTGTTCTAAAGAAAGATCTTTCAAATCAAGATGCTAATAAAATCACTTTACCTTGATGAATTTGGAAAGGAGGTAGTTGAAGAGCTACCAAATAAGTTTAATATTTTATGATCTTAGAGTTTTAAATATTAGCTAAGTACAGTCTTATTGTATATGAATCTAATAATATCAGACAGTATGCACACAGAAATAGTAAATTTCCTCACTATAATCTTCAAATAATTGGCTAACTAGACAGTTCTTAAGGAATTTATAAATTTCAAAAGATTAAAAATATATCTGTGTGTATAACAAAATGTGTAGTCTAACCATAATACTCAATTATACTTTTTTCTTTTGACTAATTTTATTGGTACATTTTAGGTATGCAGTATGATGACATTTGTCATTGGGAATCTGTACCTTACATGTTATATTTTGGTTCTTATTTTTCCCCATTCCCCTACCTTCCCTTCAACATCTAGACTCCTTGCAATTTACAAAGACTTTGTTTCTGTTTCTTTCTTTTTTCATATTTATTCCTTTCTTTTCTCCAATCCTCCCATCCCCTTCCCTTTTGGAATTTTTTTCCCTATTTCACATTATCTATTAAACATTTTGATCCTCATTTACACTTTCAGTTTCTCATACCAGATCAACTATTCAGTATTTACACATTTGTGTCCTATTTATTACTTAGGAGTATGACCTCAATGTGCATCCATTTAGCTAATTGTCACTGGTTTCTCATTCTTTACAACTGAATAGTATTCCATTTTATAAAACAAAACACATTTTCTTTATCCAGTCTCCAGTTGATGGGCAATTGAGCTGTTTCCAAGTTTTAGCTATTACAAACTGTGCTATGAACATGGGTGCATATATATCACTGTGGTATGATTCTTTTAATTCTTTTGGGAAGATATTCAGCATGGATAGAGCTGGGTGAAATGGGACATCAAATCCTAGTTCTCTCAGGTAACTCCATACTGATTTTCACAGTGGCTGCACCAGTCTATCCTCCCACCAATAGTAAAGAAGCGTCCCTTTCCCCATCACCATTTGTTATTGGTTGATTTCTTGATAGCAGCCATTCTTTCTGGAGTGAAGTGGAATCTCAGTGCTGTTTTCATTTGCATCTCTCTGATGACCAGTGATGTTGAACATTTTTTCATGTTTTGTGTTATTTCTACTTCCTTGTCTGAGAAATATCTGTTCATTTCAGATGCCCATTGTTTGCATAGGATCTTTAAATTTGGAGGTATGCTTTCTTAAAGTTCTTTATATATTCTAGATAGTGGACCTTTGAATGAGAAACAGCTAGTAAAATTTTTTGCACTTTGTGGTTAATTCTTCATGCTGTTAGTGGTTTCTCTAGCTGTCCAGAAGCTTTTTAATAAGATAAGATCTCAGTTTTTGATTTTTTGTGCTAGTTCACAAGTGACTGTGGTTTTGTTCATGAAATTTTTTCCTACACCAATGTCTTCAAGAGTTCTACCTAACCTCTCATCCAGATGGTTTAGTGTTTGTATTTTAATATTTCAATCTTTGATCCATTTTTATTTTAGTTCAGTGCATGGTGAGACATATAGATCGGGTTTTAATCTTTAGTAAATTGAAACCCAATTTTTCCAGCACTATGTATTAAACAAGCTATCTTTCCTCCAGTGAGGGTGTTTGGCTCCTTTGTCAAAGATGAGATGGCTGAGTGTGTCCGGAGTTGTTTCTGCATCTTCTAATCTGTTCCACTGGTCCTCAGGTCTGTTTCTTTGCCAGTACCATGCTGTTTTTACCATAGTATCTTTATAGTATAGTTTCAAGTTGGGGATTGTGATACCCTCTGCTTTGTCTCTCTTGCCTAGAATTGCTTTTGCTATTCTAGGTCTCTTCTTATTCCAAATAATTTTTGGGTTGATTTCTCAAGTTCTGTGAAGTATGCTGTTGGAATTTTAATTTGGAATGCATTGAATCTATATAGAAGTTTTGGAACTAAGGCCATTTTTACTATGTCGGTTCTTCCTACCCAGGAGCAAGGGATGTCTTTCCATTTTCTGACATCACCTTCAAATTCTTTCAGAATGCTGTAGTTTTCAGAATAGAGCTCCTTGATTTTTCTCATTAGATTATTAGATATTTCCTTTTATTAGATGGTTTTGTGAAAGGAGTTATTTCTCCAGTTCCTCTCTCAGTGAGTCTGTTGTGCCTATATTGTTTTTTGTTGTGTGTCGAACTTGTATCCAGCTACTCTAATGAATTTGGTTATTAAGTCTAGAAGTCTTTTGGTGGAGTTCTTGGAGTTTTCTATATAGACTATCATGTCTTCTGAAAATAATGACAATCTGACTTCTGCATTTCCTATCTTTATTCTTTTATTTTTTTCTCTTGTCTAATTGCTGTGGCTAATGTTTCCAAAACTATATTGAACAGGACTGGTGGTAGTGGACATCCTTGTCTTGTTCCTAATTTTAGCATGAAGGATTTCGGGTTTTGAACATTTAGTATGATGTTGGCTGTTGGTTTTTCATAGATGCCTTTTATTTGGTTCATATAGAGAATCTCTATTATAATTTTCTGTAGGTTTTTTTTTTTTAAATCATGAATGGGTGTTTTGTGGAACACTTTTTCTGCATCTATTGAGTTCATCTTATGGTTTTTGTCCTTGGATCTATTAATATAGTGCATTACATTTATTGATTTGCATGTGTTGAACCATCCCTTCATATCTAGGATGAACCCCACTTGGGCAGGGTTTGTGATCTTGATGATCTTCCGTCTTCTATGTGCCAGTATGCTATTGAGAATTTTTGTCTCTGTGTTCATTAGGGAGATTGACCTATAGTTCTCTTTTTCAGTTGAGTCTTTCTCTGCTTTTGGGACCAAGGTGATGCTTGCTTCTAGGGATGAATTCGGGAGTATTGCTTCCCTTTCAATTTCATTGAAGAGGTTAAACAGTGGCAATTATTTTTCTCTAAATATCTTGTAGAATTCAGCAGTGAAACCATTAAGACCCAGGATTTTCTTAGTTGGTAAGTTTTTAGTTACATTTTCAATTTTGTTGATTTATATTGTGTTGTTTGAAAATTTTAGGTCTTCTTCATTCAACTTTGGTAATTCATACTTAGCTAGGAATCTGTCCATTTCTTCTGTGGTTTCCATCTTATTGGCATATAGGTTCTCAAAATAGGTATTGGTGATCCTCTGGATTTCTGCTGGGTCTGTTGTAATTTCACACTTTTCATTCCTAATTGCAAGGATTTGGGCCTTTTCTTTCCATTTTCTAATAAGCTTGGCAAAGGGTTTGTCAATTTTGTTGATTCTTTTGAAGAACCAACTCTTGGCTTCATTGATTTTTTTTTATATTGTTCTCATAGTCTCCATTGCATTAATTTCTGCTCTCATATTTACAATTCCTTCCCTTGTAAGAGCTTTGGATTTGTCCTGCTCTTCTTTTTCTAGAAGCTTGAGTTTCAGCATTAGGTTGTTTCTTTGAGCTTGCTCTGTTTCCTAATATAAGTATTCACTGCTTTGAAATTCCCTCATAAGAGTGCTTTCATTGTGTCCCATAAATTCCAGTATGTTGTATTGGCATCGTCAATTAATTGTTGAAACTCTCTGATTCCTTCTTTCATTTCCTCTGTTCCCCATTAATTGATCAAGAGTGTGTTGTTTAATTTCAATGTCTTTATTAAAGTCTGTGGTTTCTTTTGCTATGGAAGTCAAATTTCATTGCACTATGGTCTGATAATATACAGAGGATAACTTCAATTCCTTTGCATTTACTTAAACATGTCCTATGAGCAAGTATGTGGTCTATTTTGGAGAATGATCTGTGAGTAGCCAAAAAGAATGTGCATTCTTATTTTGTGGGTTGGAACAGTCTGTAAACATCAGTTAAATCTGTTTATTCAAGACTTTGTTTGAATTCTAATTTTTTTTTGGTTTATTTTTTGTCTAGCTGATCTATCTACTTGCGACAGTGGGATACTGAGTTGCCCCCTACTATTGTATTAATGATTATTCAACTTTTTATGTGTGTTAGTATTTGTTTTACATAGTTGGGTGCACTAGTGTTTGGTGCATATATATTTATGATTGTCACCTCTTCCTCTTGGATTGTTCACTTTACAAGGATGTAATGGCCTTCTTTGTCTCTCTTAATTAGTGTTGACTTGAAATCCATTTGATGCACAAGTAGAATAGCTACTCCTGCTTTTTTTTCAGGTTCTTCTCATGTGGAGTGTTGTTTTCCACTTTTTAACTTTAACTTTTTGAGTTTATTTTTGAATTAAGTGTGTTTCTTTTATCCAGCATGCTGTTGTATCTTGCTTCTTGACATATTCTTCCAGTCTATTTCTTTTGATTTATGAATTGAGACCATTGACATTGATGATTATAACTGATAGCTATTGACTTATTCTTGTCATGACCTTTTCCTGTTGCTTGATTCTCAAACTTTGCATTTTATTTCTTCTCTTGTCTGATGGATTCATTCTGTTGGGTTTCATGGGGTTGTAACCCCCATTGTCTTCCTAGGATATTGTCTAAAATTTTTGGAGTGCTGGTTTGGTATTAATGAAGTTCCTCAGGTGCTCTTTGTCATCAAATTATCTTATTTATCAATTGATTTTGAAATATAATTTTGCAGAGTACATCAATCTGGATTGGAATTTGTTGTCTTTTGGAGCTTGAAATACTTTGCTTCATTCTCTTCATGAGTTGAAAGTTTGTGTTGGGAAGTCTGCTGTGATTCTGATGGGCTTTTCTTTGTATGCAATTTTTTTTCTTTTCTGTAATTGCTTATAGTATTTAGTTCTTCTATTGGGTTTCTGGAATCATGATTGTATGCCTATGTTTATTTTTTTTTAACATGGCTAGTTGGAGTCCTATATGCCTCACCTATCTGTATTAAATTCTTTTCCCCCGCTTGGGAAGTTTTCTGTCATTACTTCTGTGAACAGTTTTTTTATGCCATTTTCACAACCTCGTCTTTCTTCATTGACTCCGATCAGTCTTATGTTATTCTTTTTTTGCATCACCTAGCAGCTGCGGTCTTGATTTCTTGTGATCCCTTACTATTTTTAGAAATCTTTCTTTTCTTAGTCACTAATTCCAATATTGTCTTCTATACCTGAGATTCTGTCCTCATATTGGCTCATTCTTCTAGATAAAGTTTCCATGGAGTCTTTAATCTCCTTCATATTTCTTTGCATCTGCTTAATGATTCCATTTGTTTCCTATGGTGGGAATCCATCATGATCCTCACTTCCTCTAGTTTTTTAGTCTGTGTCTATTCTAGTATTATTAATCATGCGTTCCACTATGAACAAAAATCTCTGTTATTATGTGAGAAATTATTTCTGATTTTATCTTTTCCAGATACTCTTTCATTGGCAGTTCAGGGAGTACAGGAGGTTGAGTATTAGATTGTTCCATCTTGTTGTGCCTTTGGTGAACTAGAAGTCTGGTTTTGAGTCTTGTTTATGTGTCTTCTCATTTCAATAGATGCAGTCTGCTGCTCCTTTGTTGAGGTGACTCTTTGCTTGCCCAGTGTGCCTCAATTCTCAGCAAGACTCAGAGATGCCTTCTCTCTGCTGCTCACCACTGGGAGTATCCCTGAGTTCAGAAGGATGGATTTTTGAATCCTTGCACTGTGCTGTTTTCTGGTAGGGTTCTTCCTGGGGCCTGTGCACCCTTAGCAGCAGCGAACCCTTAGGTATCTGGATGGGCCTCTTTCTGGAGCCTGTACACCTGTGTGGCTGTTTTCCAGGTGGGCCTTTGGCTGGTGTTTAGGCATGCAAGATGCTGGTGTCTGGATAGGGCCCTGGCTAGGATTGGCATGCATTTACCAATGGTCTCATACTTTTTGAAAATTAAAAAGAACATGAGTATTCTTGAATATTGGATTATTAAAAAATATAAAATATCTTACAACTTTCAATTGATTAATAAATGAAATTCACAGAGAAAAAGAATGTCATTTACTTATTCAATAGATAACAAACAATAAAATTCAATATTTTGCTTATTACTTCTATAAAAGAATTTAGTCCACTTATTCTAACATAGGTTCAGATACATAAGCTATAGAAAGAGTCTCGTTTACAGAACAATTTTGAGCACGGTGAATAAAATAAGTCCCTATTAAATATTAAAATAATATTAAATTATGAAAATTAATTTGTCCTTAGGGTATATGATTTCTGTTTATTTTATCACACTCTCTTATGTTGGTTGTAATTATTCTTCTATTTTGGCCAACAACACATTAAATTAAGCAACAAACAAATTAATAATCAAATAAGTCACATAAAAAGGTTCATATATTAGAAAGAGTGCCATTGGCTTGTGAAAAATACAGAAAGATAAAATTTGTGTAAGAAGATAAAATCACATTTGCAAGAATGATACAATTTACAATTTGAAATTTTAAATCAAAAGCAATTAGATGATTAATTGACATTTTTGTAATAGTGGTATGCTATCAATAATATACAGTTGCTAATAAATAATGATCATGTGAAGCTACTACATTTATTAATTAGTATGTTTAGCAAGCTGATACTGCCTGTAGCATTTCTAAAATAAATGGCATGATGCTTTCTGTAAAAAATCTTAAATGAAAAATCTAGAAAGATTATGTAAACTTCATCTTTGAGTTCAGCTATCCAAAAGTGACTCTCCCCAGCTAGGATTTAGCTCACTGGTGCTGCCACCTGTCTCACAAGCATAAGAACCCAACTTTGATCCCCAGTACCAAAAAAAAAAAAAAAATTGACTCTCCTGTGACTTAGGTAGACAGAAGTTTGCCATATATGCAGTATATTTTTCTAAC
>NW_004624748.1:29797835-29815587 GCF_000247695.1 Heterocephalus glaber | reverse complement strand
AGAAAGAAATAATTTTAATGTAACCATACTTAGAAATATATTGATGAATATCACATTGAAAATATTTTTATCATTCCATCAAATGTCACATATAATTTCATTATCTGCTGGAGTGTCAGTTATACAATATAACTTCAATATATCTTCTTTGAAATATTTGCCATGAGATGCAGTTTTTTTTAAAATAACCCAGGTACATTGGTACAAGCCACAGATATGTGCAAACCTACACATGCCTGAAACATATAAATTTAAAGGTACTAATTTGCACTGCCGTCCAAATACTCTGTACTGTTGATCTACATATATGCACTAAGGAAAAACTTGCTGATGCCACATTATTTTTCCTTTATAAAATAGGAAAAAATAAATTATTGCATACATAATTTGGCGAAATAGTATAACTGCAGTCTTCTTTAACCAAGAGGTGCCAAAGGTCTTCCAAAGTTTTCAAAGGTTCTATTTTGATATTTTTAAAAATGATGATGTGGTTACTTGATTACCATTTAGAATGGAGGTTTAGGTAGACTGCTATCTATCTCAAAATAAATGAGTAAATACATAGCTGAATCATCCTTTTTCTTTAATTTTTTATCAAGAGAGTAAGTAGAGATTCTTACACCTATCTACATGAAATGTTAACAAATCCTGATAATTTCCTGACATTATTAATTCATTATCATGTCATAGTGAAAAACTAGGAGATTTTCAAGGAAATAAGTATGTATTTTTGCCCAATTCCTAATGAGAATAACCCATCTAAGAACAAATCAAAAGAAGAAAACCTAAAATTTTAAGGTGTGGGAATTAATATTTGATGTAGAACCAAAATATTTGCAACTATTTTTAATGCCAAGCCTCAGCCCTAAATAACAAGAATTATTGAGCAAATTCTATAATTTATCTTTATCAAAGTTTTCTCAGATAAAAATTTGGTTAAGAATGTTTATATAAAATATTTGGTGCCGGATGTGGAGGCGCACTCCTATAATCCCAGAACAGCACTGGAGACTGAGGCAGGAGGATTCCCTTGAATTTGAGGCCGGCCTGGGCTACATAGTGAGTTTAAGACCAGCCTTAACTACATAGCGAGACCTTGCCTCAAGAAAAAAAAAATGTTTGGTGTAATGGCAAAATAAGATAAATAATATAAAGAGCAGTGAGTAAGATGATAAAGTCTCCAGAAATGATTCCAATGTAGTTAATAATTATTTTTAAATTTGTTGATTCTTTTCTGATTAATATGCCTATGAAGATTATTAGTATTTGCATTTATCATCCAAAATTTTCAGGTAAGTTTGCTTTTCATGTAATTAAAGCTATTTTATTCAGTAAATATCTGGTTAATTGTTGTACTTAATCTGTTTCTTGTGCACAATCTTCTTCCTAAAATTTTAGATATTTGTATGTTACTGGTAATCTTAATCACTATACAGAATGAAAATGCAAATAAAGAGCATATAAGTAAAAATTTATAAAAACAAATTTAAAATTGTTGATGACCTTTAGGTCTGGGGAATTATAAATTAAGATACATTGTTTTAAACCAAAACCAAAAAATATTACATTTTGAGCTGTGCTACAATATTATATCATTTAGTTTATTATAAATGTGACATTATCTATTATTCTTGTTTTAAAGATGGTTATGTATAAACTATGACATATCAGATCTCTCACCTAATTCCTGCATATATGGTAGAGTTGACATCTAAACACAGGTTTCTGACTTCAAATTTACTGTTGTGTTTGGGTTATTAAGTATTCAAAGTTTATTTTGAAATCTTAAAAAACTGGAACCTTCACTATCAACAGAAAAAACGTTTAAATTTCCCACATATGGGTGTATAAGCAAACTGATTAATTTCCTCTGAGAAGTCTGTAGCATTTCCAGTTTAATAAATCAGATACAGGACCTTGAATATCACATGTAACCTCTTACATGAGAAATCCAAAGTATACATAAATTCAAGAAAAATACAAAAATGAAAGATAGATATTAGGAAAAAGGAATGTAGAACTTTTGCATAAGTGAAGGGGACCAAGAGGTGAAAGGAGAGGGAGGGGAAGTGAGGAAGGGAACACAAAGAATTAAGATGTGTTGTGTGCAGGCACCAACTCGCCACGATGAATGAAATTAGGTAGTACAAAAATGTGTACTCATCAAAAAGAGAAAAAAGAATATATCAATAGTAGTGAAATGCAGTAGCATAACCAGAAAAACAAAAAGTAAGTTGAAGTTATTGACGTGAATTTTACTGACAATAAATAAGGTACCTCATCCTTATGAAAAGGCTGATCACTATGTAAGCATAGCAATAAGTCAGTGCCAAAATTGATTTAAAACTTGTTTAAACAATGAAAGAAATCTGGTTTTAGTAAACAGAACATAGAAAGCTCCATTTTGGAAAGGCAGACAGTTGGTAGAAATCACAGATTGTTAACCAGTTTAAGATTACATCAACTCACTCCTTTCCCCCTGGCTCTCAGAGCTAAAAGATACTCATAAGGATGCTTTCTAAAAATTTAACACAAGATGAGAGGGAGTATTTTGTTTTTGTGGTTCAATAAAACCCTACCTGGCAAGGGTAGATTTTTCTATCAAAAATGTAAACTGCAATGAATCTTAAGCATATTTATTTTTCTCATTTTTTCTTTTTTGTATCAGGGATCAAACTGGTGACCTTGTGCTTGTGAGGCAGGCACTGGAACCACTGAGCTAAATCCCCAGCATTTGGAAACACAAAATATCTAAGAAAAAAAAAATATTTCTGATAACATTTAAGTATAGATATTACTCTAAATAAAAAATAGAAATTAATACATATTGAAAATTAACAAGTTTGTGATTTATATAAATGTTTGTCAACAAATAAAGATACTGAAAAAATTAGAAAAATGGTAAAGATTGCATTGGAATGTTCAAAAAGGTGCATCCATTAAATTAGAATAAAACTTTTCTAAGTACAAGCAATGTCCAAGTAGACACAGTATCAAGTTAAAAATAACACATCATTGAAAAATCTGAATCAGTGTAATATAAATTTAATTGAATAATTCTCCCTAATTCATAATTCAGAGAAAATGAATTGTAAAAATAAGGTAATATGAAAAATGTCAAATGTAAGTACAAGAAATGGAGTTTAGCTCAGTAGTAGGACTTCCACTAGCTTGTACAAGGTCCTGGATACCACGCTCATCACACATACAAAAAAGAAATGTAGGTACAAATTCTATAACTATAAATAAATATTGAATAAATAATTCTTTTTAGTCATTTCTTGGATATATATATATATATACACACATACACACATATACACATATACAAGTATATATACACATATATATGCATACACAAACATAATTGTGTGTTACATTTTTCTGAGGAAGTTTTGGACTTCCTGACATGCTATTGTCATATTTATTAAACATGACATCTTTTTATTATGGCTGAGTAATTTCCTTCATTTAAATAAACCACACTTTTTTTCCAATTTTTCAGTCAAGAGACTTCTAGACTGTTTTCATTACTTAGATATTGGGAATTATGTTGCTATAAACATGTGTTTATCACCCTACTATGCAGTCTTTAATTCTTTTAAAAATATTCTCAGTAATGGAATTATAGGTATAGCTAGGTTAAATGGTATTTCTATTTTTAGTGGGGTTTTTTGCTTAAATTCTTTTATTGGTACATTTTAGGTATATAATATGTTTGCATTTATCATTGGGTATTTGTACCTGTACATGATGTATCTCGGTTCTTTTTTTCCCCCATTTCCCTGTCCTCCCTTCACCACCTCCACCCTTCTCTATTTACAAAGACTTTGTTTCCATTTTTTCATTTTCTCATAATTTGTTGTTTCCCTTCTTTCCTTTCCCCTTTCCCTCCTATTTCCCCTATCCCTTATTTTTAGTTTTTTGAAAAATATCAAGACTGATTTCTATAATGCCTGTACTACTTTACATTCTCACCAATGAGGTAGGAGGTTCTCCCACATTCACATTAGCATTCTTTTTTTAATTTTATATTTTTGATGGCAGACATACTGGAGATGGAATTTTGAAGTTTTGATGTGCATTTCTCTGATTGCTAAAAATATTGAGCATTTCTTTCATGTATTTATTGAGCATTTTTATTTGTTCTAAGAAGTGTCTATTCAGTTCATTTGTCTACTGTTTTACTGGATTTGTTGATTTTTTTAAAGTTAATTTTTATTGAGTTTATATAACCAATATATTAATATCCTTCATCACAATTTTTGCTAGCAAATATTTTCTCCTATCAGTGGGCTGTCTCTTCATCCTAGTTCTTTCATTTGCTATGCACAGTCTTCTTAATTTAATGTAGTTCCACTTGTTAATTCTTGATACTATTTTCTATGCTTTTGGAGTCTTATTCTAGGAATCATTGTCTGTACATGGGGTTTTAAATGTTACCCCTTAGGCTATCTTCTAGAAGTTTTTCTATTTCTGGTTTTGTTTCTGTCTTTAACTCATTTTTGTGATTTTTTTTTAAATTAATGAGGCCTCAAAATTTTATACACAAGACAAAAAACCTTAAACAATGCAATGATAGCAGTGGAATTTGAAGTTTATAAATTCCACTTGACATTTTCAAAGTTGGTACTTTTGTAAAACTCAGTTAAATATAAATTATAAAAGTAGGAGATTATAAATTTATTAACAATGATACAATGTGTGTTTAGAAATTTTGTATTTTTCCTTCTCTGTTGATGTAAAGCTATCACTTCCATTAAGATTGAACACCTGTATAATTCATTCAAAGAATTTGTGGAGACAAATAGCATTCACAAATGATTGTGGCTTTGTGAACACACTGAAATATACTAAGTAATATCTTTTGATACTGTCGACAGCAACTCATTTTCTGCATGTTTCAACTGAATGCTCACAAAAACCATGCCATGTTTAACTGAACTGAAAAGATGAGACCAGCTGACAAGTATGGGGGGTTGTAATTACAAAATGTTAGACGTTAATTATTTAACAGATCTATTTTTAGCAATAGCATAAATTAATATAGTTTAATAAAAAAAACTAACATTTGTAAAAGAAGATAATCCAAAATGAAAATAGTATCAAAGATCATGCAAACAGATGCATTTATAATAGTGAATGGAAAAAGTGTCAGTTAATTTTTTTATTAATATTTTTATTTGATAAATATACTTGTATACATTAGATGGAGTATAGTGTGTTTTAATATAAGCATATACTACAGAATAAATGAAAAACCTCCATAGCATACTCTTCACCTAACTTACTTTTATGATTAGGCCTAGGCATTTGAAATTACTCTCTTATTTTCAAATATAGTGTTACTATTCAGTATTATCACCCAGCTTTGAAACATATCTCAAAGCAATTCTTCTTTAACTGAAATTTAATGTCATTTGATCAACAATTACTCATTCCTCCCCCCAACCTCCATTTTAACCATTGTAACAATTTTATACTATGAGTTATATTTTTGTAGACTCCAAACAGTACAATTATAGTGTTTATCTGCCCATGCCCAGCTTATTTCACTTATCAAATAAAGGTAGTTTGAAAATGAGCCCTACAGAATCTCTAAATTACAGCAAAATGTTTCTAAAGAAAAAGTTTGGTAGGAAAACATCAATGATGCAATAAAAATACTTTCAAATTTAATTTAATGTTCAAAATCTTGTTGGTATTCCTTTATTAAAAAAACAAACAAAAAAGACATGTTCACATATGATTAGGTTCTAAAAAATATTCACTTTCATGCACTTTTTAAAATGAGTACAGTCTGGTGTGTTTTGTTAGTATGGTGTTTTTGTACTCCATCCACTTTGGGACCAATGATGTGATTTGTTTTTCTTCTTTATGGCTGAGTAATACCTAATTGTGTGGGGATATATATATATATATATCACATTTCCTTCCTCGGTGACAGGCATCTAGGATAATTCAATAACTTAGCTATTATGATTTGCATGTTCTCCCTGTGTTTTCCCTCTTAGTATCAAAGTTTTAGGTCATAGTTTTGGGACTTTGATTCATTTTCTGTATGATGAACTATCCTTTCATTCCTAGAATTGGACACAGTGTAGTGCAGACACTTCAGTTTCCTGATATGAACTCGCATATGAGCCTAGGTCTCTCACTGGATCTTTTTGATCTCCAAAGTGCAGAGCCGCCTTTGGTACTTTTCCACACCTGACTCTGTAGGTGGACATTGTAAGCCAATCTCATAAATTCATAAATATATATAAATTATATATGAAATATGCATATGTATAAATACATATATAGTGTGCGTATGTCTTGCATTAAATTTATTTCTATAGTAAGCACTGACTGATACAGATTTTGATACCAGGAGTGGCTCTAGAGAAACAGAACTGTAAAGATGAACTTATTTAATGAGTTTAGGCGTTCCTGGAGTTGCTTCACTAATTTGTTGAGAACGAAAGATACCAAGTCTTCTCCTAATACTGTGGAGAATACCAATATTCCTTGGTATGAACTGTTTAAAGTATTACTTAGTGTAGATCCATTTAATTATTCCAGTTCACTACTTGTGAGATGTACGGAATTTAGTGAGTCAATATATGAAACTTTTGAATATTTTTGACAGAGTGTTAAATATAATGATGCTGGTTGGTTGTTCTTAGAATCTCTGGACAAACAAGTAAAGGAAAACAATCATCTCACAATATCCATAGGGAACCTAAATTCTTCTAATGGTGAAGACAAACTAATAAGAAAAATAAAGAGCACAAAGATTCAAATTCCCACTCCAGAAACACATACAAAATTTAAAAGCTTGTAAATATATCCTGAAATAGAATCTCCTCTCCTTTAATCACAGGGCTGAGATTACAGAAATCCAAACACAGGCCCTCATCCTTCACTTGGCTGAGGTACAGCCTAAGTTTAATGCTCAGCCTCTAAGGTTATTTGCAAGAAAGATGAGGTCACCATCAGAAAAAAATGAGATCCCATAAGTTGGGATGGAGATGTTTGGGGTTACCCTGATGAGTCTGAGGATGGTGAACTCATAGACTTTAATGAACTTACTTTGCCAGAGGAAGAGATTTCCCTACCCGCAGTGGTGGAGGCATACTCACCCCCATGCCATTGCCCTGCGGTGTTGGCCTCTCCTAATACTCATGAGGACACTAATCCTGTTTTGATCAAGCCTGATAATGCTGACACTCCTCAGTATTCACTCTTACCACCCACTGTTGCTTTTAGGCCTATAACCAGGTACAAATTGCAAAAACCTCCTAAGGGTGAGGTACACAGTGTGATCCATAAGGAAGTCTGCTATTCTCCCAAATAACTCGAGTTTTTCTAACTCTTATGAACAGAGGCCTGATGTGCAAGTACGGGAATGGATTTTATGGGTGTGGGATAATGGTGGCAAAATATACACCTGTAACAGGGTGAGTTTGTTGATATGGGCCTGTAAAGCAAAGATTTTGAATTTAATGTTGCAGCTTGTGTAGTAAAGAAAGGTGTTAATAGTTTATTTGGCTGGTTGGCAGAAATATGGATCAAAAGATGCCCCACTGTAAATAAGTTAAAGATGTCATGATTTACTATTGATGAAAGGTTTCAAGGGTACTGGAGTAGATTTGTCATGTCAAACATAATCTGCCACATAGGGATGAACTAGAAAATGTACCCTTCACTAATACCTTGACAAACATTTATGAAGAGAGCACCAGCATCTCTGAAAAGCCCTGTAGCTGTTCTTCTCTGTATGCCAGACCTCATTGTATGGACCACAGTTACTAAACTGGGACATTCAAGGGCAATGGGTTTGATTGTATTTCAGAGTGGCAGAGGGTCAATACCAGCATGTACACACCAAAGGCAGAGGCAGAGTGCATGTACTTTCTATAAAGGACAGAAGGGGAAGGAAATGATTAGACATTTCCAGGACTACTGGACACTGGTTTTGAACTAAATGATTCCATAGGATCCAAAATGTCATTGAGGCCCTCCAGTAAGAGTAGGACTCTATAGAGGGTAGGTGATCAATGGAATTTTAGCAAAGGTCTGACTCACAGTGGGTTAAATAGGTCCTGAAATCTATTCTGTAGTTATTTCCTCCATTCCAGAATGCATAATTGGGATAGATATATTTAGTACTTGGCAGAATCCTCAAATTGGTTCCCTAACCTGTAGTGCAAGAGCAATTATGGTTGGAAAGACCAAATGGAAGCCATTAGAGTTGCCTTTGCCTGGCAAAATAGTAAAACAAAAACATTATCTAATCATATAGGAATTCCAGAAATCAGTATCACTATCAAGGACTTGAAGGATCCAAGATTTGTGGTTCCCACCACGGCTCTATTTAACTCTCCCATTTGGCCTGTGCAGAAGATGGGTGGATCTTGGAGAATGATGGTGAATTACTGTAAACTGAATCAAGTAGTGACTCTGATTTCAGGTGCTGTACAGATGTGGTTTCTTTTCTTGAGCAGATTAACAAATCTCCTTGTGCTTGGCATGCAGCTATTGATTTGGCAAATCCTTTTTTTCTCCTCCATAGTTGCATCAGAAACAATTTGATTTCAGCTGGCAAGGCCAGAAATACACCTTCACTATCCTATCTCAGGGTTATTTTAACTTCCCAGCTCTGTGTCGCAATTCAGTTTGCAGGGATCTTGATCACTTTTCTCTCCCACAAGGTATTACATTGGTCTATTATATTGATAATATTAATCCAATTGGGCCAAGAAAGCAGGAAGTAACAACTACTACGGATTTGTTAATAAAGCATTTGAGAGGCAGAGGATGGGAAATAAATCCCCCAAAATTTAAAGCCTTTCTAACAGTTAAATTACTAGGAGTCCAACGATGTGAGGCATGTAGAGATATTCTTTCTAAGGTAAAAGATAAGTTGTTGCATCTGGCTGGCTCCCTCTACAACCAAAAAAAAAGAAAAAGAAGCACCACACCTAGGGGGCCTATTTGGAAGGATCACATTCTTCACTCAGGTGTTTTAATCAAGCCCATTTACAAAGCCTTTTGGAAAGCTGCCAGGTTTGAGTGGCACCCACATCAAGAAAAGGCTCTGCAACAGGTCCAGGCTGCTGTGCAGGCTGCTCTGCCACTGGGGCCATATGATCCAGCAAATCCTATGATACATGAAATGGCAGTGGCAGATAGAGATTCTATTTAGATAGAGATTCTTTGGCAGGCCCCCATAGATGAATTACAGTGGAAATATTTAGGATTTTGGAGTAAGGTTGTGCTATCATCTGCAGAAAACTAGTCTTTCTTTTGAAAAACTGCCCTTGGCCTGCTACTAGGCCTAAGTGCCAATTGAACATTTGACCATGAAACACAAAGTTACCATGCAACCTGAGTTTCCTATCATGAGCTGGGTATTATCTGATCCACTGACTCATAAGGTTGGAATTGCACTGCAATAGTCTATGACTAAATGGAAATGGTACATATGTGATAGAGCCAGAGATGGTCCAGAGGGTACAAGTAAGTTACATGAGGAAGTTGCCAAATGTTTATGCCTCCTACTCCTGCTATATCACCTTCAGTTTCCCAGTATAACCTATGCCCTCATAGGATATACCATATGAACCCCTGTCAGAAGAAGAGAAGGCTAGGGCCTAGTTTACAAATGGTTCTGCATGTTATGCAGGCACCATCCACAAGTGGACAGATGCAACATTATAGCACCTTTCCAGGACATCCCTGAACAGTGGTGAAGGCAAATCTTTACAGTGGGCAGAACTTAGGGTAGTGCGGCTGGTGGTACATTTTTTCAGAAAGGAGAAATGGCCTGTTATGTGACTGTGTGCTGATTCATGGGCTGTAGCCAATGGTCTGGCCAGATGGTCAGGAACTTGGAAGGAATATGACTGGAAAATTGGTGACAAAGACATTTGAGAAAGAGGTATGTGGAGAGGCCACTCAAGATGGACAAAGTATGTAAACATATTTATATCTCATGTAAGCAAAGCAACCTTGGCATAAGAGAATTTTTAACAATCAAGTGGATAAGATGATCCAATCTGTAGATAGTGATAAAATCTCTGTCTCAGACACTGCTGTCATTGCCCAATGGACTCATGAACAGAGTGGTTAAGGTGGGAGGGATGGACCTTATGCATGGATTTAATAACATGAACCCCATTAACTGAAGTTGATTTGGGTACAGCCACTGCTGAATGCCCAATATGGCAGCAGCAAAGACCAACACTGAATCTTTGATATCAATCACCCTGTGACCTGCTTGCAAGCTGATTATAATGGATTGCTTCCATCATGGAAAGCGATATAGGGCACCAAATAAGTAAATAAATATATCCAAAGAAGTAAAAATCATCCAAACAAGAGAAATATAATTCCCAACCTGCTAGATATCTCAAATGTGAATTTGTGTTTTCTAAAATTGACGAATGAAATCTAGGAACATTGGAGGTGGAGTAAGTAATATTTATTAAGTGAAAGATGGCTACTTCCTGAGGCACAGGAGGGGACACCCATAAAGTGTTTTGCCCACCTACCCCATTTCTCAAAGGTGTTTTATGGGGCAAAGCCACCAGGTGAGGGAGGTACAAAATGAGGCAAAGATATGAGATCTAGTGCTAAATCACACGGTGGGCATTAAGTGGCACAAAACCACGATCAACTGATAAGATTACAAGTATAGCTCCCCAAGTAATATTGACTAAATGGAGATCAAATGGGTAAGCTAGTCATGTAGCAAGTGTACATGGATTTCTCTGAAGGAATGGGCTGGATAGAAATGGTTTAGTCTCCAGTTAAAGTGAGATCTATTTAGAATATCAATCACTGCTATTCACCCCAGGGGAAGTAGGTGGTAGCTTCTCTCCTTTCATAATGTTAACCAGTGAATGTGCCTCAATTATTTTCTATGCTGAGGGCCTAGCTTTGTACAACTGCCTTATAATAATTTCTAAATACCTTAGCTATCTCCAATAAGAGGACTGCACTTTGTCCTTATTGGCATAGACATTTATTCTGGATATGGATTTGCTTGCCCTGCACATAATGCTTTTGAGAGAACTACCATCCATGGACTCACAGAATGCTTATCTACTATCATGGAATTCCACATAGCATTGTCTTTGACCAAGGGATACATTTTACAACTAAATAAATGAGGCAATAGGCTCATGCTCTTGGAATTCACTAGTCTAACAATTTTCCTCACCACCCAGGAGTGGCTGGATTGATGGAAATTTGGAATGGTCTTCTGAAGAGGAAGTTACAGTGACAGCTAGGTGGAAATAGCTCTCAGGGGTGGGGCATGGTTCTTCAAAAGGCTGTGTATGCTTTGAATCAGCATCCACTGTATTTTAAATGAATCCCATAGCCAGGATTCACAGGTCCAGGAATCAAGGAGTGGAAATTGGAATGGTAACACTAACCATTACCCCTAGTAATCTACTAGCAAAAATTTTTCTTCCTGTTCCCATGACCTTATGCTCTGCTGGCTTAGACATCTTAGTACCAGAGGGGGAAAGGCTTATACTGGAATCACAACAATGATACCAACAAACTGGAACCTAAGACTTCCCCTGGTCATTTTGGTCTCCTTATGCCTCTAAGGAAACAAGTTTAAAAAGAGATCACAGTTTTGGCAGAAGGGATTGACCCAGACTATCAATGTGAGATTGAACTATTATTCCACAGTGGAGGAAAGTAAAAATATACTTGGAGGGCAGGAAATCCTTTAGAGTGCCTTCTAGCATTACAATCCCATTATTAAAGTCAGCAAGAAAAACAACAACCCAATCTGGTCAAAGTAATAAATGGTCCAGAAACTTCAAGAATGAAGGTATGAGTCATCCCATCAGGGAAAGAACAAAGACCTGCCTAGGTGGTTCCTAAAGACCAAGAGAATATTAAATGAGTAGCAGAAGAAAGTAGTTCTAAATACCAGCTATGACACTATCATCAGCTGCAGAAATGAGAGTTGTGATTATAATTGTTCTATCCTAATGTTTCCAATATGATATAATGTTGATTTACTTAATACTAGTTCTTAAGATTGTTAAACCTATGCTATAATGTATAAGTTATGAAATGTTAAGATTAAGAATCATGCAAAGAAAACTTGCCTCCTATTCTGGGGGACAATTTCTATTTGTATGCAGGATAGTTATAGCATGTTAGGTGTAATTATGAGCTTGTCTTTGTATTTGGAACTGTGGTTTAAAAAATGTGTCTGGGTGTTCAGAATGACAAGGGATGGATTTTGATATTTAACTGATATTATTAACTTAAATATGACATGCCCAACCAAATGGGGTCAACATAGTTCTGGGTGCAGAAGACTCACCCTAGGGAGGATTGTCACTAGAATGGTATAAAAGGGAAATGAAGAAAAAAAGGCTTAATTTTGTTTCTTTGGAGGAGCTCCAGCCTTCACATTCACCTTGGACATTGTCTCTTGGCTTCCTGCATAGACTCATCAGCCTTCTACCACAGACCCTTTACCCTCCTGATAAGGAGTCGCACAGGACACTGAACTGAGCTCCAGGGCTTCAATTGTATCCTTCAGATCTCTGGAGCACAGGCAGACCTTTTGCACTCTTCCACACCTGACACTGTGGATGAGCATTGTAAGCCAATCTTGTAAATTCTTAAGTGTTTGTATATCTTACATTAAATCTGTTTTTCTGGTAAACACAGACTGATACTCCTGACCAGGACACATGGGAGGAAGTAAAGAAACTCAAGAGTCATTTCTGTGTCATTTCTTGGGTTCTGTGGTACTTGGAAATTTTATATCTTTCTTTTTAAATTAGTCTTCCTATGCTTTTCTGGGATAAATTCAGGATAATTTATTATAAATTTGATAAACTTTTAGGAATGCTCTATTAGGCAAAAATCAGAAAACTATCATCCTTTTAATGCATAATTCTGAATAACTGATATTTGAAAAAGAAGAAAATAAGAATCAAGTAAAAAAAATCCACTGAAATTTGATGATAATACCAAAATAAATATTGAAATATAAAAAAAGATTAAAAACAGGTAGTTATTAAAATGAAATCCACAATGTAGAAAATAAACATTTAAAAAGCCTAATAATTTTTATTTATTCACTTAATATTCAGTTTTCAGCATTATGCATTCTTTTGTGTAAATCCAGAGGTACATGTATATGTTTCTAAAGAAGTTCACTTAGTTTTGTACTGCCTGATATTTGGAAATAAAATCTCCTAGATTTGTTCTTTTTTATTCAAAAAATCTTGACTCCTTATTGAAATAATAATTGCCTTTGTTAAATAATTATGTTGACATTTTCATTTATTTCTTTAACTTTTTAAAAATTTTATTTTATTAGTGCATCTTACATTCATCTTAGGGAGAAGGTACATGTATATAACACATCCTGATTCTCTTTTACTCCCTTTCCCTTCCTCACTCACCTCCCTTTTTCCATTCTAAATCCCTTTTCTGCATTTTCATTATTATTGTTATTATTATTTTAGTTTATGTTTATGACATACCATGTGTAAATTCATTGTGTGTGCTTGATATTTGTACATGACACATCATAAATCCCTAGTTTGTAAAATTTCTAGCAGGTTTTAAGATTTTTTTATTATCTTGATTTCTGCAATTTGATTATAATTTGGTTGTGTTTATTCTGTATCAAGTTTATCAGGTTTCTTGTGTATTTGGGTTTTAAGGTATTAACTTTCAAATTTTTGAAAAAATATTTTTAAAGATATTATTTGCTTTTTCCATCCCAATCTTCCTTTATCTGAGACAATGAAAAATGACATCATTAGTTGAATTCCAGACTCCACAATATATGTTTCTATGTATTCTCAGAATGTGAAACTTGAATTTGAAATAAATTTATTTGAAAATATATGTAAAGATCTCAAGGTGAGATAATCCTCAATTCAGGCTCTCCCTTAATTAATGAGAGTCCTCCTTATAAGAAGTGGGGAAGATAGAGGGACATAAAGAAGAAAAGACCACATGTAGACAAAAATATAAATTGCATTTACAGGCAAAGGGACACCAAAATTTCCTGCGGTCTTCAGAATCTAAAAAAAAAATTGAGATGAATCTTTACTTAGATAGCCAGAAGAAACCAGCAGTGATGGCATCTCAATTTCAGACTTCTAAAATCCATAAATATTAGAAGATGTAATTGTACCTTTTAAAGCCATGTGTGTGTTCATTTCCATAATAACTCGACTAATATACATGATATCAGAATATATATATGAATATATATATGTTGTTTTCGGCAAGTAAAGGAAATTCTGTTCATTTTTTCTCTTCTTTTTCTCAAGGCTTCTTCCACAGGTATATATTCAAGACCATTTTTCCCTTCTACAATATCTTCTCTTTTCTTACTTCCATCTGAATATTTACTTCATTGGGAGCTTTTTTTTAACCTTACAATGTTTCATTTAGTTCCATGTGTGTGTGTGTGTGTGTCTGTGTGTCCATGAGTGTGTACATTGATTTTCCTCATTATATCTTTTTTTTAAATGTGTAATGGCAGGGATAAGTTTTTGTACTTTGTGTTATTCTTTACTGATCTCATTGTGTCTGTCATGTTTTAGTGTCTACTGACTGCTGCATTTGAATCACTTGTTTAAGTGTCTTTGAATATATACATTTTGATTGGATTATGTACAGCATAAATTTGATATTGATGAGATTGGATGTGTTATATCCATTTAAATTCTGATGGATGGCATCCTCATTCTCCATTCCAATGATTTGTGTACTAGTATTCCTGCTACTAATATTATCTCTACTATCACCAGCACTACTATTACCATGATGGCCTACTGATGTTAATCCAGAATATGCCAGATGCCATGTGAAATTGCAGCACTAGTTGGTCAAAATTTTGGGGGAACTTATTACATTGCTGGTGCCAGGTTTCATGTACATTTATCTTATGGTTTTATGGCTCCATTCATTAAAAGGCAAACATGAAACACTCTGCACATTTCTTGGTACATTTCCTGCATAGGTCTCTGGACAATTATACTGTGTCCCATAATTTAGTCATCTCTACCTCTTCCAACATGGTGGAACTCAATGCCAAAGATACTGTTCAACTTGAGTTCCTCATCATCCTTGTGTCCCTTTTTATGGTCCTGAAAGAGTCTCTACTCAAATAGCCAGGGTCATTACGTGATTCACTTCATTTTTGTCCCTTCACTTAACCAAAATAAACCAGTCATTCCTGTAGTTCTATGTTTGAAAATTACTGCCCTACATATTTTGCCTAATTTTCTGATTGTTTATAATGCATCAAATACCTAGTTCCATTTATTATATCAAATACAAAAATTATTAAATTGTGTAATAAGAATGTTAAATTATTAAAAATATTTTGTAAAATTTAATATTTTATTATAAATAATGAAACTACTATACTTAATATTTTTCTATTCTTCATACTTCTACAATAAAAAATGATTTACATTAGAAATAATTTTTCACACATCTATCTTGTTCTTTTAGACAACAACCCAGGATATTGTGGATCTGCAAGTTGTGGTTAGCCCCGTTAGCATAACTGAACATGTTACTATGTTTGTAGTTAGGAAAGACTACTTTTTAAAAATTCTCATTTGGGCTGGCGATTTAGCTCAGTGGTTTTGCCGCCTGCTGCACAAGCGCAATGACCCGGGTTCAATCCCGGGTACCAAAAAAAAAAAAAAATTCTCATTTGTATATCATTCATGGTGGTAGAAATCAGAGGGACAAGTAGTGTTACACTAATTAGGAACAAGTTCTTGATTGTTTGGTAGTTGTTGGTGCTAATTTCTCACATGTTTAATTTTTAGACCAGTTTCAACATGAAAATTTCCATCCCCACAAGGGTCCTTTAGTTTTATACAGTGAATAAAGCTACTCTAAATATTCACGTACACGTTTTTGTGTAAATGTGACTCTTTGATTTTTAATATATCTTAATTAAAAAGTGAAGAGTTAATTCATACAAAACCTTAATTTTTAAACGTTGTTCTCATAAAAAAATGAAGAGCTATATTCACAGCAAAGCTGGCATATTACTATATTAATAAAGTATATGTGCTTTATTGAGTGAATGAGTAAAACAACTATGACACATGCATACTATCTAATAATGCTTAGCAGTAAGGAGAAACATAAACTGACATAAAAAAAAAAACTGTATGAATTCCCAGAAAAAATATTCTGAGTGTAATAAAATAATCCCAAAAGATTATATATTGTATTATTCAGTTTATGTAATATTTATGAATTGACAAAATTACAGAAAGAGAAAACCTATTAGGAGTTAGGAAAGGGGTTAGAGAAGGAGCAAAATGAAGAAGGCTATACAAGGCTAATAGAGAGGTGTAGGAAAACACATTTGTAATTCCAGCACTCTGAGAGCCTGGGCCATTTAGTGACTTAGTGAGACACTTTCAGGGTGTTAGTTACTTTTCTCTCCATTGCTGAGACAAAATACCTGACACGCAAAGTTAAGAGGGAAAGGGTTTATTCAGTTCACAGTTCATAGAGGTTCCAGTCCGTAGTAGGCTGGCTCCAAGACAGGGATGTAAAACAGGCCTAGCAGAGCAGAAACAACATGGTATGCACAAGGTAGCAAAGGCAACAAGAGAGATCTTAACTGTATCTTTCTGCCCCTTTTATCTTTTTCAGACTAATTAGGGAGCATAGTGCTCTTGCCTTTAATCTTAGTGTCCTCGGCCCTAATCCCACCATGACTCAATCACAGGATCTAGATTTAACTACCTCTGGAAAAGCATGAGGCTTTAGGGGAACATCTAAACACAAGCCATAACATTCAGAATACAAAAAAAAAAAAAAAAAAGGCAACATGAGGGACATTTGTGATGATGGAAATTTTTTATCAATGTCAACATTCTGGCAGTGATATTGATTTATAGTTTTGCAAGAAATTATCATATGGGAGAGTGTTTATGGGATTTCTGTATTATATCTTACAATTGTATCTGGACCTATAATTATTTCAAAATAAAGCTTGTTTTATATATTAAAAATGCTTAAATCAAATATATTCACACAAAATAAGTCAAGAATAGAGCAGGCATACCCACACATACACACAGCTACATAGACTGAACAGAATAAAATTGGCTGCTGAGTTGAAGTGATAGCTGAATGTTCTTATATTAACTAGTAAAATATAAAATGTGTGAAAGCATTTATCTTTGCAACTATGTAAAATAGATTTCATATAAGTACAATTCCAGTTTTGTCAAAGGAAATGAGAATTTTAAGTTCAATACATTGGTCATTTAATGTCCTATTCTCCATAAAAGACTTAATAAAGTGTATAATTTTAAATGTTTTATGACTATGAATCAGTATTTAGTAGAATAAGCCCTCAGGACTTTATTCTAACTGATACTGCAGAGTGATTTCCAGTACAGTATAAGTTTGAAATCTTTGAAATTAAGACTATGACTTAAATTCCAATAATATTTAACATTGCTTTACAAAAAATAAACATATAAAAATTGTAATAAAAATAGATCAGTTCTATTAATTCAATATCTACTTAATTAGTGATATTGTTAATCCACGATATGTTAGGTTACAGATAGCTCATTCCCTTACAATTTTTATAATTAGTTGAAATTTATTTTTTAAATTATAATTTAAAGAAATAAAATGCTCTAAATTTAGGCTATTGTTAAGAACATAGTCAATCCAGCATCCAGTGAGATCACCAAGAATTTGGTGTGGT
>NW_004624748.1:29778091-29797735 GCF_000247695.1 Heterocephalus glaber | reverse complement strand
TGAATTAAAAACTACTACAGCCCTTTGTTTATTGTCAAATTTGGCATCATATACCAATTTACACTTAAACTGTTGTCTTTTTAATTAATGATAATCACCCACATATGCACTGATCACTGTCCAAACAATTAATATACTATTATATCTCTCTTTACTGTGAGCCTTTTCTGCATTACTTTCTGTTAGAATCTTATCAATATCAGGAAAGCAACACATAGGCCCAAGATTATGGTAAATAGTTTAAACAAAATGAATACTTAATAATTTAGATTGAATTTTAGATAATTACAGCAGAGGAATTCAAGTCGTTCTGGTTTCTAAAAATCATCAAACATCAAATAATCAAATACAACAACAAATCTATTACAATTTTTAAGAAATTTATTTCAGTTTAATAAAAACCACGTACTCCACAAAGGCTTTTAGAAAAATATATACTGAGAATGGGTCACATATACAAGTTTTTAAATTAAAACAGTATAATTTTTTACTTCCACATTTATACAATATTATATATTACATACTGATATAATTTGTATTTTTTGATTAAATAACTGAGTATCTCAGAAGATTGTAGTAATCAATAATATATATTTGAAATGAGCCAGTACACTGAGTGGTAATGATTCAAATGAGAGATTCATTGATACTTATGTACATTTAAAGATCTCCATTAAAAATGGTTCATGCATATGTGTACAATTCACAACAATTTGGGCATGCTGAAGAGTGAATTTTAATAGTACCCCACTTACTTGAAAACAACGTTATTATAAATATCTACAAATTTTGAAAGAGTGTCTTTCACATAATTGTGGTTCAATAAATATTTCTCAAAATAATTATGATCAGGGGGTGAAGGGAGCACAGGGAATGGGGAAAAAATTAAAACCAAGACACATCATGTACAGGTACAAGCACCCAATGATAAATGTAAACGTATTGTATACCTAAAATGTCCCAATAACAGATTTAAGAAAAAAAGTAATTATGATCTTGGGGCGGCGATGTAGCTCAGTGGCGCCACACTCAGCAAGCGCAAGGTCCTGAGCTTGATCCCCTGGCTCCATACAAACAAACAAACAAAATAATTATGATCTTAACCTGTAAAACTTTAATTTCATAAAAAAATATTTTTTTAAATCAAGGTTTAGTAAGAATGCTTCATATTGCCGGGGATTTAGATCAGTGACAAGCGCGAGGTCGTAGGTTTGATCCCCTGTACCAAAAAAAAAAAAAGTTTCATATTAAAGTTGTTTCTACATGGCTCATATATAAAACTAGAATTTTAGTGGTTTAAAATTTTAATGCACACATTTGAAAGGGTTTCTTTCATTAGGATAATGTTTTATTTGAGTGATTAGCTTTATAATAAGACAGTTATAACTCTTTTTTTGGTCAAAATTGTCAACCATAGAGTCAATTTGTAACAAATTTTATTTTCAGTTATTTATTCATTTATGCTTTTTTGTCTTGTTCCAGAAATCATTTAACATGTATTTTCCTCTATTTTATCAGCATATATATCAGATTTAATGCACCATAATTGTCATATCATAATAGAACCTTTCATTGTTAAAAATATTTATACATAACGTGCCAAGACATAATATAGCAACCCTGTCTTGAAAAAGCCTTAGAATGATATGTTGTTTCCAATAAATATACATCCAGTTCACAAATCTATTTTATAGGTAATATCTTCACATTAATAAAACAAATAAAGACAGTAACCTTACACAAAATGATATTAATAAAAGCACTCGAGTTGTTGACAGGGGTCACAATTAATTATACTTCATTCATGTGAGAAGGAATGATTTACTGCAAATAGTCTTCAAAAACAGTATGAATGGCTTTTCTCCTCTAGATATATAACTTGAAATAGTAATAAAACAATAGCCAAAGATGTAGCTCAGTGGGAGCATGCCTGCCTGGAGAGTGCAAGATTCTGAGTTCAATCTCTGGTACCAGAGAAAAGGCAAAAAAAAGAAAAGAAAAATAATAAAAGGATAAGTTATTTCAATGATATTTTGCTGTATTAATTTAAACCCTTTTAAAATTGTAAGCCTATTATTTCAACTTCTTACATTTGACAAAAATTAATGATATTTAATATATATCATCACTTCCATCAGAATATGGAATTTTTAAAATGTCATATAAATCAGTAAATTTAAATGAGCTAATCTGAAACTAATTAGTTTAAACTAATCAATACATTGAGTGCAAATATTTATATACTAAATTATTTTGGTATTTCTTTAAAATACCATCATTTTATATATATATATATATATATATATATGAGAAATAATTTATTTCTTAGACTAGCACAAGTTTTAGTTTTGGTGAATGGTAACTTAAAATGGGATTAGTTTTGGTAGTACTGGGTATTGACCTCAGGACCTTTGCACTGAGTTATATTCTCAGTGCGCATTTATTTATTGAAATTATTTTATTTTATTTTATTTTATTTTGAGAGAATACCACTAGTTACTATATCACTAGTTTTCTCAGACTGGATTTGAAATTGTGACCCTCCCACCTCAGTCTCTCAGAACCCTGCTATTACAGGAATGGACCACCACACCCACCTGGGATTAATTTTTGACATTTATTTTTAATCTTTATAATTTTATCCTTTTTGAAGAATACAAATATCTTACTTTGGGAAATGCAAATATTCATCTAATACTTTTTTACTGCCATCTACATTAGTGCTGTGTTGACTGAAAAATATAAATACGGAATATATATTTTGCCTTTCAGAAGTTTACACTAATCAGAAACTCATTTTATAAAAGGCCGGATGTTTAGCTCAGTGGCTCTGGCACTTGCCTGGAAAGTGCAAGGTCCTGAGTTCGATCCATAGTTCCAGAAGAAAGAAATAAAGAAACTAGTTTTATAAATCAAAGGTTTTACTATAAATGAAGTGGTTTTTTTTATAAGAATGTGTGGAAAATATCCAGCAACTGGATTTATTTCTGAAAGTCAGACAGGCCTTTGCATAATATTATAACTTTGCACTAAAAATTGAGGAATGATAACAAATTCTACAAATGAGAAATCAATGTTGCAAAGTCCTAATAGGCAAAGGAAATAGGATGGATTGAATCAGTCATCAGGTATGCATTCAGCATCTTCCGTTACTACCATAGGCAGGTATTTATGTCAAAAAAAGAGAGAGGTGTAGAATTGCACAGATGTAGCCCCTCGGAAAATCACTGTGAATGTGCTGAGCGTGCTAATTTGTGTTGCAGCTTGCCATCCCCTCTCCTTCAACACACATTGGTTGCCAGCCACAGATGCAGCTCGTGTATATCTCACAATAAGTTCATTCCTGTGTCTGCAATTCCAATCTTTCCCTCTTTGAAAATACACACTATGTAAATCCACTAAAAATGTCTCAATAGAAGGGAGCTAAATTTATATCCAGATACGTAATCCAAAGTGATATTAAGAACCATTACTTCTGAGGTTCCAGAATCTTCAGCTGACACTATTTTCTCAACCTCTGATATACATTAACAAAATCCATATCATTCAGGCTTAATAGATCAAATGTACAATGATAAAAATGTGAGTAATACTAAAAATCTTTATACCTATTTTAACTGAAAAGTTTCATATGCTGGACACCAACTCAGTTTACGCAACATGAGAGAAAACAACAGAGATGCTTCGTGGCAAATGGAGTGAAATTCTGGGCCTCTTACCTAACTGATCTTAATTATAGTTTTAAGAGAGGATTTTTAGCCTAGAGATCATCATGCCTGTTCCTGAGACCAGGAATTTTGACAGAATTTGGCAGAAGAAAGCTAGACTTTACAGTCATTTACATATCCATAGGTTTTATGAAGTCTCAGGAATTGCCTTAGTGTAATCATCACAACCTCTTTGTGATAGCCCTAGGCATATCACTAATAATTGTATTAATATACTTAGCAGTACTTTCATTTCAGTTCAGGGTGTTATCCAGCACCCATTTCAGAATCTTCTTTTTCAGAAAATTGTCTTTGAATAATTATCTGGTCCACAAGATTTTATCCCCAATTACCTGAGTCTATGAGAGCTTTACCATGGTTATTTCTGCCCTCAGCCTAATTGTTATTGTAGTTTTTATAGAAATTAGGTATGGTCTCAATTTCACCCTTCTTGTTTTGCTTTATGACAGATGACATATGGAACTGGATGCCAAACTAAGTCACATGAGAGGAACATGGCTACAACGATAAAGGGTTCATTTCTCAGGTATTTTAGACTATCCTCATTACAAGGAAATTGTATGAGCTTGACAGTTAACCTAATTTGAACATATTCTCTCATAAATCCTAGTCTATTACAAATTATATTTATGCTTTGAAACAAAAAAAATCCTTTTTCCAATAGAAGCAAGAATGGTACTTTGGAGTTAGTTATTTTGTTCAAATTTGGCTTCATCACTAAATAGATGAGGTGTTTTGGCAAGAAAATGGATCATCATTTGCCATGGATTTCTCTTCTATGCCTCAATATTCTCCTATTTCAGAGGGTTTTGTGAGAAATAACAAATATATATAAAGCACATGGAGCATATGCAGTCATGTAGTCAGTGTTACACAAGTGTTACTCCTTATTTTTGCCTTTATCATTCTAACAAATAAAGACCTCACGATGGCAGGCAATGTTTCTTATAGGAAGGGACAACTGAACTGAAATCCAAAGATATATAAATTCTAAGTAGGTAGGAAGAAAGTGAAATTCCTTGAAAAACATAAAATTATTGAGAAATTAAGACCACTATGGAAAAAATATATAAAATATAAAAATACAATATAGAATTGAAACATTTAAGGTGTCAGATAATACAGGTAATGATAAACCATATGAAAAATATTATTCCATATTCCACGAGTAATAAATACTTTTCAATTTTTTGATAAAAGGGGAAAACTGGTAAATTTTGAGTTTACAAATTTATTCACTTGTAGTGTAGAATATACATTTAATTCTAGACAGTTGGTAAAAAGTTAATGTTTATAAAGCAAGACTAGTCAAAAAGAGCAACATTAGAGAGAAATGTTCTGCAAAGAGAGAAAGGTTTATGATTGTAGCAACTGAGGAGAAACTAAGGTTAAAGAATGAATATCGACTTTGGATTACATTTAAAGTCTTTTACTAGGACAGAAATTCCATATGAATTATGAAAATGTTTGCACAGGAAGTGACTTAATTGAATTTACTCAGAAAAATTACAATGGAAATAATTTTCATCAAAACATTAATTTCTTCAAAAGTTACTAACTGAACATTTACTCTGTGTATACTAGAATGGCAGAGGTTGGGATATAAAAGTTAAATTAAAGAATACAAGTGAATAAAAAAGAAATATAGAGAGAATAATTCTAGGAGATTGTTACTAAAATTCTGATGAGAAAAATGTTTGAATTAAAAATTGGAAGAGGGCTAAAAATAATTTAGGTGATGAAATTCTGTGTAAAGCACACATCAGTACCATTTGGGGCTTAACTGTGTGTGTGTGTGTGTGTGTGTGTGTTTGTGTGTGTGTGTGTTTATGTGTGTGTATTTGGATTTTAATTTTAATTTTGGGGGCCTTCTCACTGAGCTATAACCCCAGGATTTGTTTTTGTTTTTGTTTTTGAGACACGGTCTGTCTAATTTGTTGCATAGCACAGGGTGAGCTCAGCATTGCAATCCTCCTCAGCATCCGAAAGTACTGGCTGAAAGGCACAAGTAATCTAGTTTTAGTATAAAATACATGATCTTGGAGTTTAAATGGCACCTATTTTTATTCAATTATTTAAAAATAAGCTTGTCTTACTATCTGAGCAATATATTTTATATCATGTCGCCTTACTTAAGACTCTAGATTTTACTTCCAATCTATTTTTAACATTTAACAATTTTCTAAAACCTTTTAAAAAATTGTCATTATTGGAATAATTCCATTTCTTTCCCAATTAGTTTAAGAACACACTTTCTCTTCTATCTTTTCCTTCTTTATTCCAAGGGAAAAATATGTATTTCTCTGACAAAGGGTAATACCTACAATTAGACACAGAAATTTTCACTCTCTTCCTCCTGAAATACTTTGCTGTGCTAGATTTTCTTTTATTTATATCGTTTTTCTTTTTTATTTTATCATTCTTATAAATATAAGGTAGTAGGCATATCCTATCTACTATAAAACAAATCAAAGCAAAAATCTAAACCTTCTCAATATTCATGTATAGCTACAAATTTTTTAGTTGTTCATTTCAAAATAGATTTTCTAGGCTGTTTTGTTGAGCCCAAATCCAAATAATTTTACAATGTAAATTGACTTCACACTCACCAATCTACAGAAATTCTTTTTTTAATCAATATTTCTAATAATCTCCACATTCTAAAATTCTGTGAACCTAGTTTGTCATGTCTTATACTGCCAATCTTTGAAACTATATTTCAACAAATCATCCTTCAGGAACTACCCTTATTTCTTGGCAAAACTGAAAGAATTTACAAGTAAGTTTTCTTGTTTCATAAATAGTCTAGCACTGCAATACCATTTGACTTTTACTTCTTTGTCATCAGATTTCTAAAGGAGAGGTTCAGTTCTGTAATTTCATGTTTTCTATCCACACTTTCTATGTGTGTCAGTGCCACCTGTGTTCTGGAATCTCACAAGTGCATGAGAAAATAATTGCATAATATGTACATAAAATTATGTATGTAATTATTGAGGGTACATTTGTATGCACTTGAATGAAATAAAAATACAAAAAAATGTAATCTATTGGAAAATTAAAACTAAGTCATAATTAAAATTCTCATAATGGTGAGTTCTAGATTAGTGGTTCGTGTTTGGTTTGAGACCCTAATATAGTTGCCTATGCTATTATATTTTCAGTATGTCAATGGTTAAAAATTTGAAGTAATATAATATTAATTTTATTACTAATTCTGATATTAAAAATGTTATTTAAAATCCAAACTATTATATTAACTACTTACAGAAACATTGTTAATTGTCATATTCTGAATACATACTATTATCACTTTGAACAAATCCTAAAAATATATCCATTTCCAGAAATGATTATATATTCCTTTCCCTTTATCTGCAATATTAAATTTAATACTAACCAATACCTGTAAACTAACAGGAAATGCTTCCATCTAATAGTATTTGAGAAAACAGACAATGCATAGACTGATATAATTCTGTTATTTTCAGTGCATATTGTAATATTAAATATATTAACTGATAACCTGTGAAAAGTGTAAATTCAATAAATTCTCATTTTCTTTAAATTGGAAATGTTTAGACTTTCTTACAAATGAAATCTTACATCATTTTTATTGCTAATTATTTTAAAATTAGTAGTGTCTAAGGGAAAATTATTTCACTTAGAAATATATTATTATCAAAGTTCATTATAGAAATGCTGTAACATAGTTTATCATCTGTTTTCTGAATGTTTCTGTATATTTTGATAGATAGAGTGAATAATGTCAGAGAAATTACCAAAGTCTATAATTTTAATACAGTGAAAGTATTATTGTCTTCAATAGCTAACATGTTTTGTGTGCAACAAACCAGATACAGTTCTCTATGTTTTGCCAGCTATCACTTGACATTTATCACTTAATTTTCCAATCTCCTTTCTGCCTTGGGCACCTGATCTTGCACTATCTGTGGGCTTTGTCCTATCTGACTTCTGGGTGGATTCAGTCATTTAGAAGGCATGGCACAATATAAAAGAGTGAAAACTGAATGCTTCATTTATCCACATTAACCTTACTTGCTGGATCCTCTAATTCATACATCCTCTCAAGTCTGCCTTGTATATACAACTCTTTCTAAAATTTTTAATAACTGTATCTTTCCCTAGTGTTCACAATTGCACTAGCAGTATTGCTGATTTTACTAGTCCTAGGAGGACTGAAATATCTCCTGTGAGTCCCATTCATCCTTCTCATACATTTAAATAACTCCATTAAATCCACTTTCTATCATTCTAGTTTGAGTGTATGAACTTATTTTTCCCTCTGAGACAGCCACAAAGTAACAATTTAATTTTACCAATAAACATTTGATGGAAATAATTTATAATCTGCACTTTTCAGATAAGAGTTGCAGTAGACAGGGTTTAAGGCATCCAGCTGTTATTGCGTGGAATTGAGATTTGAATTAGTCTGGAGATAAATAAGATTTAATCAACAACCACACTTGTATAGCACAAACATACATACACATATTGCAAAACTGAAATTATGCTAAGGATATGGAGTCATTTAAATAACATTTTTAATTCAAAATGTTAATTCATTTAACATTTTAAATTCAGAAAGAGACCAAGTGCATTGATTGTTCTAATCTCTAACAATATCACCTAGGAAAGATTTCCAAATAGGAATACAGGCTGAGAGGTGACCAAACTTTGTCAAGGATCAGTTGAGGTTTTCTAGTGACAATTGTAATAAACTCACATAAATCATAATAAACAGTATGTAATTATATGTCATTCCTTGATCACAGCAGTTATTAGTGAAAATAATTTAAATGTTGCAAGGAGAAAAAGGTGAAGTATCTCATCAGACACATACAAAGCTCTGGGACTCCACTAAAAAAAGCCTTTAGCAGCAGAGAGTTGTTCCTTCTCTGAGCAAAGGGGACTCAACTCCTGCTTATGTCAGTCTGTGGACAGATAATCTTTTCCCCAAACATTAAGGTCCTTCTGGATTTATAAATAATTAAACATGATATGAATAATTGAAAAAGATAAATCCTCTTAGATACCACCAATAACTGAATGTTGAATTCTATACTGAAGTAAAATGCTATGAAAATATCAATATGTTTCCTGACAACCAATAATTTAAAAAAAATTGAACATACATTTTCAATGCATCATTTCTCTGCTTCCTTATGGCTAGTAATCCTGAGAAAATCACTGGCTCGTGGGCAGTCCTACCTTCCCCTGGTAACTGACCTTCATACCATCACACTGGCTTTAACTGTGAGGGAATAATCTTTTCTTAATTTCTCAAATCTTATATCCTGCTGTGAGACTTACTGAAAGTTCAGGGAAAATGACAGGGAATTATAGTATGGATAAAAATTTATATTTCTGCCTAAGCCTTTGTACACTTCTACTCCATTAAACCTCTGCATCCTTACATATTTGTATCAAGATATACAAATGTCCAGAGGCCAAATTGTTTTCTCATCCTAAAATGAGATTGAATTCTTGATATCGACATTGTTTGAATCATAATTTATCAAATACTTTTTCCTTTTCTCATTGTACACTCTCTCCCTAGATTATCATAAACTATGCCCTAAGGTAATTATTCAAAATATATCTCAATCCTAGACATTCAGAATCCCTCTAGGGTGTTTTGGAATTGTGTATATAGGTTCCATGTCATGTCCCAAATGGAGCTTAAATTAAAAAGTCCAATATAGCATGACAGTTTTCTAACCTTTAAAAATATTTGTACTTTGTAAGTTTTCATGGAAAAAAATACCAGTCCAGCAGCAAATGTTTTGCCAGCTTTTCCAAACATAAAATGTCACAGAAGTGACATAATAAAATCGATAGTTTTTTAAAAAAAAATTAAAGCCCTGTCATCTTTCTTATGACCAAAAGAAATGAGTCATCCTTGATTTTACAGAATCCTATATTAAAACTGTCACCAAATTCATACAATGACCTATATACCTTTGGAGTCCACCAACGTGCTTCCATTCCTTGATATAAGTCTAAATTACCTTCATCCCTCAAACTAATCTAATTGCATGGTAATTGATTTCATTTATACTCTCTGTATCATTTCTCAACAAGAGTCACCTATATACCAATTAGCCTTTCAAACAATTGTTTATGTTATCCCATTGAAAATAAATCAAAGAATTCCACTTGTTTTCAAAAGAAAATCAGGCCCTGCACAACTTCTTTCTTTGCTTATTTTGTCCTTTTTCTTCAAATATACTCATGTCTCCTGTATAAAATTACTATTATTCCATTCCCTGCTTCAACATCTTTCCCCTTTTCTTTGGTAGAAATCACTCATGTTCATGCTTTGGTAATTCTATGCCTCTAATAAACATATAAGTTAAATTAGCACCATAATTTCCTCCAGGACACCTCTAATCTCTCTAACAGGTAACTGTCCCTATATGGGTTCACTTATTCCATTTCTATTTATATGTGTTTACTTGAGCTATTATTTAATGGGTATTTGTCTTAGTCAATACACAAATCCCATTTTTAAAGGTGTTAATAGTTTGTTTCCCACTAATGTTCTCAGCCTACAGCACAGTTCTACAGACAGTACTTTATTATATATCTGTTAGATAAATAAAATAATAAATGAATATGTAACAATTAAAATACATTTGTCTTCCTTGGAGACAATTTTGTCTCAATGATGAGTGTAAAATTTCAAATAATAATTCAAATAAATATTTTATGAAAGAATATGACATTTATTCATTTTAGCCAGATAAATTTTCTATGTTATTGTCTTTCTGTGAAATCACGTTACTTCATCATCATCATCATCATCATTATTATTATTTATATTGTTAAGAAATTGGTTTAACACTTTTATTTTTCAAACTGCATAAAAATCTCTTGATCATTAGGTAAATTCATTTTTTTCTTATTAATTTATATTCCCGTCCGTAAAATATGACCAAATTTAATCATGATATAAAAGATATTTCTTTAATAAAGTTTACCTGGTTAATGACAAGATAAATATCAGAGATTAATATACTTATATAAGTAGGTTGTCATTTTCCTGTAGACAGCATTACTTAACATTGGATATTTTTAAGTAAAATATTAAAAATAAATTATCATCACAAATCTAATGGTTGAGAAAATCTACCAGAACTAAAAAGTAAATATTAAAACTTCTTTTCTATAAATAAAATGCCATATATTTTTTACCTCAAAATACAGAAAATAAATTTTTATTGTCCTCTCTTCATAGTTGAGTATACAAATAAGCATAAGATTTACATCTTGCTTTTACATGAAATTATAAGGAATTTAAAAATAAAATGTATACAATGTGGTATTTACAAGACCAAAGTATTACTGTCAAGTTTTCAATTATACTTAGTATTGTATACTTTAATTTTTATTAATATAGCTTCCAAAATTGCATTTGTGATAAAAGAAATGTACAAGTATCATGCCAATAAATTTATTCGAAACACAATATCAATCAGAACAATGTAATTTTCATTTTATTTCCCAAATTAACTGTCTTACACTTGTGTTCATAGATATATAATAATTCAATAATTCATAATTGTTTAGAGGGATTAAAATTAAGAGTTTTAAGTTCAGAAAATCTTGTTTCCATTTTCAAATAAGCTAGTTGCTAAAAGTGAGATTTCCATTAATTTTCTTAAATGTCCAACACTTCAACTTTCTCACATGTAATAGTTGAGAATTGAGTGACATAAAGCGTGTAAAGTGCTTATCCCTTATGGAATATAACTGCTCAATAATATGTGAAAGTACCATTATCATTATTTCAAATATAAATTTTTACAAACATGATGAATAAAAATGCACTTTTTCATCTAAAGGAACAAATATTCTTAGACAATTCATAAGCATTTAGGAAATTGAACTTCAGAAAAAATTTAAGGAATATTTTCCACACATATATAAAGCATGAAGTTTTATTTTGTGCCATTGAACTATGATGAGAAATCTCATTCATTATACAAAACTACCTTCAAATTTGCTCTCTGCTAAGTCAGTTTAGAATTATTTTTACACAAAACACTATATACACCAACTTTGGAGAAAATATGTGGAGATTCTATACATTCTATAAATATAAATAATGCAGTTATTTTTTTTTTGCTCTGACTCATTATAAAAATTGATGTATCTTTGGGGATCCCAGCACTGGAATAAAACTAAATTCAAAGAATTCTGAAACTGTGAAAGCCTACAATCCTTCTCCAATGTAAAATAATAATAAAAAAAAAAAACTTTAAAGACTTTCCTTATCACTCATGTTTTTCTGTAGAATATTATCTCAACCCAAAGAGTTCATTTTAAGCACTCCATTTACTACTTAGGCCCTTCAGTATGTTATTGGCAAAACTGTTGATTTTGACAAATTTAGCTGACTTATTCTATTAATTTTTTACCTCAATATGTAAAACAGACATTCTTTATCTTTATTTCCACTGAGAGCATTAAAATACAATTGATCATTTATGAATTTTAATTTCAAATATGCATAGTAATTTTTACCAATAGCACATCATGACATTTGTATAGAGAGGTAGAACTAAAGATTTGAGACATTTTTCAACTTTGTATTCACCAAAAAGATTTTTAAATTAAAATTGAAGGTCAAATTATTTTCTTTCATCTTTTTTGTCCATAAAGTCTCCCTCAGACCTATCTCTCTCTCTCTGCAAACACACATGCACACACACACATTCACACAGACTTTTATACCAGTGTGATAGTGTAAAAAGCAAAAAGTTCATCTTGAATGTTAATGCAAATATAAATAATTTCACTATTACATAGTCAACGACCTCAGTCTTATCCATTCTGATTATAATTATGTCACTGGCTGGTAATAAAATACCCTATGATACTAAATTTTCACTATACATGTGTTAAAATCCTTTTCAAAGTGAAATGAACTTCAAGGCAAATTCTTGTTTAGACAGAGAATACAACAGCCCATCAAGCAGATATGCAATTAATTTTACTGCATGACCAAAGAAGATGAGACAAACTGTTTTTTGTTGGTATTCTGAAGACATCAAAAATTTCCCACTATCTAGATCAACCACCACTTGCTTCTTTATGTTATTAATTACATACTAGCTATTACACAATAATCTCTCATAATATAAGTGCCACTATTGTTATTATCCTGTGTTATGGTTTGTGTCTAGATGTTCTCTGAAAAATCTCATGGTGTCATAGGTGGGCCTTTTCACAGGTGGCTGGATTAAGAGTGTGTGCTACTGGGATCAAAGGTGTGTGATTAGTCCACTAAAATAGTCCACTGATTGGCTTGGCATCATACTGGGTGGGAGTAAGAGTGCCCTATTTTGGGTGTGAGTACTATCCGGCCTAAGGGTATGTAGGCTAGAAGTTAAAAGGGATAGAAAGAGAGTCCCTGCTTGTTGCTTATTGCTTGTCCCTTGCAGCTTGCTGCCTTCTGGCTGTCCTGCTCTGCCACAGACGGTTTCTCCTCTGAGATGCCCTTCTGCTAACACACACTGCCTTGGGGTCAGGCAACTATGCACTGAAACCTCAACAAACTGAGCCAAATAAACCTTTTCTCAGGAATGAGAAAAATTAACTAAGACACATTATATATAAGAAGAACATAGTGTAAAACTAATGGAAGTTCATATAGCTTTTCTAATACTGTAGAATTTCTCTTACAATACTTGTTAAAAATGTATATTCAGAGTTGTGACTCAGTAACAGAGTACTTACCTAACATATGCCAGGCTCTGGTACCACTCCCCCCTAAATGAGAGAAAGAACAAAAAGAAATTATATTTTATTCCTTAAATATTTTTGAAATCTAATCTCTTTCCATGAAATTCCCTTAAATATGTCATTTTGAAATTAGAATATGCAGTTATCAATAAATAAATGATATATAATGTCATTTCCTAAAGAAATGTGTTAGAAAATTTAAAGTGATTTTCTCATTACCCAGAAGACATTTTATTATTAAACACCTTTACTTAATTTGTAGATATAATTATGGCACATGGCTCAATCAGAAAATTAGAAAAATTAATTTATGATGAAAGCAAAAATACGCAAAAATAGTAAGATTAACACAGAACTTTGGAGAATATATTTTATATGTATAATTTGGTGGATATACATTAATTATATATTTCTACAACACAACACTATGTTTGTACGAGCTACTTGCCCATTGCTGGGACAAAGTACTCAACACCTACAAATTAAAGGAGGAAAGGTTTATTTTAGTTTATAGTTTATAGAAGTTTCATTTTATAGTTGTATATTTCCAAAGCAGTGTGACATGCCAGATGAGCACCGTAGAGGAAAAACAGTCCATACTTAGCAGGCAGGAAGCAGTGAGACTTCATTTTTCTTTCCTTTTTTATTCCATTCAGGCCACAAGCCTATTGGTTGTGACCCAGGGTAGGTTTTCCTTTAGAAAATCCATCATCCACACCCAGAACTATGCTAAGGTAATCAGTGAACTAATCCAATATCAGACACCCATGATCCTGTATCACACACCCATGATTTAGTAGCTCCCCAAAGCCTCACCTATGAGTGCATGAGGCTTTTGAATGACCTTTAGAGATAAGGGACAACAATGTTTTAATATTATATTTTCTTGTATTTAGCCCACTGATTTATTTGCTATTGGAAGTTGTGGTTTTCTGTATATCTCTAGCTAAACTGCTTAGTAGTAATTTAATGAAGAGGGCTAGAATAGGAAAGATTAACACGAAGTCTCAAGTTCTTTTAAAGATATATAGTATAATGCCTACTTTAGAATTACCATAAAACTATCACTTGAATCAGTATCCAAAGGTAGGGAAGAAGGTCAAAGAAATTTATTTTTGCATGATCTATCTTTAAGATCAACAAACTCCAATTTCTTGCATACAAAATAAAAACTTTACTTTTGACTATTCCAAATTGCTTAATTTATATGTGACAGAATGTTAAGATTAAATTACAAATGTATAAGGTTAATAGCAGAAAGAGTGTAGAGAATAAGTATTTCTTTGAAAATAAGCCAACGATATATTATCAAAATATACAAATGAATCTGCATGTAGACCTCAAAAATAATGATCACTTGTAGGACCCTTAAGACTCTGGGTCTCTTGTAAGTGAAACACTTTTCAATAAATATTATATTTCTAAATTAGGAATTGAAGAGACTTCCCCTAATGTTATGTTGCTGCTGTATTTATATGTTCTCTTGAAAATATGCAGTATTGTAAAATAAATCAGATAAAGAAGTTTAAATAATAAAAATAGAAAATAATGTTCATGAAAACATTTTTACATCAAGCCTCTCACCTTATCCAAGAGGTTATTATCATGAATTAAACTGTGCTAATTGGAATGATATATATTTATGAATGTACCAGAATTTTTTGTTTTTAATTTGAATATTCCTTTTAAATAAGGATTAATTGTTGTGTCTTAAAATGAAATTCAGATAAACATATATTAATTTTCATTACTTTTTTTTAGAGACAAGATCCCACTATGTATAGTGAAATCACTATATAGCCCAGACTGTTCCCAAACTTGAAGCAATCCTCCTGCCTCAGCCTCTAGAATACTGGAATTTCAAGTTTGTGACACCAAGACCAATTTTCTCAAGAGAAATGCAAGTCACCGTTCAATCAGAATATATAATTTGAAACCTTTTAATCAAAGTTTTTTTTAAAAAAATTCTACAGTATAAAGTGTTTACAAATCCTGAAGAACAAAGTTTTCTATAATTAAAAGTTACAACATCAAGATTGCATTTCAATAATTTAAAAAATTTTTCAAATTGGTTAACAACCAAGTGGGATATTTTTCCTGATCTTTATTTTCTTTGTCAAATGAACATTTCTAAGTGTACTATTTTGTCTCAAATATTGTCACTGTGACTTCTCCCAATTGTTTTTTTCAGTTTTTTACAACTTACGTAATGCACTAAAAATTCAAGCTTGCGTTTTCTATCAAATTGGAGACCAAGGCAAAAATATACCTTCAAGGGCCAGGGATTTAACTCAGTGGTGCTGCTGCCTGCCTCACAAGCACAAGGTCCTGAGTTCAGTCCTCAGTACCCTCCCCCCAAAAGAAAAGTAGTTTCAACTTCAAAGTAATTTCATCTTTTAAACAGATTGAATGAAATTGAATTTACTTTTACAAGATGCATGTCACGTACACTTATTTTATATGTTTTTTAAAAATATTTGGTTAAAATCAAGAAAATTTGTTTATAATATATTAACTATCATTACCACTTGCTATTTTAGATACTAAAAAAGTATACTTTTTCCTATATTTCCTCTAAATGTACATATAATGTATCTAAAATCATTATAAACCATTTAAATTCAAGGTGTTGATTTGAGCAAATAAAAGCTTACTGAAAAACCTTGAGAAATACAAACGTGGGAGAAGGCCATAATGGACAATTTCCATTGCACAATCCATAGCTGAGTACAAGTCTATGAAGATTAAACTGAAGAGCAAGTTTTCTGCTATCCTGAACTGAACCATGTAAACCACTAATGTTCCCAGAAGCAAAAGTTATGACTAACTTCATTCAGGGCCTCAGGCATCTGGGTCAGTGCTTTCTCACAGGCAATAAAAAATTATCTCCAAAGAGAAGTCATTCCAATTATAAAGGGACTTACAACACAGGTATTTTGTCAAATGAAACATACATGTCAAAACATTAGATTATAATTGACTGTAGAGTGAAGTTCCAAATATTTCTTTTTGTCTTTGCTACAGATGATACAAAGTCAGACTCAAAATGGATATAAGACAAAGAAGGTAAAATGAAGAACACAGTGCAATTTGTACAGTTAAATTGAAATTCACTAACCAGAATTCAAAGGCGGAACTTCATAGATTAAACTGTCTAAAATCAGTGCCCTTCCTTGTAAGTGAATAAATTCTCTTTAATATATACATTATTTCATTTACCCTCTTGGAATCAAAATCCAAGAAAATGAAGATATAACACTAAATAATAAATATGAAGTTTACTGTTAAATAAAAGTGATAGTTTTTTTAAAATAGTAAATTTTACTAGATAACGTATTTTCACATATAGCAATACTCTGGAGGAGAGATAAAGAAAGTGGTACGAAGCTTGGAAAAATATATTTAACTAGTAAAAGAATGGCATAAACACCATGAAAGAATCCATGAGTATACTTACAATTCTAATTAAGGGAAAGGACTGCAGCTGTAAAGAGGAAACAAGACTGAATTGATATTCTATTGTGATACTATGTTAGATTATACCCTAATGAACAAGTAATTTATTTCTCCTATTTCCAAGAAAGTTGACTGCTTAGGGCTTAAAGATTCATCCCACTCAGAACATTGTCTATCTCAAGGAGCTGGCTCTTTTAAGGTTATGTTCAATCCAGGGTCATACTACATGCCATGACTTATTAATGAGGTGTCATAAAGGCCCCATTCCCTTTTCTCAACACGAGACATCTCTTAAATTCCGTTTGCACCATAAAAGCAACCTATAGGACAATATCATCACAAATTGTTGGACATCTTTACAAGACAATTACCTTTTCTTCTCCCTAATTTATAAAAGGATCATTCATTTATCCTAATAGAGACTAATGAATATACATTTCATCATTTATCATAAAGTAATCTTATTTATTATTAGTGTTCAAATTGCCATCGGGAAGTTTATGAGTTGGCTCCTGTGTCCTTTGCTATACTGTTGTGTGTTTTTTTAGAACACTACCTTAGTTTTTAGGACAACACAATGCTCCAAGTTCATCTTCTATATTTGTTGCTCAGCACTAGAATCAATCATTTCTCCAAGGATGTCTTGTTCATTTCATAGGAGAGCATTGTGGATACAGAATGTGTTTACAGCATGTGTTTATTAATACTATAATGTTATGGTTTCTAGATTCTCACAATAAGCAGGGTTAAAGAAAGCTTGCATGAAATCCATGTATATAGATGTCTATAAATATGTAAGTAAAGATACCCAACATGAGTTCATATTTATGTCTGTTTTCCTATGTCAGTACCAAATGTTTAGACATTTCTCTCCATGATCCTTACTTATTGGTAACCTTATGTTCTCCTATCCTATGGTTTGAAACAAGTGCTAGGCAAGTGCTTGTTCCTGAGCTATCTTCTCAAATCTGCTTTAATAATCAAACTTGTAATTTTTTGACTAATTTACCAATTATTCCCATTCTACTACATATGCACAAAAATTTTAGAATTGTCAGGCCATACCCTTATGAAAAACAACTTTACAAACTGTAGTACCTTTTCTGTCTTTAGTTTTATAATTTCCCAACATCTCTTTTCAAAGTTACTTAGATCAACATAGTTTGAACACAACCCCTGCAGTGGGACTTTGATATAGGTTGATATAGGTTCCAATACAGTTAAACGTATTTGTCCTTTTGAATTCCATCCTGATATTCTTTGAATTATGGCTTGATTTTTTATAATTTGCACAGATTGTTTCATTATTTTTGTTGTAAAGTTATATGGGTTTTCACAGGTGATTAATATCATTCATCCATCACAAAGTGTTGAACACATTCTATTGCTTTAAAAGCTTCCTCTGTTATTTCCTTACTGATGCACTATTTTTCCAAAATCCATGGCAACAACTGTTTTCTATCCCTGCAATTTTGACTATACCTACATGCCATACTTATTCTTATATGCAGTGTTTCAAGTGTTCTTTTATCAGGGAAAATGCTTTTTAGATTCATTGAGTTTGTGCTAATAGTTCATTTATTTTAATCATTGAATAGCCTTGCATTGCGTTGTAGCTTTTCTGCTGCTTTTTTATGCTTTTGTCAATTGAAGGGCATCTTGGGTGATTGTACTTTTGTTTTGAGTAAATATGTTATACAATTCACACAGGGTTTTTGTGATAATAAATTTTCAAATCGATTGGATAAAAAAATACATATAAGTATGTGCACTGGACCATACGAGAAGTCTGTGTTTCATCTAACAAAACTGTGCCACACTGTATTGCAGACAGCCATCCCAGTTAGCAATCCCCCTTGCAATGAATGAAAGCTTCTGTTGCTCTAACATTCACCTACATTGGTGTTGTCAGTTTTTGGGTCTTCAGTCATATTAATAGGTACATAGCAGTAACTTCTTGATATTTTAGTCAACAATTCCAAAAGGATAATTATGTTGCAAACTTTTCATGTGCTTATTTCTGGTCAAGCTATAAATATCTTCTTTGATGATATGGAGTTGAGCACATAATCACTTCTATTTCTGGTATCCTTTGGCTGTACCTTGGGTTCTTTGAAGCTGAAACACAAGCCATTTTGCTTATTTGCTTTTCTTTTATAAACATATATATTACTACATGTTTTCAGTAAATAATGATTGCATTCATTGTGGGTAGTTGGTACATATACAAAATATACCTAAATTATTTTTTGTCTCCTTCACCTTCCCTCTTTCCCTACTCCTCCTGTCTCTTGGTCCCTTCTTTTTTGCAAAAGATTATCTACCCATTTCCTGTCATATGTCTCTTATTTAGCTCTTTAATTCATTTATACTTTGAATTTTTCATATAAAAGAAACATTGTTATATTTAAGATTGTGTTTCTGATTCATTTCACTTAATATTATAGCCTCAGAGAGAAGCTCAGCCGGTCCCAGCACCCCAAAGGAAGCTCCCTGCCTCTATCCCAGGCTCCTAGGGCAGTGAAGCTCAGCCGGTCCCAGCACCCAAAAGGAAGCTCCCCCGCTGCCATCCCAAGCTCCTAGGGCAGAGAAGGTGAGCTGCGTGGAAGGCAGAAGCACCCCCCCCCCCGCGCCGTGGAAATGAGAAGACACATAAACAAGCCTCAAAAACAGACTTCCAGATCACCTA
>NW_004624748.1:29761436-29775335 GCF_000247695.1 Heterocephalus glaber | reverse complement strand
AGGAAGAAAAGGTCTAAAAGAGCAGGGGAATTGGGAGGGGTTGGGGAAGGGAAAAAAGGGAAAGGAAAAAATATGAGAAGAGAAAAAAAATGGAAACAAGGCCTTTGCAAATAGGGAAGGGTGGAGGGGATGAAGGGAGGGTAAGGGAAGGGAAAAAAATAAGAACCAAGAGACTCATGTAATGGTACAACATCCCAATGATGAATGTAAACTGTATTTTATACCTAAAATGTACCAATAAAGTTAATGAGGAAAAAAACATTATGGCCTCAAAGTGCATCAATTTTCTTACAAATAACTAAAAATTATCCTTCTTTATGGCTGTTTTATGGCTTAGTACTACTCCATTGTTTATAGATACCATCTATTTATATGTTGATCTGTTGTTGGACACATAGATCTCTTCCAAGATTTCATTGTTATAAGTTGTGCTGCTGTGAATATAAGTGCACATGTATGACTGTCAAATGATGTCTCTAACTCTTTGGGGAAGATAGCTAGAAGAGGAATAGCTGGGAGAAATGGAATTTCAAATTTTAGCTTTTTGAAGTATCATTCCTGGTGGCCCCTAGCAACTGAAGGTAGGCAAGGTAACGTTAGTGCTACCAGAGTGATAAACAAGAAACTTGCTTTCCACATCCTTTGAAAATCCAGAACGTTGGAAATACAATCTCATTTTCTCTTTTGCCAGAGAGAAGCTGGCAGCTGAGAGTTTTTTCCCAATTCTGTGGCATTGTGTTAAAGCAAGAACAATAAGGAGAACTGGCCAAAAATTTTCCTTTTGACTGGCTTTTTATTATTTTACTTTCTTCTTTTTTAATTAATTAATTTATTGATATCTTTTAGATAAAGATGATAATCACATATATTATAGGGAATTTGTACCTGAATGTGATGTATCTTGATTCTTCTTTTTTTCCCATTCTCCTCCCCTTCCCTTCAAACCTTCTTCCCCTCTTTATTTACAAAAGCTTTGTTTCATTTTTACTTTCTTTTCTCTTTCTTCCTTTCCCCCCACTCCTCCCTAGTTCCTCTTCCCATTTTAACATTTTGTTGCCATTTCATATTATCTATTACACATTATGGTCCTTATTTACACTTTCAGTTTCTCACACCAGAGAGACAACATAATATTTATACGTGTGTCCAATTTGTTCCATTTAAGAGTATGGTCTCAGCATGCATCTATTTACATAAAAATGTCTGAAGATTATCCTTATTTATGGCAGAGTACATCCTCTTTATCTATCAATCTGTTGATGAGCATTTGGTCTGTTTCCAAGATTTATCTATTACAAATTGTGCTGTTATAAACATAGGTATGCATATATCACTGTAGTATGATCCTTTTAACTGTTTGGGGAAAATAAGATTTCAAGAAGGGGAATTACTGGGTTGAATGGAACTTCTAGATTTAGTTTTTGTGAGGAATCTCCACACTCATTTCTACAGTGGTTGGACCAGTCTATACTCCAACCAACAGTGGAGATGAGAAACTTATGGACATTAAATAACAACTTTTTGAACAACCAATGGGTCACAGATGAAATTAAAGGAGAAATTAGACTTTTTCTACAATTAAATGATAATGCTAATACAGCACACTGGGAATTATGGGACACAATGAAAGCAGTGTTATAAGGGGAATTCTAGCAGTGCATTCCTATGACAAAAAAATAGAGTGAGTTCAAATAAATACCTAATATTTAACCACAAACTTCTAGAAAAAGAAGCACAAGTCTAATCCAATGCTCACACCAGGGAGGAAATTATAAAGATCAGAGCAGAAATTAGTGCAATTGAGATTAAGAAAACAATACAAAGAATCAATGAATAAAAGAGCAGTTTATTTGAAAAATTAATTAAAACTGACAAACCTTTGGCCAACCTTACAAAAAAAAAGGAAAGAAAATATTTAAATCCATGAAATTAGTATGAAATCACAACGGATCCTGCAGAAATCCAGAAGATCATCAACACCTATTTCAAGAACCTGTATTTTATAATAAGATGGAAAACACAGAAGAAATGGACAAATTCCTAGACACATATGAATTACCAAAGCTGAATCAAGAAGATATAAAAATTCTAAATACCCCAATAAGAGTGAATGGAATTGAAGAAGTAATTAAAAACCTACTAACAAAGAAAAGCCCATGTCTTGATGGATTCACTGCTGAATTCTACAAGAAATTTAGAGAAGATCAAATGCCACTTCTTCTCACACTCTAATGAAATTGACAGGAGCGCAATATTACTAAACTCATTCCTGAAATCAAGCACTAGCTTGATATCAAAACTAGATGAGGACCCAATTAAGTGCCCTCAATGTGACTGTGGTTTCCCACTCACCTGGAGTACAGTAACCTCTTACTGGCTGTCTGCACTTTTGGCAAAGGAATTTATTGCTGATTCTGTCTCTGCAGGAGGAAGGAGGTTTTGACCTTTTTATTTCATCACCTTTCTGATTAAAACAAAGCTGTATCAGGTCACCATGTCCTTCTTAATAAAGTAAATAGCATTGAAGTTGCTCCATATCCCCCATTATATATAAATATTTAAAGGATCACACAGAACACTTTGTGTTCAATTCTTTGTAAAATAATTACTTCATATTGGAACTTATTTTGGTGATCAGAATTATTTTATTCTTGGAACTAAATAATGAATGTAAATTTTTATTCTACTTCTTTATCCTATGTTATATGATTAACCTAAAGGATGATACATTCAATATGGTTAATAATATTTGAGGTTTTTATTGCCATTACGTCCATTTTTATTCATAATAAAGATGCATGTGCAAACAGATTACATATAGTGCCATGCACTCATTAATCAGTCATTTTTATTCAAACAGATTGATGATAAACCAATTTTGCTTTAAGTTAGTGTTGCATGGTACATAAGTTATTTTTTAGAATCATCAATATAATACAAAGAAATCAATTATCAGCTTTTCATTATTAGAATTTTGCTAAATTAGCTTCTAAGTTCAAAGTCTTTTAGTTCCAATCATAATTGTTCAACTGAAATGCACTATAAGCCACAGGCTGTGGTATTCATGTGGGTCTCCAGCTATACAGACATCTGTCAGATAATAAATCTGGGCATAAATGGATCATCAAATTTATTCAAAAGTTACATAGAGCACAATCTTGTAACCTGGAATGTTAAATATCCAGCCAATATAGAGGACACAAATAATCTCTATTTTAATAATAAAATTATTGAGTGCAGATATATAAACAAGAGGAATGTTTGATAGAAAGCAGTTGAAATGCATTATACTTAGACATAATTTAAAGTAATATTCAAAAGAAATGATATATAAAACAAGACAATCTGATTAACAAGATATTTAAATAAGTAAATATAAAATACTGATTGCTTCCTGTTTACTTAAATGATGTTTTCTGTTTGCTTGCATTTGCTTTGTTTAGCTTTGTTGTGTGTCAGGGCCTGGCTTTGTAGTACAGGCTGGCCTGGAACTCACTATGTAGCCCAGGCTGTCCTCGAATTTGCAGTGACCCATCTGCCTCAACTTCCTGAGTGCTAGTTTTACAGACTTGCACCCCTCATGCCTGGTATCCCTAAATGATTAGGACAATTTTGCAATTTTTATAGCAAGATATATGACATATAAAATAAATTTTTCTTTTGCTTGTAAATACAGACTATCTAAATATTTTATAATTTTTATACATTACAGAAAATTCTGCTTTAATTTAATATATATGAGCAAAGGTAAGGCAAAATGTTTTAAAAGCCCAAACAAAAAATCCAGGCTAGATAAAATGGCATTGATGTATCTCTCCCACTCATAATACCAAAACACAACCACCAAAACCCATAGAAATAAAGCAAGAAGCAGCTTCAAAATATCTTGAAATGTCGGAGGTGAGAAAACAGTGGTTAGGAACTATGATTGGGAGGGAGAATGTTCAGATTTGGCCTTGTATAACTTGTCATCCTAAAGCAAAGTATCCAGTATCTCCTGAGTTCCAATGTAAGAATTGAGGGCAGACTAACTAGGCTTCACCTTTCTTCCAGTCAAATGAGGTTCAGGACAAGCCCATGGTACCAGAAAGGAAAATCAATCAAAATCTCAGCTGATAAAAAAGCAATCAGTAGAATTCTCCCAGAGACACCAGATGATCACGCACTTGCAAAGAGCATGCTACCACAGTAAATATCCAGCCAGGAAGTCCTCTTCTTTGTGAACCAAAGAGTACTTTTCATCAGTTAAAGAAACAGAAACAATTGAGTAGCTTCTACGTTGAGGGTCACACCATGACGAGATATCCAGGCTGGGAAATATTCTTTACATGTAGGGATCCTAGAATTTCTTTTTTACTACAGAGATATTCAGATAGCTAGACAGTACTATTCTTTATGATATTCAGAAATGCTCTTTCCTCACCTGTGCCAAAAGAAAAAAAAAAGCTTTTTAAAATGAGGACCACCTGGCAGTGAGGAGAGCCAGACATGGTTAATTTACTCACAATAAGCCAAGATACAAGGTGTACCAATTCACATCACAGCCAAAAACATCTCTTTCGCCTCCTCAAGCTATCAACTATTGGGCCAGAGGAAGCTTTCTTCTGCCTATCAAGTAGTATATTCAGAGAAGAGGGGGGCTACACCGGTAAACCAAAAACTGAACAGATAAAATAGTACAACAAAGAATGAAAAGCAAATTGTTGGATTTAAATCTCCCCAGTAATTTGCCTATATAATAAACTTAAAACAACTGTATTCTAAAGTAGAACATTTAAATCATACCTAGAATATTGTAAACATTATAAAAGTTGTTTTGAAAAAAATTGAAAGCCATCTCTTACACAAAAAACAAGCAAGCAATTCACAATTTGAGTGAGAAGAAATAAATCAACCAGACATAACTCTGATGTTGAAATTATCAGTGAAATGTTTAAAAATAAATATTATGAAAACAATGTCTCTTAAAATTAATTTTTAAAATATGGAAAAACAAACATAATTTATAAACATTAACCAAATAAAATTATAGAAAAAATTACATTGAAAGTTATTAGAAAAATCAGAATATAACTTTGAAAGAATTAAATAATGGAAAAGTATGAGAAAAGAAATAAAAATTACTGAATAGACTCAATAGCTAAGTGAATATGACAGAAAATAGAATCAATGGATTTGAGAAAAAATCAGTAGAATTTATCAAAAGATGATAATGAGCCTGAAAGATAATTCAAAGTAAAATGGTGTAGATGTCCCTATACTGTATTTGACAAGACATGTAACTACAAATTTAAGATGCAAGAAGAACACCAGAAAACAAATACAAAAAATTCAAAAAAGATGCATCATAAATTAAATTTTTAAAAATTAACATGTAACTGAAAGTAGTTAGGGATACTTTACCTATACAAGAACACCAACTTCAATGATGACATGTTTTTATCTGAATCAACTGAAGCCAGAATGGAATAGTATAAGAGTTTTCAAGTGTTGAATGAAAAAAACTGTCAAAAAATATTTACATGCCTGGTGAAACTATCGTTTAGCAACATAGAAGACATAAATATTTCTGAAATAGGATATAAAGATAATTTATTATCCTTTCTCAACAACAAAATGGCAAAAATAAAAGTTAAGACTGGCTACAAAATAATAATAAGTGATAAAAGAAGAAATATCAGAGCATCAAGAGAAGAAAAAAGAATAACAGAAAAATGCGGAAATTCAGTATCATGCTTGGTAAGGATGAGAGTCTAAAGAGAGATATAAGAACAGTGAACAGTATAGGTTAACCTTATAGCTGTGATAGAATATGCTGAAAAGCAGACTAGATCATATTAAAGCAAGAGGAAGAAGTTGAAGTATAAGAGGAAGGAGAAAGGAAGGAAGAAAGGAAGGGGAAAAGTAAGAAGAGCAGGATGGGGAGGAGAGAAATGCAGTAGCAGGAATGACAAAGTATAAACAAATGTCTATGTAAGTAAAAATGCTAAAAAGCAACACATTGCCAAGATTTAAGGGAAGGCTAATGGCCTTAACTTGACATCTAATAAAGACCTGTTCAAACCACTAGCTCCAAAACCAAATTTATATGAGGAATTCCTATAGATAGCAAATACATGACATTGCTCACTAAAAGTTGATTTTCTTGTAGTTTTGGAATGTTGGTATCATTATAACTACTAAGTAAATTTTCTAATGAGCTATTTTGCACTTTTCTAGTGTTGTCATTTGCATCCCAAATTATTTCTCCAATCCCTTATCCTTCATTCCATCTTTGTTGGAAAAATGTTTCCCATATACACAAACACAAAGTTCATAAAATGATCTGTATTGAAAAATCCAAAGAAAGATATTAACCCCGTATTTTCCAAAGAACATGCACAGATCTCACTGAAACATGCTTAGCAAGTAGTAATACCCTGCTGCTAATACATTTGCCTGAATTCATAGTTGCTTATTTCTCTGAAATTCCATGGTTTAATCATTTTTGTGCTGAACATTTTTCCAAAAGGGTGTTGTAGTTTTTTCAACATCACAGTAGTCTCTAAAATTATAAGGAAAAATAAAACACAAAGTAAAGAATAGAAAACAAAAAAGAAAGAAGAGAAACTCAACAGATACTCCAAATTTTGTCTTTGTCTTCACAAGATTCTCTATTTGTTACAAAGGCACATTTGTATTTCTGTTTATCTAAGTGACTTTGTAAATCTTTGTTGCTTTTAAAGATTAAGTAAAGCTCAATGGTAATCTTGATTCACATATATAGGTTTAATTTGCCAAGCTCAGTGACAAAGAGTGTGACATAGTCACCTTCTTATCCAGTATCAAGCTGGAAAATAATTGCTAGATATTTTTCTCACCATGCTGGATGCTGTCCCCGGGGAGCTATTTTTTGTATAATATTTAATTGTAATCTTGAGGTGTTCACTTTTATATTTATACTCTTGACTACTGTTCACCAATGTTTGCTCAACTGGGTTAAGAAAGACAATAATTTTAGCAAAATGAAGTGTGTGTTAAATTAATTTTTATATTAATCGACATATTACAATTTGCCACTTATTTTTATGGCAAAAATTTCTGTTCCTTAAACTTAACTTACCAGTCATCGAAAGAAAAGCAAAGAAATAAATTGAGTATTATCTTACAAATGCAAGAAAATGCAACTATCCTTAAGGAAAAGAAATTTTAAAAAAAGGAAAACTAAGTTGAAAGAACAGGAATTTTTCTCATCTTGGTCAAGTTTCTCAAAAAATCACTCAGTTGTGCACTCTGGTTGCGCATTGAGTATTCCAAGAGTCATCAGAAGTTTTCAGAACATTATTTATTTTAAATTATAATGGTATAAAATATATTTGTATGTTAATTGAATTATAAGCATTAGTAAATTAATACTTCAAGCAGATACTTATATATTATTACCGAAAATCATTGAATAAGTCCAAATTTGTTACATGAAAATGTCATAAACTTTGGAAATCCTATATAATTCTGCGAATGTCTTTGCCTTTATTTTAAGATGTTGGCACAATTACAGTAGTCTCACCTACAACCATAATTATATATCATGCATACTTAAAATTATAAAATTATACTCAATTTAAGATAACTTTTTGCCTTTTATAATATTTAGCAATTAGTTGGTTCTGTGAAATCTAATAAATGATATAAACAAATCATAGGAAACCTGGATTACCGATATCTTATAAAAATCTAGGGCATAAACTTGTGAATATTTAAAAAATTATCTTTCTTCTTCTCTAGTCAAAACTGGCATTGGGATTTAAAGGTAGATTATTGAATTTTTGCTACTAGAAAAATCAACAAAAGCCTAGGTAAAAACCAATAAAAATGGAAAAGTGCCTGCTTCATCTTGTTTGCAGGTTGAACTAGACTTTATCATTTTTTCAATTTAAACTTAAATCTTCATTGCACCTTGAAATTCCAACCAGTCCAGTAACTTGTACTGTGAAATTTTTAAAATACTTTAAAAATTGGGTTGAAAAACAACATACCTTTGGGAAAAAAATTAGAGTAATAGAGTCACAGCACCAAATTTAATCAAATTGCTCCTCACCCTGTCTCAGATGAAAGACATACCATTCCTAAACTGTCATTATATTCCAGTTGAACTTTCCAATAAGGGAAGAATAATATGAATTAAATAAAAGTATAACATAAGTTATAATTTATGTGATAATTGGTATTGAAACTGTCTCATTTCTACAATATATATTTGTACAAATAAATCTTTAGACCTGAAAATATATGCTTTTAGAACTAGTTTAAGTAAACATTTTACTGATATTTTACTAAACAATAAATAATGCATAGTATTATTTAATGAAGTAATCCAACATGACCAAACTCCTTAGAAATTATTTATAACATATCTTTTTTTTCTTTTTTCTATAAGTAGTTGTGCAGTTATTACAAAAGAGATTTTCCTGACCCAATTTTCATTGGGCTGCTTTCTCTACAAATAGCAAAGGTCTGGTTATTATTAGTGGTTCCCGACAGACTCAGAGGTAAAAGGATTATTGAATATGGCATACATTGTCTTAGGAAAAGGCACTAGAGAAAAATACAGCTAAAGGGTTACTATAAAAATATGGTTTTTGCTTAAAGGTAAATTGCAAAAAAAATTTTCTTCCCCATTTTAATTAGGTAATCTTTGGCATGTTTTATGTGCAAAATACTTCAAATGGTGAGAGAAATGAATGCAATTTAGTAACTAATAGATTTTAAAATAACCTTTTAAAATACTTTTGTTGGTCTCTAGAAGTTCTACCAGCTGGTTTGCAATTACAGAAACACTATAGAACATATCATTCAGGGACAGATGAATTACTAGAAATTTTAGTGAAGCAGGATCAAAGGCTGACAAGGGGCTTTACTTAGAAGATAAAGAAGGTACAATAGGGTTGTGAAAAGTTTTGAGATCATTTCCTTATCTCCCAAAGATTGAATAAAACTTTTGAAATATCAGCAATCCAAAGCAATCCAATTTCCTCTGACCTGAACTTCCATAAGGTAACTGCAGCAGTTCAATATTTTGATTTGTTGGGGAAAAATATTTTTTAAAAAGAAGAGGAAAAGAGAAAAAAAATGTTGATTCATTTCAGCAGGCAAAGCAAATTCTATGCAGGAATTGAAGTGCATTCTTTCTTCAAATGTGTTTTTAATTAGAGAATTCTTGGATCATATATATCATATTCTGTATAATTATTATAAGTAGAATTTATATTAGTATATTTGATACAATTTAGTATTATTTAAACAATGCATGTTATTCATGTAGATATAATCTGACTAAAATAAAAAATATATTATAGAACTACTTATCTACTCAGTCATAAGATGAAATCTAGTAACATTTTTAAGAGATAATTTGGAAAATACAGTTGGATAGACTGCCCAGAGTTTTTTCCATTCTGATATATTTTTCATGCAGCTAATGAAAGGAGTCAACTACTTTCTGCATTGGAACCAGGTACCTATTTCTTGGAATACATTTGCTTCTACATTAATGATTGCCATTTCTTTCACTCTATGTGATCATGTTATCTTAAAAGTACATATGCTATTGAAGGAAAAAGCCAGTTATCATCTAAACTTCTGGTACACTTTTCTAATTATTGATTTCCCTGCTTCTCTCTCATGCTAACAAATTGCAACTTGCAGAGAAAATTCTATTTTCTTTGCCACCCTCTTCAATGCCCATCAATATATTATTAGTATTGACTAATATAATAATAGTCAATTATTACTTCAGTTCTATCAATGTACTGAACTTCTATTGCCAAGTTCACCACAAACCCATTTGTTACTAATTCATATAAGTATTTTTTCTTACTGGAATCAGGTAGTATCTGTTATTGTTTTATATTGCTTCCCTATATGTGTGTTCCACTGGCTTCCTTGATACTATATCTTCCTATTCCTCTGACAATCTGTCAGTCACATCTCAGTTATTATTTTTTGTTTAGTACATGTTTCCCTAAAATATATAATGTTGATTTCCCCAGGATTTCTTTCTTTATTCCATTTTTTTTTGTATACACTCAGTCTACATATGGGTGATCCATTCCATGACTACTTTCTACATGCTAGTAACCATAGTTCTACACTCATGCTCATCTGATATGCATTTCCTTCTATCTTATTCTCTCTAATTTGGTGTGTATTTACTTAAGTATTAAACTCATTTGGTGTTGGCCATCTTCCTCACATGTATTTAGTCATAATTTCATCACTAATTTAATAAGTCTATATTTACTTACACCTTACATTATAAAACACACTGAAATCTAACCAGCAAGTGTTAACACATTCCCCATGGTCACACATCCTCTGAGTGACCCCAATGCCACAGTTCAGCAGTGCTGCTTCTGGAAGTACACTCTGTCTGCCTCCAGGCTGGCCTGCTCAGAGCAAGGGTGAAAGTCTCCAGAACTGAGCCTATGGGAACAAGGATTTGCCTGTTGGCCCTGACTGCAAGGGGTGAACTGTACTATCAAGACAATCTGCTCATAAATTCAACAGTTATATATCCTGCATTTGTTTACTTGTGTACTATATGACATATTTGATCACAACACTGAATTTATTGTGTGCTTTCTGAAAAATAAATTTTCAGTATTCTTTATTTTGGAACTGCACACTATAATTCACAATGTTCATGACATAATTATTCTTGCCTACCTTGCCTGTTCTCATAGACATTGTTATTCTCCTCTGAAATGCGTTGACTTCTACCTTATTCTCTCTAATTTGTTTTGTATTGACTTAAATATTATTAAATTCATTTGGTGTTGGCCATGTTCCTCACATGTATTTAGTCATAGTTTCATTAGAAATTAAATAAGCTCTTACTTACCTACACCTTATATTATAAAACACACTGAAAACATTTGTGAATAGAAATGTACTATGCTTTGTGTTGATCATTGAAATTAAATTTTGATCATTTTTGAGAATTTGGTAGAGAAAATAAAATTCATAGGACTGAATCTCCTAACATACTGATATGATACATTTATAAATAAGGTGATTGCATACTAAATTAAAAATATTATAGGACCTGATCTTTTATGAATCTGAAATTATATCAGTTAAGTAGATGGACTATCCTAATCTTAAAAATTATTTTGTATAAATTTTCTACTTTCTTTTAAAAATTTATTAATAAGTATACCTAGTAATCTAATTTTAATGTTTTTTAACTTTTTTATTCTGAACAAATATTACTTATGAGTAATAAAAAATATGTTTCTGTTCATGTCATTCATACTTCTTCATATTGTGTTTAAAAATCAGAGATCTTAGTAAATTTTATGAGAGAACTACCATGAGATATTTTTGGTCTGATAAAACTTTATATTCATTTAATTCTTTCTTGATATTTGTATAAACACTGTCTTGGATTTAAAATTTAAAAATTAAATATTTAAATATTTAAATAAAAATATTTAACATAATTACCTATTGAGATTGGTTTGATTTTGCATACTTATGCAATATACTTAATGCTTAGTTAGCTTTGCTTTTGTTATTTCAGGAAGGGTGACATACTCTTTTCTATACTGTCATTCTTTTTAGTCTTAACCAGAAATACAAAACTTATTAACTAACACTCAATTGTGAGTTGTTTTAATTAGATATTGATCAATTCGTTAATTATGTCTGCTATATTCAATTAATTTATTATAACTATTTTATCTATCATTCAATAAGTACATAATAAAAAGAGAAATGATTAATGCATTGTGATACATATATTTAAATGACTGCAGACATTAAACATACTGTGATGTAGTTACATAGCAAGCATTGATAAAATATTTATTTGTTGGGACACTGTCTTGAGTAGATTTTAAATACTATAAATGCCACATGCTAACCAACTGTGCCACTGGACAGGCCCACATTAAATACTAACTCATTTAATCCTTAAGAGCTCATGACATGCACAGTTAAAGATTTTAGAGAGACACAGACATAGAAGGCAGAGGATGTTAAATAACTACCACAGCAGCACAACAGCAGGCAAAGTGGAAGAATCAATGATAAAATTGGAATTTTAGTTCCAGACTTAGTTATCTAGCAATATAATTATAGATAGCTATGTAGAGATAAATTAATATGCTGTCAGATGGGGACTGGGCCCTCAGGTAGTCGGCAAGAAAGATGAGGCACAAAAAGTTATGGTTGGAGGTGAATCTGAAGGGAATGAGACCTTGAGAAGGAGATGCTATAGGCCTGCAAGCCTCCCTAGAAATAAATAGTAATGAGATTATACTGTAATTAGCACCACCTGGTTGAGTGGGCCTAGATAAGAATCAGATCCATAGATGGGTGACCAGAACATATGGACCCAACCCTTTCCAGGAATGCCTTTGTTCTTTCCATATACCCTTGCTACAAGACTCATTTCCCTATTGGATAAATATTAGATAAGCCACTATACTTGTGACTATAATCTGAGCTATTTGGGTTGGTCAGACAGGAGCATCAAAAATTCAAGGTCAACTGGGGCAACTCACAGAGAACCTGTCTCAAAATAAGAATTAAAATAAAAATTAAAAAGGCTGAGTACATAGCTCAATTTTTCTTCTGTTCAATTTTTTGTTCTAATTAAATCCAATAATGAACAAAATATAAAACTAGCAGGGCATAGTAACTCATGGCTTTTGTCCTAGGACTTGGGAAGCTGAGGCAGAAGAATCACTGCTAAAGACCAGCTTAGACTACATAGTGAATTCAAGGCCAGCTTGAACTACATAGTGAGACTCTGTCTAAAAAAAAAACAAAAAAAATAAAAATAAAATTAAAAAGTTAAAAACACAAAAATTAAAATTAAAAGGTACAAAAACACAACTGGCATTCAAGTAAAAAAAAAAAAACTTGTCACAAAATACTTATACCAATAATGTCAATACTGAATTTATGAACGTTAGGATAGCTCTCAAATTCCTTTATATCAAGAGTGTTGAGTAATTGCTTTGTTATTTAAAGTACAACATGCAAAGTAAAATGAGCTCAGATTGCTATCCAGGACATTCTCTAGTCCTAGAAACAATGATGTTGTGGAATTAGTTTATAAAAGCCTGTGAGAGCCGATTGTGACATTTTCAAGAATTGAACTTGGCCTACCTAGGTCCTGAGTCACGCGGAAGACGCCCAATCACCTCTCTGCAGACAGGTAGGTCTGCCCACACCCTACCAAGGTCCGCAGTCACGTGGAACACATGCCGAATCAGCCCGCTGCAGAAAGGCAGGTCTGTGCATGCCCTACTGAAGTCCTGAGTCGCGCAGAAGACACCGAATCACCCCAATGCAGACAGGCAGCAACCTGATTCCACACTACAAAGACACAGAGGACACCAGAACACCAGACCAAGGCACTGAGTCCCACTGTTCCCGGCCCAGAGGTAAGGGATTCTGAGCCGTCGTCCCACTACTCCTGGTCCAGAGGAAGGGGCTTCCCAGTCACCATCTCTCCCGCTGCATCCAGCCCACAGGAAAGGGCTTCTGGCCCACCTACTGTCCCGCTGCTCCTGGCCCAGAGGAAGGGGCTTCCAGGCCACCATCCCTACCACCACACCCGGCCAGGGGGAGGGGCTTCTGAGCCACCATCCAACTGCTCCTGGTCCAGAGGAAGGGGTTTCCCGGCCAACATCACTCCAGCTGCTCCCAGCCCACAAGAAAGGGCTTTAGGGTCACCATCACTACTGCTGCTCCCTGCCCCTGTCCCACCTCTCCCATCTCAGAGGAGGTAATCTGTGCAGGTGTTAACAGCCTGCTGGCCCAGTCGAAATGAGAAAACACATAAATAAGTCTCAAAACCAGACTTCCAGATCACCTACAGCAACCCCAAAGGGAAATGACATGGAACAC
>NW_004624748.1:29738678-29751673 GCF_000247695.1 Heterocephalus glaber | reverse complement strand
AGCTAAGAGACAACCTACAATGAGGGAAAAAGTTTTACCAGCTGTTCCTCAGACAAGGGACTATTATATAGAATAATAAAGAACTTAGAAAAAAATCAGACCCCCTCAAATTTAAAGACCCAATTCAAAAATGGGGATCTGAAATAAACAGACATTTCTCAGATGAAGAGGTAGAAGCAGAAAATAAAAATAGGCAAAAATGTTCAATATCACTGCTTGTTCCAGAGATGCAGATGAAAATAATGCTAAGATTCCATCTGCTATCAAGAAGTCAACCTATAACAAATGCTGGTGGAGTTGTAGGGGAAAATGAACCCTTCTCCATTTTTGGTAGGATGGCAGATTGGTTCATCCACTGTGGAAATCAGTATGGAGATACCTGAGAAACAAGGGTTAGAGGTGCCATTTTACCCAGCTATTCCCCTGTTTGCTATCTTCCCAAAAGAATTAAAAGCATCATACCACAGTGATATATGCACATCCATGTTTATAGCAGCACAGTTTGTAATAGCTAAAGCTTGGAAACAACCCAATTGCCCATTAACTGGTGACTGGATAAAGAAGATGTGATTTTTTAAACATAAAATGGAGTACTATTCAGCCATAAAGAATGAGAAACTAGAGACATTTATAGCTAAATGTAAGCACATTGAGGCCATATTCTTAAGTAAAATAGGACACACATGAGCAAATACTGAATAATTTCTCTGGTATGAGAATCTGAAATTGTAAATGAGGATTAAAATGTATAATAGCTAATGTGAAATAGGGAAAAAATGTCTGAAGGAGAAGGGGAAGTGGGAGGGGTTGGGGAAAGGGAAGAAGGGAAAGGAATAAATATGAGAAAAGGAAAAAATGGAAACAAAGATTTTTTAAATAGCTAGAGGTGGAGGGTTTGAAGGGAGGGCAAAGGAATAGGAAAACAAATAAGAACCAAGATATATCACGTAAAGGTACAAATTCCCAATGGTGAATGTCATTACATTGTATACCTAAAATGGACCAAGAAACTTAATGAATAAAAAAATCAATGAGAAATCTATGAGTCATTATGCATATGAATGAATAAATGGAAAGGTTGATTATGAAAGGAATTATACAAAATTTCACAGTACTTCCTCACAAAATATTTTTAAGTCCAAATAGAAATAAAGTACCTCAGCAATAGACAACCCTGAAAGATATAATAAAGTAGTACCCAATAGGGTCTAGTGAAAATATAGCATCTTTCCCATACTACATCTGTAAAACATGTACAGCCTGGGTCTAATCATAAAGAAATATTTTACAAAACTTTTCACTGAGACATTTACAAATCATTTCACGAAAATCTTCAAATGTGTCAAGGTTATGACAGTCAATCAAAGTCTGAAATGAGTTAATATACATAAAAAATGCTTGCCAATGACTGGCCTCTCATATACATTTCAAGTAAATGATGGACATTAATATTATATTTTATATTAAATAACTTTAAATTCACAGTTTTATATACATTGTATTACTGTAACATGTTTACATTTCTCTTCACTGTTGCATTTTGCTTTTTCTGAACACTCAAGAAGTCTGGGGCCATGTTTCCTTCTGGCTCCTTAAGAATCTGATTGAGTATATGGCCTATTACTTTACAAAAACTTGTTTTATAGTGACATTTTACAATGTTGTAGGAGGTCACTCAATGTCTTGCAAATATTTATTTTATTTTATTGCCGTGAAAAAATTTAGAGTAAGATATACCTCTTAAGAAAAATAAATGTATTATCGAATATATATATGTGTATATATATATATATATATATATATATATATATTTGCAATTGTTTTGGTCTGTGTCTTCATGATGCTTCTGAATAAACCTTCCAAAATAGAGAAAAACTTCTAAGGCTACTTGGTTTTAACAGAAATATAAAGATTATAGATGTAGGTAATAAATAGCATTTCTGGCTGGGTGTGATGTTGCATGCCTAGAATTCCAGCACTCTTGGGAGGTGAGACAGGAAGATCAAATTCTAAGTCAGCTTTGGCAATGCAGTTCTTCAGTGAAAACATTTCAAAATTTAAAATAAATAAAATAATATAAAAAGGGCTGGGAAAGTACCTCAGTGAGAAGGCCCTGGGATCAATGTATATCACTAATATTGAAAATTATTTCAGATTTGGATAGAAACTATAAATGTATTCTAAATATGGAAATTCAGGGCAACATCTAAAGGTCCTTATTTATCAAATCCATGAAATGTAAACTATCACTAAACTAGAATTAATATATTAGAAATATTAAACAGAATGGAGCCACTATGAAATCTATACAGTTTATATGAGTTGTAGTGGCTACAAGTATAAGCCCTTAAATGTGTTGATTTATTACAGATAATTTAGATTTTTCACTATGAATTAACATCCATAATACCTTATAAAACTTCAAATATAAATCAAACTAAAATTAGAATGAAGTCATCTTTCAAGACATAATATTTAATTAAATAGAATTAGCATATATATGGATACCACCAGTAATACCAAATATTAATTAAAAATGAGGAGATAGAATTCACTTTTTATTCAAATACTTTGATGCATATGCAAATAATATTTCACAGTCATAAGAAAAAAAGACGCTATTTAAAATCTTGTTTTGATTTCATACACTACAGTTTCCAATTCCTTTCACAAAGAAGACTTAAAAGTGTTCAGGGTTTACATGACTGCAAATGCATCTGGTTCATAAATTTTCTTCAAAATCAAATTCAACAGTAAATGCAAAACAAAGGTTACTTTTATTGATTACTCCCAACTATCCCCAGAAGCTCATGTGTTGACGGATTAGTCTCCAGTGCAACAGTGCTCTGAGGTGGAAGTTTGGGGAAACAATTAGTTCATGATGGCTCTACCCTTATCAGTGGATTAATCCACTGTTGGCTTCATAGGTAAATGGGCTACTGGGAAGCTGTGGAAATTCTGAGAGGTGAGGACTAGTTTGGAGGGGTTAAGTCTCTGGGGTGAGAATTCTTGAAGAGTATGTTTAGTCCCTGCACCCTTCCTCTGTGCGTCATTGGTGACACATGGTGAACAGCTTTGCCCCAACATGTTTTCCATATCATTATGTCCTGCCTCATTACAGGCCCAGAAACAAAGAACTAAAGTGACCATGGAATGAAACTTCTGATTCTATGAGCCAAAACCAGTCTTCCTTAAACTATTTTTCTTGGATTTTGTCACAGTGGTGGAAGCTGACTAACAGAGTTATATTTTGAAATGTGATACAAAATTAAGTCCATAAGAAGCCAATTCTCAAATACTTTTGATTTAATACCCTTAAGGCACAAGCTAATAATATTAAGACAAAATAATTTAACATATACTAACTAAATATGAAAAATCAACATATTAAACCATCATTGTAATTGGTTATCACATACATTTTTGGCTAAAATCTTAAAATTATTAATTTTGACTTATCTTTTCCTCCTCTTCCATTAAAAGTGGTAGTATGGCCACAAAGATGATGGGGCTACAGAAAAGGCCATATTAGTCTCCAAAAGTAGTGCTGGTGTCAGATGAAAAGGTCGTGACTAGCATGAATGTAACATGGATTATTTAGCACATAAATAAATATATTGAAATTGACAGGAATCAGAATTCTCATTGTCAGAGAAAGGTTTCTCAAATATTTAAACAAAAAAGCCTAGCAAAATCAGAAAGAATATCGCAATTAAACATACCATATAATCAAAGCAAAAAAAAAAACAACCCTAGAGTATTGGATTGAAATTAGGGATACTAAAAAAAAAAATCATAGTCTTGTTAGGTAGTTAGAGATATAGATGATAGATACACAGAAAAAGGAAGTTATTATAGACACATATATGGATAGAGGTGGAGATATATACAATTTATAGCTCTATAATTTATAGCTCTACAATTTATAGCTACAAGTTTCATTTATAGCTTACCACCTGTGATTACACTTTGTAACTTCTTACTCTGGAAGTGAAATTCTTGGGTGGCCTTATCAAAAATTTATTTATTTAACTGCAGAAACACTCATTTACCTGTGTAATACATCTCAAGCAATTTAAAAATTACTGTTTCACAATGGGTATTTATATTGTTTTTGGCTTTAGCATTTAAGTTCCAATCAAAGCACCATCTTAAAAAACTTCTATCGGATAGATTTTCCTGAAGATTCCTTTGCTTTACATTTATATCCTTCTGTATAATAGATAATGTGAAATAGGAAGCAAAGGGGCAAAGGGGAAGGGGAAGAGAGAGGGGCAGGGGAAAGGAAAGAAGGGAATGGAATTAATATGAGAAATGAAAAAAAGGAAGCAAAGTCTTTGTAAATAGGGAGGGATGGAGGGGTTGAAGGGAGAGCAGGGGAAGGGAAAAAAATAAGGACCAAGGGAATATATAAAGGTGCAAATTTCCAATGATAAAAGTCATTATATTGTACATCTAAAATGTACCAATAAAAGGATATACAATAAAAATACATTTATATCCTTCTGGCTATTTCATTTTAGGATGACCCTCAACCTTCCTCAGTTGTCTTCATTTTTGTCTAATGTTCATTATACCTTAATGTGTTCTCTAATCCCATTATCTATGGAGATATGTAACTAGGTAGATCGATGGTACATTCCTGATCATTCTATTTTAGTTAAAACATCTTAACATTTCTGAAATTCTCTCCATGATTCAACAATTTGCTATCATACTATATGTCTTTATTAACATTAAACATGAATAATGTGAGCAAGAATATTTCAACATCCAGTTTTTGTTCTCTGAAATCATTCAATTATGTTTCTGGATTATACTTTTGAGTTAATTGCACTGTCTCTTTTTTGGCCTTTATTATGAACTCACAAATTACATTTAGAATAGTGGAAATTATATATTACTTATATAAAAGTGGATTTATGCAAACACATTTCAACATGCTTCAACCAGACATTAAGGCTATTAACAATGCATGTTTAGCCAAATAAAATAGGCAAACAAAAAACACAACAGTGAGGAGGTTTTGAGTTCTTTTGTTAGGTTGATTCCTAGGTATTTCAGTTTTTTGGATGCTATTGTGACAGGAATTGTTTGCCCTATTTCTTTCTCAATGAGTCTGTTGTTTGTGTAGAGGAAAGCTATTGATTTTTGTGTGTTGACTTTGAATCAAGCTACTTTACTGAATTTGCTTATTAACTTTAGAAAACTTTTGGTGGAGTTCTTGGGGTCTTCTATATAAGGTATCATGTCATCTGCAAATAATGACAATTTGATTTCTTCATTTGCTATATTTATTCCTTTTATTCTTTCTCTTGTCTAATTGCTGTGGCTGTTTCCGAAACTATATTGAACAGGAGTGGTGACTGTGGACACCCTTAACTTGTTCCTGATTTTAGTGTGAAGGATTTCAGTTTTTGACAATTTAGTATGATATTGGCTATTGGGTTTTCATAGATGAATTTTATCAGATTGAGCTAGAGACTATCTATTCCAATATTTTGTAGTGTTTTTATCATAAATGTGTGTTGGATTTTGTTGAATGCTTTTTCTGAATCTATTGAGATGATCATACGGTTTTTGTCCTTGGTTCTATTGATATAGTGTATCAATATAGTGTATCAACAAATCAGATATCCTAAATTTAAAGACCCAATCCAAAAATGGGCATCTGAAATGAACAGACATTTCTCAGACAAAGAAATAGAAATAGCAAATAAACATGAAAAAGTGTTCGACATCACTGGTCCTTTGAGAGATGCAAATGAAAACAACACTGAGACTCCACCTCACCCCAGAAATAATGGCTGCTATCATGAAATCAACCAGTAACAAATGCTGGCAGGGCTGTGGGGAAAGAGGAACCCTGCTCCACTGCTGGTGGGAGAGTAGACTGGTGCAACCACTGTGGAAATCAGTATGGAGATACCTCAAAGAACTAGGACTGCAAGTCCCATTTGACCCAGCTATTCCACTGCTGGGAATCTTCCTCAAAGAATTAAAAGAATAATACCACAGTGATAGATCTGCACCCATATTCATAGCAGCACCATTTGTAATAGCTAAAACTTCGAAGCAGCCCAAGTGCCCATCAACTGGAGACTGGATAAAGAAAATGTGGGGTTTTTAATAAAATGGAGTACTACTCAGCCATACAAAGTGAGAAATTAGAGACATTTATAGCTAAATGGATGCACATTGAGGCGATACTCTTAAGTGAAATAAATAGGACACACTTGTGTAAATACCAAATAGTTTATCTAGTGTGAGAAATTTAAAGTGTAAATAAGGACTAAAAGATGTAATAGATAATGTGAAATAGGAAGAAAAGGGGCAAAGGGGAAGTGGAAGTGGGAGGGGTAGGGGAAAGGAAAGAAGTTAATGGAATTAATATGGGAAAATGAAAAAATGGAAACAAATTCTTTGTAAATAAGGAGGGATGGAGGGGTTGAAGGGAGGGCAGGGAAATGGGGAAAAATAATAACCAAGGGAGATTATGTAAAGGTGCAAACTTCCAATGATGAATGTCATTATATTGTATACTTAAAATGTACCAATGAAATTAATTTAAAAAACACAATAGTATTATAACAGATGTGCAATTAAAATTTTGATAAAATAAAAGGAAAATAATAAACTAAAATAATCTAAGTATGTTTATTAAAAGAAAAAAATTATCAAAATGGGAAAATATAAGTGACATCTATTCCATGTTACCTAAAAGAGATCCAATTTAAATATAAAGAGTTAAAAATATAAAGAGCAATGTATTTCTCAAACAAATGTAAGAGAAAAGATATGAAATACTAACGTCAATACAAATAAATCTGTAGAAGTATTTATAGCGAAATGGTTGATTATATAATTCACTATTACAAGAAATTAAAATTAATTGTAATCATAAATTATGTGTTCAAGAAAATTGATACAATGGGAAAGAAAACAAAAAAATCCACAATTTCAGTCTTGTTTAATACTTCTTATTCACAACTCGTGAAACAACAGTACAGAAAGGTCCTGTGAGTATACAACATGAGTATAACCAATAGTTCAATATTATCAATTAAAGAGATTTCACTCAAGAGTAGCAGAACAGATATTCTTTTCCAGATACATTGATGAATAAAATATTCATCAAGATACTATAATACAGGTTATACAAAAAGCTTCACTAAATTTTAAAAATATCAAATCATGCAAGTCTATCCTTTGTTCACTGTGCAATTAATAAACTAAATACAACAAAATTATTGGAGTAAATCATTTTTGGAAAGTAAATGCATGAATCAGAATAATTCATGAATCAAATATTAAATGAAAAGAAAATTAAAAGATTTTGCGTATTATTTTTAAACTTTTAATTGAAATTAAAAGTAATTTTAACTGAAATATGAAAAGATTTTAAAAGATAAATTGCATTTTTGTATAAACATAATACATATATTAGCATGAGAAAATTCATTTGTTATTGGAATATTTATACCCCTAAAACTCTCATTTTGTATGTAAGAAAGTTCACAAAATAATGCCTCTAATTCACATATTATGAAACTCAAAAGTAGTAAATATGAGAGCTGGGGATTTAGCTCAGTGGTTTTGTCACCTGCTGCAAGGACAGGGACCCAAATTCGATCCCCAGTACCAAAAAAAAAAAAAAAAGTATTAAATATGAATTAAGAAAACAAAATAGTTAAGCAAAAATATAAATAAAATGAAAATTATGCTATGAAAAGAATATGAAATTAATAATGCTACAAGCAGAATAATTAGGAAGGGACTGAAACTAATTAACACTTGGAAGAAAAACAATGGTAAATTCACCTATAGACACCTATAGACCCACACAAATTGTTCATTATATATTATTAGTGCATGTTAATATTACATGTGGATGAGGTTCATTTTGGGAAATTAGCACATGCATTTAACTTAACTTTATCAATTTAAAAGTGATTAACCAGTTCTTGATTTTTTTCCCCATTCCTGCTTGTCTCTTTCTTGTTTCCAGAAATGTACCTCTTAGTTTCCTGACTTCTTTGCTTTATTTATGTATGTATTCATTTATTTATTTAAATTCCTCATATAAGAGAAAATGCCTAATGTTTTGTTTTTTGTTGTTGTTTTTTAGATTTTTAAACAAATATTTATCAAAATTCATAGCAGGGTACATTGTTGGTAAATGTGACAAAAAATGCATTACTTAACTTTTTGAATCTAGCTAAATTCACTTAACATGATAATCTCCATTTCTATCCATTTTCCTTCAAATAAAATGATTTTATTCTTTTTGTTTATTAGGGAAATGTTTATGATTTTAGGGTAGGCAAGAACTTCCTAGGATACAAAAAACATGATGTATAAAACAAAAAAATTGATAAGTAAAATTCCATCAAAATTTAGAACTTTAAATGACATCATTAAAGTGAAAAGTAGTCCTTAAACAGACCATATTTACAATGCATATAACCTATGACCAGAATATATAAAGAATTCTTACAGCTCATTAATAGACAACACAATTAAAAAGTAGACATAAGAAGATGATAAATAGCCAGTACAGCACAAGGAAATATGTGCAACACTAGAATCAGGAAAATACTAATCAGTACAATAACAAGATTGAATTATACATTCATTGGGGAGATGAAGTTAAAAGTTTTAAAAGCCTTGTCATGACATTTTTTTTTGTTGGATTCTCCCCATTTGCATTTAATTTGTCACACCCAATGGATTCATTCTGCTGGGCTACCTGGGGTTGTGATCTTCATTGTCTTTTCCTAGGATATTGTCTAAAATTTTTTGGAGTGTTGGTTTGGTATTCATGAAGTTCCTAAGGTTTTCTTTATCATGAAAGTATCTTATTTCTCCATCAATTTTGAAAGAAGGGACAGAAAGAGGCTTGTCACTTGTTGCTTATTGCTGTTGCTGCTTGTCTTCTCTGAGATGTCCCTCTGCCATGCCACACTACCTTGGAACCAGCCAACTATGAACTGAATCCTCTCCAAACTTCTGAAGGTGATAAAGAACAATTAAAGAAACTTACTATATTAATAATATCAGAAATATACTTTGGATGAAGAAAAAAAGGAAAAATGGTGAATTACAAAAAGAGTTAACTGGATGAAGAAAATGGAACATTTTCCAGAGTCTTGAAGTTCCCAACATGGCTGCTTTTCTATTTATTTGTGGACAACTTGAGAGGAGGTGAGCCAATCACAGTGCTGAGGAGGAGGCTCCCCGCCACCATTCCAGGGCTCCTAGGGCAGAGGAGGTGAGCAGTAGGGGCACCAGCAGCAGAGTCCCCCACCCCCTGAAAATGAGAATGCATGTAAACAAGCCTCAAAAACAGACTTCCAGATCACCTACATCAACCCCAAAGGGAAACGAGATGGAACAATCTGATACTCAACCACCTGGACTCCCTGAACTATCAACAAAAGAGGATCAGGAAAAAAATGAAATCAGAAATAATTTCTCAGATAACAGCAAAGATTGTGTCCATAGTGCAAGACATGATTAATAAATCTAGAGGAGACAAAGATAAAAAATAGAGGATCTGAGGAACATGATGGAATCCCAACATAGGAAAAAAAATGGAATCCATAAAACAGATGCAAACAGATTTCCAGGAGATTAAAAACTCCACTGAAAGTCTACACAGCAGAATGAACCAATGTGAGGACAGAATTTCAGATATAGAAGATAAGATTGCAATTATGACCAGGAATTAGTGACCAGGAAAAGAAAAATTGCTTTAAAATTGTAAAGGACCATGAGAAATCAATCCAGCAGCTGCTAAACAATACAAAGAAGAATAACAGAAGACTGATGGGAGTCAACAAAGAAATAGCAGAGAGTGCAGATGACATTAAAAAATTGTTCACAGAAGGGATGGCAGAAAACTTCTCAAGGAGGGGAAAAGAACTTGGCATACAGATAAGTGAGGCTTATAGGACTCCAATTAGCCTTGATCAAAAAAAAATCTACATACAGCCATATAATAGTTAGGATTCCAGAAATCCAACAGAATAACAGAATTCTACAAGCAGTGAGAGAAAAGAAACAAGTCACATACAAAGGAAAGTCCATCAGAATCACAGCAGACTTCTCAATGCAAACCCTCAAGGCAAGAAAAGCTTGGAGTAATGTATTTCAAGCCCTAAAGGAAAACAGCCTCCAACACAGATTTATGTACCCTGCAAAACTATCTTTCAAAATTGATGGAGAAATAAGATATTTTCATGATAAAATGATTTTATTCTTCTTGATAATATTCTATTGTGTATATAGGCCACATTTGCTTCATTCACCTGTGGGACATTGAAACTGTTCCATAGCTTAACTATTTTGAACTATGCTGCTAAAACACAGATCTATAAATATATAGGTATATATCTATATATCCTTAATTCTTTCAGAAATATGTGCAAGAGGGCTGTATGAAGTCAAATTGTAATTTTATATTTAGTCTTTTGAGTAATCTCAATTTGATTTGCATAGTGGTTTTACTTGCTTACACCCCCAATAACAATGTAAGAGTGTACCATTTTCCTGGATCTTCATCAGCATTCACTTTCTTTTTCTTTGTTGCTTTCTCTTTTTTGTTTCTTTCATCCCTTCATTCTTTTTTCCTTCATTTTTGATTCATCAATGATAACTGTTTTGATTGGAGCAAGATGCATTATCAACATAGTTTTAATTTTTATTTCTCTGATGTCAAGAGTTGTTTAACTTTTTTATATACTTTCTGAGATTTTGAGAAATATCTGTTTTGTTCATCTGTCCACATTTTTATTGGCTTCATTATTTTCATTAAATATTATTTATTATTATTATCTTCATCAAATATTATTTATTTTTTAAATTCTTTGTTTTTCTTTTCTCTCTTTATTTGTCCTAACCCTAACCTTAACCCTGACTCCTTACACTAACCCTAACCCATTGCCAACCCTTAACCCTAACCCTAATTTTAAAATTCTGTATATATTCTACATATAAATTCTCTTTCAGAAGACTAGCAAAGAAACTTTTTCTCTAATTCAGTGGGTTGTCTCTGCACTCTATCAATTTAATCCTTTCCTGTGGAAAATATTTTTGATTCAATGTAGTCTTATTTGTTGATTACTGATATTATTCCCTATACTTTAAGAATCTTACTCAGAAAGTCTTTTCTTGTCCGTATGGCTTCATGAGTTTTTACTATGTTCTCTTTCAGCAATTATGATGTTTCTGGTTTTATATCAGGCTGTTCCATGCATTTTCTTTGAATTTGAATGTCACAGTGAGTGATAGGGACCTATTTGAATTTTCTGTACAAGGGGCTCCAATTTCCTGAACATTATTTGGAAAAAAAAAAAAGAAAAAAAAATCTGTCTTTAGTTCAGCATATGTTTTTGGCACTTTTGTAAAAATTTAAAATCCTCAATAAGATACTGGCAAAGAGAAGGCAGCAAAGTATCAGGAAAATTATATACCATGACCAAGCCGTATTCATCCCAGTGATGCAAGGATGGTTTGACATACAGAAGTCACTAAACATAATACACCATATCACCAGAGCCAGAGGGAAAAAAAAAATCACATGATCATCTCAATAGATAGAGAAAAAACATTTGACAAAGTCCAACACCCATTCCTGATTTTTAAAAGAACGCACAGAAAATTAGAATAGATGGTGTTTTGCTCAATCTTATAAAAGTCATCTATGAAAAACCAACAGCCAACATCATGCTAAATGGTCAACTTCAAGCTTTCACTCTAAAATCAGGAACAAGACAAGGATGTCCACTATGACTACTCCTATTCAATATAGTTCTGAAAACATTAACTAGAGCAATTAGACAGGAGAAAAAAATAAAATGAATAAAGATAGGAAAGGAAGAATTTTAATAATAAGTATTTGCAGATGACCTGATACTCTACATATAAGACCACAAAAACTCCACCAAAAGTCCTATAGATTTAACAAACATATTCAATAGCATAGCTGGATACAAAATCAACACTGAAAAATCAATAACACTCATGTGTACAAATAACAAAATCACTGAGAGAGAAATTAGGGAAACAACATCTTTTGCAATAGCATAAAAAATGTAATACTTAGGAATCAATCTTACAAAGGAAGTAAAAGATCTTTACATTGAAAAATACAGTACTCTGAAAAAGGATATTGAAGCAAATATCAGAAAATTGAAAGATATCACTTGTTCTTGGGTAGGAAGAACCAACATAGTGAAAATAGCTAAGCTTCTAAAATTGTTATAAAGATCTAGTACATTCTCAATCAAAAGACCATTAGCATATCTCATAGAACTAGATAAAACTGTCCTGAAATTCATTTCAAACCAGAAGAGATCTAGAGTATCAAAAACAATTCTGGACACACTCTGAATCAGCCCGCTGCAGACAGGCAGGTCTGTGCATGCCCTACCAAGGTCCTGAGTCACGCGGAAGACACCGAATCACTCCCCTGCAGACAGGCAGCAACTTGATTCCACACTACAAAGACTCAGAGGACACCAGACCACCAGACCAAGATACTGAGTCCCATGGTTCCCGGCCCAGAGGTAGGGGCTCTGAGCAGTTGTCCTACTGCTCCTGGTCCAGAGAAAGGGGTTTTCCGGTCACCATCTCTCCCGCTGCTCCCAGCCCAGAGGAAAGGGCTTTTGGCCCACCTTCTGTGCCACTGCTTGTGGCCCAGAGGAAGGGGCTTCTGGGCCCCCATCACTCCCACCACTCGTGGCCCAGAGGGAGGGGCCTCTGAGCCACCATCCAACTGCTCCTGGTCCAGAGGAAGGGGTTTCCCGGCCACCATCCCTCTGGCTGCTCCCAGCCCACAGGAAAGGGCTTTTGGGTCACCATACCTAACGCTGCCTCCTGCCCCTGTCCCATCTCACCCAGCTCAGAGGAGGTAATCCGTGCAGGCACTAACAGCCCACCGCCCCAGTCGAAATGAGAAAACACGTAAATAAGTCTCAAAACCAGACTTCCAG
>NW_004624748.1:29633472-29733188 GCF_000247695.1 Heterocephalus glaber | reverse complement strand
TGATGAGAAATGGAAAAAATGGAAATAAAGTCTTTGTAAATAGAGAAGGGTGGAGGGCGTGAAGGGAGGGCTAGGAATGGGGAAAAAATAAGAACCGAGATGCATTATGTAAAGGTACAATTCCCAATGAAAAATATAATTGTGTTGTATACCTACAATGTACCAATAAAAGAATTTAATACAAAAAAAATTCAACATCATTGGTCATTCAAGACATGCAAATGAAAACAATGCTGAGATTCCACTTCACCCCAGAAAGAATGGCTGCTGTCAAGAAATCAACCACTAACAAATGCTGGCAGGTTGTGGGGAAAATGGAACCCTTCTTCACTATTGGTGGGAGTGTACCCTGGTGCAACCACTGTGGAAATCAGTATGGAGATACCTCAAAAAATAAGATTAGAGGTCCCATTTGACCCAAAAGAATTAAAAGAGTCATACCATAGTGATAAATATGCACCCATGTTCATAGCAGCACAGTTTGTAATAGCTAAAACTTGGAAATAGCCCAATTGCCCATCAACTGGAGACTGGATAAAGATGTGTTTTTTTATAAAATGGAGCACTACTCATCCAGAAAGAATAAGAAAGTAGAGATATTTATATGTAAATGGATGCACATTGAGGTCATACTCTTAAGTGAAATAAATAGTGAAATATTTACACACATGTGTAAATACCGAATAGTTTCTCTGGTGTGAGAAACTGAAAGTGTAAATAAGAATCAAAATGTGTAATAGATAATGTGAAATAGGAAGAAAGGCCCAAAGGGGAAGAGGAAGTGGGCGGGGTAGGATAAAGGAAAGAAGGGAAAGGAATAAATATGAGAAAAGGAAAAAAAAGTCTGTGAATGCTTGAATTTGCAGTCTTCCTGTCTTCTTCCTGCTGGGATTACAGGCATGTGCCACAACTCCTGACTAATATTTTTTTACTAAAAGATTGTTTTAAGTTACGATTTTGAAACATGATGCTTGAAAGTCAATAAACATATTGTTACATTTACAAAAAAAAAAAAAAAAAAACAATTCTGGGCAACAAAAGCAAGGAAGTAGTCATCAGAGTCCCTGTCTTGAAATTAAATTACAGAGCCACTGGGATAAAAACAGCATAGTACTAGCAAACAAAACAGACCTGCGGATCAAAAGATAAGATTATAAGAAGAAATAACCCCACAAGTATTCAGCTACCTTATCCTTGACAAAGGGGCCAAAACATTCACTGGAAGAAAGATGGAATCTTTAATAAATGGTGCGGGAAAAACTAGCTTTCTGCATGCTGAAGATTAAAACAAAACCCATGCCTCACACCATGCACTAAACTAAAATCAAAATGGATCAAAGATCTAAATATTAAAACAGAAATATTACATCTACTGGAAGAGAGAATAGGTAAAATCTTGAAGACATAGGTGTAGGCAAAGACTTCATGAACAGAGTCTCAATTGGATGAGAAATGCTACAAAGAATCAACAACTGGGATCTCATCTTATTAAAACTTTTCCACAATAAAGAAATCACCACTAGAGAAAAAGACAACCCACAGAGTGAGAAAAACATTTCGCCCATTATTCCTCTGACAAAGAAGTGATATCTAGATAAAGAATTGAAAAAAAATCAGACTTCCCAAATTTAAATACCCATTACAAAAATGGGCACCTGAGATTAATACAAACTTCTCAGATGAAATACAAACTGCTCAAAACTGTCTAACTTTCTAACAATCGAGGTTTAATTTTAGATTTGGATAGCACTAAACTTATTAGCAATTTTAAGAATAGTTTAAATAATTTTGGTCCATACACACTAAAAAGCCCAAACTGAAATTAAGCAAACAAAGTAATAAAAGAGAAATAAACTAATATAAAATATATTTTTCATGTCCATTAATATTTGTTTTATATGGTTGGGTGCACCAGCATTTAGTGCATATATATTTATGATTGTTGTCTCTTCCTCCTAGATTGCTCCCTTAATAAATATGTAGTGACCTTCTTTCTCTCTTTTGATCAGTCTTGGTTTGTAGTTCACACAGTCTCCAAATAGAATAGCTATCCCTGCTTTTTTCTGGTTTCCTATGTCATACAGTAAGGTTTTCCATCCTTTGACTTTTAGTGAATTTATTTTTTAGTTTCTTGTATGTGTTTCTTGTATCTAGCATATTGTATCTTGTTTCTTGATTTATTCTGCTAGTCTGTTTCCTTTGGTTGATGAATTGAGAGCATTTATATTGATGGTTTTAATGGATATGTATTGGATTATCCTTGTCATATTATTTTCCTGCTATTGTTTCCCTGTCTTTTCCTTCTGTTTAATTGTTTGCATTGCCTGGTGACTTCTATTGGTGTTCTTGGAATTGTAGTCTTTATTATCTCTTTCTAACATATGCTTCAGGGCATTTTGTAGAGATAGTTTGGGAGTCGTGAATTACTTTAGTTTTTCTTTGTCATTGAAGTATCTTATTTCTCCATGATTTTGAATGATAGTTTTGCAGGGTACATTAATTTAGGTTGTAGGTTGTTTTGGGACTTCAAATACCTCACTCCAAGCTCTCCTTGCCTTAAGAGTTTGTGTTGAGAAGTCTGCTGTGATTCTGATGGGCTTTCCCTTAAAGGTAATTTATTTCTTTTCTGTAACAGCTTTTAATATTCTGTTCTGCTGAGTTTCTGCAATATTGATTATTATGTGTCTTGGTGTAGATTTGTTTTGTTCATGGCTAATTTGAGTTCTATGTGTCTCACTTATTTGTATGTCAAATTATTTTTCCATGTTTGTGAAGTTTTCTGACATTACATCTGTGAGCAAGTTTTTTATGGTATTTGTGCTGTCTCTTGCTTTCTCATTGACTTTGATCATAAAATAATAAAAATCATTATGTAGCCAGTAGAATACAATTCAGCAAGAAAAATGAGTGAATATAGACATTTTAAGAATATGTATGAATGTATAAATAATTATTGTGAGTAAAAAAAAAGGAAAAACAAATTAGTGGAAGCTGATTTCATTCATACAAATTCCTAAAAAATTTAAGCACTATCATTACAGAAATCAGATCAAAGTTTGATTGTGGAGTGAAACTAGGGAATAATGAGGGATGGTATATACACAATAAAAATTATAAAAAAACCTAGAGTATCTTTGTGTGTGATGTTTATTCTTGCTTTCCTGATGGCAGTTATGTTAATATGTGTATAAATATGTGTTTGTTAACATCTTATCAAAATCTAAAATGTAAATATTCTGCAATTATTTTATGTTAATTCTATCCTGATGAAGCTGCAATTTTTTAAAACAGATACAGATTTTTGTGTATTTCAATAAATTGTCTTATGATAATGAAATAGATCAAGTCTTTTATTTTTGTCATGCATACATAATAACCATATGACAATACTACCATTAAGAGAAATATTAAGAATCTTTAATTTGGAAATAGTATGGCAACTTACAGGATTATGTTGATGGAATGAGGATGAATAGACATATACTTTTTGAAAATATTGTTTCTGTTTATTTGATGAAATAGAATTTAATTCACCTTTGAAATTTAATAATTTTCTTCCTCTCAACAGATACTAAACTATCTCTAAGATTCTTTCACTGGTTAAGTTCTGATTGTACCAATATTAATCGTGATATGTATTAGTATAAAGTTGTAATTTTGTTGATAATTGTAAAGAAAAATGCTATATATACATTTCTGGATACATATATGCATTATTTGTGAGTGCCTATTATAATAACTAGTTAGAAAAATATACTAGATCCCTCCTATAAAGTAGGCTAAATGAATAAGCTAAAGTTTCAGTAAGGGCCAAATATAGTGTTGGTTTGTAATGGCAATGCTCAAAGTAGAGTTAATTTTCCATATGAGAGTACCCAATTCAAGTATATTAACTGTGTTTAGAATATATATATTGTTTAAGATAAAGTTGAGGCATGACCCAGGAAACCAAGAAATATAATGTCCTAGTAATATTATCATGTTTCCTTTAGAAATTTTATATGCAATTACTTGGCAAAAAATAATGAAAAATTATATAGCTTTTAACATCAGCATGTGGGCCCTTTACCATAAACGTCTGGTATAACTGAAACTCAGCAGTCTGTGACATGCTTAGGAAACACAGCCAGTGTGGCTTAATGAGGTCACATTAACCTTAACTTGCATGTTACAATAGGTTAAGCCCTCTTTCTACTTGAGTGCACAAAGTTCTATCTTTAAACAATTCATCCTATCCAAGTGTCATGGGCCTCTCTAGTGGATGCATTTTCAGCCCACTAATATTGCCTAGATCTTATTTAACTAAAAAGCTAGTTCTCTCATTTTGTAATATAGGTATAATTAGTTGCTTGGGGGAGGGTAAAAATAAAATAAAGATCACTAGTTAAACAAAAACAAAACTGTAATGAAAGGAAATATTTGAAAATAAATATTTCTATAGAGATGTCCATGTGCAAATATGTGCTATATATTCTGCCATTGTTCTCTTAAGGTAAAAAAAAAAACAACATTATAAAGGCTTCAGAATCATATTATAGGTGAGATTAAGGGCTATTAACATTATAGTTATATTAATATCATAACTCTTTAGAAGAAAAATATGAGATTGAAAATATTACCATTAAGTAATCCATGGTCCTTTAATTTGTTTTATTTTAGTTTTCTTTGTATATAAATTCAGAGCTTTATATTGTTAACTTGGCTTTGAGTTTACAAACTGATCTATTTTGCTTTTAAATGTATTTTTATCTTTTTTTACACAATTGTATCTAGTACAGTCTGTAAAAAGTAAAAGTGTTGATTGAACTATCATAATGGAGACTAAATAAAAGTAGACTTGAAAACAAACAAGAAACTTTAACTGTATGTAGTCATTGTTTCAATAATACTTGATCTTATACCTTGAGTAGTATAATAAAGTCAAGGATAGCTATAGAGCACAGAATTTTTTCAAAAAAAAATATTTTAGCAAGGAAAAAGTACTAACTCACAGAAAAATTATCCTCTGAAGTGATGGCATATGGACATATCATTTAAAGAGACTAACAATTCTTCACAATTTCCATAATTCAGAGAACCTAAAACTAAAATTCTTTTCCTTGAATTTATAGGACAAAATAATTAATACCGAGAAACTAGAATTTTAAATAATTATTTCCTTTGTTATTATCAAAAGATATATTTGTTTTGCTGGAAGTATTTTCAAATTAGAATCCCTCTTTGTCCTTAACTTCTATTCTCCTAGAAAACAATATGAGACTGAGGATATATGATAATGTTTTGTATTATGAACTGATTCTTTCACTTGTTAGTGTGCAAAATTTTAAAAGTAATTTTGATTTAAATCAAGTTATCAAAATGTCAGTGTTGAGTCAGATAAAATAAATTCAAAAGTCATCATTTCCATTCTCAAAACAAAAACCAAGCTGAATAAAGTTAAAAATTAGATTACTTAGTTATGTTACAGAATTAGAACACTGGACAAACTGCTTTATCCCAAATCAGAGACAACTGAATACAGATACCCAGAGTTCACCAAAACTGTAGGATATTACTGGACCTAGCTAATAGTAGAAACATTTAAAGGCTAATTGAAAAATTGCTAGAGACTAAGAATGGGTACCTTGGAAGATAAAATTTTAAGAAGGTCCTAATATTTGAGTGACTACCATACCTTCGTGAGTTGTACAAATTAAAAGTGCCAGCAAAATCTTAGGGTGAAGATCAAAGTAAAATCTGACTGTGATCCCAACAATGATAGTCAAGAAGTAATTATTTTGCAATAAGCTCCACACATTTGGTTTTCCTCAATAAAGATCTTCCCTTTAGAAAACAATTTCCCATAGCCTAATTGACTTGGGTTTTTACTACAGCCTAATCAAACTTGAAAAGGGAAATGCCCAACTCCTTGATGCATATGAATGTATTTCAATATGTGAAAGATTAACTAAGTATGATACAATTTAACAAAATAAATATCTTATTTATCACAGAAAAGAGAGAGAGAGAAGAGGGAAGGGAATGTAAAAGAAGGGAAAGGAAGAAGGAAAAGCAGAGAATGAAGGGAAAGAGCTATTGAGTCATGGAAAAAATATGGAGGAATCATAAACATATACTCCTGAGTAAAGGAAGGGAATCTGAAGGGCCAGACAATGTATGATCCTATCATTCAAAAAAATTACAAAGGAAAAAAAAGAAGGAATGAATTTATTACAACTACAGCAACAAAGGAGGCAAAAACAGCAACTACAGCAGCAAGAGAGTTCAATTTCAAAAGTAGGGGTTTTAAAATATTGCAAGACAGATGGAGAGAAGTAGATCAAAGACATGTGTCCAGCATCTTGAGTTATTCCTGAGTTGGAAAAGTTTCTTCCCTGTGGTTCATCTGTATTTGATAACCAGTGCCCTTAGAAATTAGTCCCATTCCACAGGAAAAGTTGAGAAATAAAGTGCTATTTCCTCCCAGAGATAGATTCCTAGGTCTTTAATAATGACTTTTCTTGGGTTGTAAATCTAACCAATGTTTTGAAGAGTGCTTACACATATTACAAAAAGTCAGGGGAAGAATTTACATTTGAAATTGGTATTAGTCATTTTCTCATTGCTGGAACAAAATATCCAACACCCACAACTTAAAAGAGGAAGAGTTGAATTTTGCTTACTACTTCAATTGATTCAGTTCATGGCCAGCTGGCTTCAATGTAGAAACATCATGGTAAAAGGGCTTCATGTAGAAAAGTTGCCCATGTTATGCTGGTCAAGAAGCACAGATAAAAGTGAGAAACTGAAGAGAATAGCCTTCCAAGTCATGCTTCTAGTGATTCACCCCTTCAAACCAGGTTACACTTCTGAGAGTGAAACTTTGGGGAGAAATTTTATATACAAATCATAACATTCTGCCCTTTTCCCCCAGAAATCTCATATCCATCTCATTATGTAAACTGCATTTAGTCCATCTGTAAGAGATGCCAAAGTCTTAATAGTTTCGGCATTACTGAAACGTCTAAATTCAAAATATCTTCTGAGACTCAAGGTAAACTCTTAGCTGTGAACCCCTGTGAAAGCAAAAATAAAGTTCAAGGCCAGAGATTTAGCTCAGTGGTTTCGCTGCCTGCTGCACAAGTGCAAGGACCCGAGTTCGATCCCGGGTACCAAAAAAAAAAGTTCAATACTTTCAACATTCAGTGGTATGGGTCAAACGTTACCAAATAAAAAGAGAGAAAAATGGGGACTGAAACAAATTGGACCAAACCAAGTCTGAAAACCATCAGGGCAAACATTAAATCCTGCAGTTACATGGCCAACATCCAAAGAAGGTTTTCATAATATGTGAACTCCAAAAGGCTTGTGCAAACACAACTCCATGACCCTTCCAGCTGCAGGCAGCATGGTGTCTGTCTTGGCCTGGCTCTGCACATTTCCCACAGTTTCCCCAACAGTTTACTGGCATTTCCCAGCTCCTGGGATCTACACTGCAACTTTGCCCTCACTCTCACAGTTTCACGAACTGTCTACACAGGGGCATACTGGCTAGCCTCCAAGATTTATTTATTTATTTTTAAATCTGGGAGGAATCCTCCATGACTCCATAACTCTTGCATTTAGCATACTTATAAATTTGACACCATGTAGATAAGGTCAAGGTCTGTTGCCAGTTTAAGCAGTACCAAGATCCCCTTGGACTATGAGTGCAGTGGCCTTTGAGTGCCTGGATGCCTGAGCATGGTGAAATGTACATACTTGAACCAGTTCTCTATGTGTCCCTTCCTAAGCAGAGGGCTAGGGACTCCGTTCTTAAATAATAGGTTTACAATTTTGCACATTTGAGCCTATAATAGATGGTGTCTTGCTGTTTCCCACTTTCAACTGACCCATTCTATTGTCCTGATGCAAAGTCACTTGGTGATATTTTAATGTTAATCTTCTCAGCTACCATACTATCCTTTGTCCAAATTGATTGGCTCTCCCTTTCTGGTGAAACTCCAAACTACAAATTATTCAGCTCTGCTGTTTGCTCCTAATTCTGACTGTAGATCTGGTTGAAAACAGCCAGTAGTTCTCCTACCACAGATTGAATGATGGGCTGCTGGGAAATTTCCTCCATCATATTAATTGGATTATTGCCTTTAATCTCAGTGTCACTTAAAGTCTCAGGACATGGACAAATTGTGCTAACTTTTCTCTCAGAGTTCAACAGACATGGCCTCTAGGCCAACTGTCAAAAGAAACCATATTTCCAGCTAAAACCTCCTGAACCTGGACACTTTTGTTCACATTGCTATTAGCATTCTAGTTTACTGAGTTCTGACCAATATCACACATTAAGCACCACTTGAAACATTCTAGAGCTTCTCTAGGCCTTATTTTTGAATGTTTCCAAACTCCTAAAAACCAGTTTCAAAGGTTTCTGAAGCACACAGTCAGATACAGTCATTTCAATGGCCCAACTCCTGGTAGGAATTTTCTGTATTGATTAATTTCCTATTCCTGGGACAAAATATCTGACACCTCCAGTTTAATAGAAGTGTTTATTTTCCCAGAAAGAGAAGGGAGAAACCAAGGATGATAATACATCCTTCTGAGTCATGCCTATAGTTACGTACTCATTCCAAACAGGTCCTATTTCTGTATGTGAGACATTTGGGGGAAATTTTAGATCTCAATCAAAACACAATGTTCTAAAGTAAATTTTCTGAGAAAAAGGAAGTCAGGGAACCAGAGTCAAAGAATTGCCTATCTAATGTTTAAACTGGAGAGAGCATTAAATCTAAGTTTGTCAATTCACACTATATGAAACTCTGGAAAGGGTGAAACTATAGAAGAAGTAGAAGAGTCACTGGTTGTCAAGGATATTGTGAAGAGGGCTGGTATGAATGTGATAAGCTCAGAAAATACTGAGAGCCAGAAAAATACATAATATAATAGATTGTCAAAAGCCTATAGAATTGGATAATACAAACAATAAAGCTAGATGTAAAGTAAGACATTAAAATAATATATAAATATTGGTTCATAAAACACACTAATCCAACATGCTAATAACAGGGTAAATTTTGAAGATAAGTAGAAGATCTATGAGAATTGCTTATTTTATGCTCCATTTTTTTCTGTAACTTTAAATTGCTTAAAAATAAGTTCTATTATTTAAAAACCATCATAATATTTTATTTAGCTCATTCCATATTATTTTTCTTGTCATTCTTTTCTTCAGTACAATATCAGAAGCATCTTAAATATTTACTGTGTTTCATTTGGATTTAAGTTATATTTAGGTAAAATATAAAATAATTACTTAATAGTTTTTGAAAAATATTGAAAGTTTTATTTCATATTTTTATATTTTAATAGTCATTTCTTGTGTTCCATATTCTCAGACTTGTCTTCCACTAATTAATGTATTTTAAAATGAAAATTACCTATCATTTGATCATTTTGCAAAAAAGTATCATCAGTGTGCATCTATCTTCAAAATATAAGTTGATAAAATCAAAACTACTTTTCCAGTACAAACTATACATATTTTCTACTAAGTTGTAAGACATAATGGCAAACTAGAAAACTATCTGCTTTTTAAAAAAATGTTCCATTGCACTCACATAGCTCCTCTCATATCATAATTATAAATACATTCCACAAGAATTCTTTAATGTGTGCATCCCTTAATATTCCAATATAATTTTTAAAAATCTAATACCAAAAAAGATGCAAAGTACACTTATTTTTATAAATTATTTTTGATGGCTAACAGCAAACAAAATGTTTTCATGTCATTAGATCTCCAGAATGTTGTTGAGGAAACTACTAAGCCCTTGAATTAAGTAGACAGTTTTATGATGTATTAGAAATATATTATAATAGGTTAGCGTAGTGTTTATTGATTTTTCAAATTACATTTATTTAGGCCTGATAACTCAAGAAATTCAGAAAATTGCAAATGTTTGCACTTAGTAAAATTTTCACATACAATTTCTCTTTATTTTAAATATCATACAAAGTTATAGTCTATTTGTGCATATAGCCATATATACATGAAAACATATTATCAGCTTATGCCCAGTACATATATATGCACATATATTCATATATATATATGCACATATATTCATATATATATATATATATTTATGCTCACACATTCAAACACAGTCCATACCACATGGATAGATTTGTAGATCAGTCTCTGGACTGCTGTTGTTTTATAAATTATTGTTAACAATTCTTGAAAAGATATTTTTGAATTTGAGTAATGAAGGTAAATTATATTTCAGGGGTATCATCATTCGATTGAACAAAAATATTTCTGATCAATATAATAAGGTTTGCATTTTGCATCATTTAATATATGTTACTGTTTGTCTTTCATTTTAATTTCATCAAACTATCTATTGGTCTTCCACTAATTATAAGACAATAAGAAATATCCTGCTGTTTGAGAGGTCTTTTTAACTGGTTCATTTACCTCTTTCAGTCTTGCAGACTTTTGAGGAACGGAGGCCCTGGAGTCAATTCCCAAAGGGCAGATCCCAAGGGTCCTCTTCCTTTCTGTGACACACTAGGTGGTTATTAACCTGTGTGTCTCTCTCATGATGTATGTGTGGCATTTTGCTCTGCACTTGACATATACTAACTGATCAACAAATGTCAGGAGCATTTATTATTGTTACTCTCTGAGACAAGAAAAATATCTCTTATCTCACCTTCTCCTAACAATCTTCCACTCAAGTTCTTCATTTAGATCTAAGAATAAGCACAAAAGGAAACAAGTGGAAACCCCTAGAAACAAAACAACAAATATGCCACAACGCTTGTCCATTATTAACTTTGAGAATTGTGAAAAGAAGGAAAATTACAGGTTGACATATCAACTCAAGAAGGAATAATTTTAAAGTTTACTACTCTAAATCCTAATAAAACATTTTCTATAAAATAATCATGCATTAAATAATTAAACACATAATTATCAGATTTTAATTGTAAAATTAATGCATGCCATTCTCATTATTTTTACATGGAAATGAAAGTTTTCTGAATTTAATTACTTATACCTATTCTAAGCATCTTACAAAATTCCTGGTAGGTAGAAGTATCTTAGTAAAGATTTATTAACTACATATACAAACAACAAAAAAAAGAGAAAAAAAACATAGCTTTATGATTGTTTCTTTTTTTTAAAATTAGCCCTTGTTAGCTCATGTAATTGCAGAAGAAGGGAAAGGGATGAAATCAGAGTCCTCTCATTTTAACAGTTTTTTGCCAAGGATGGTAGGAACAGAATTCATAATCCCTGTTTTAGATGTAACAGATTTTTAGATCTTTTCTGTAGAGGCAGCTCAGTTGCAAACTCAGTTTTAGCTATCCTTTTTGCCAGGAGTCTAGATAAAATCTTCAGTCTTCACATGATAATTAAAATCTCAACTCCCTAATTAATGTCTTCTTTGCCTTTAGATATCTTGTTAGATTATTAGCTTGAGTTTGTACTTATCTGATTTGATTTTTGACAAATAGGATGTTCTGACTTTTTTTTTTTTTGCTTCTATGCTATTTAAAATCTAGCTTCAGTAAGTATCCAACATTCTATGTGTTTTTAATAAAAGGCTTCATCCTTCCAATTCAACTCACACTGTCATGGTAACCAGAAGTCTTCATTAGTGCTATGATACAGAATACATTACTTGGAGTGTAAAATTATGTCCCAAACATATGTATAATTAGAGAACGTGTCTTTATCACAAATTTTATAATTAAATTTTAGTTTTTGTTATGTTAAAATTATAGATTCTAAAAATAAACTGGGTATTCTAATTAGCGTCAAAATTGATGAAAAATAATCATTTTTAAAGATTTAATGCATTTGAATTTTAATGTTGTATAGTACATATAGGCAAGTGAAATTTGTTCACTTCTATTATAACAAAATTCCAGAGTGGAATTAGTGAAGAAAACCTGAAGAATTAGGTTGGTTACAAGTAGTTCCTTTTTAAAAAATAAACCTGTTTCTTGTTGAATTTTAACACATGATATGCTTCTGTGGTATTTAAATCAAAAGAAAATATTAAACTATTACAAAAATTTACGTTACTACATGTAATTTTTATGTTTATATTCATTTATGGAATAATATATTTGAAAAGTGTATTTTTTTCAATTTTGACTAAAAATATCTGAATATCATAAAAATAAGTCCCATGTATTATCAGTAATGTTGAAAGTATATTTTGCTTATTTTAATGCCAGGAAAGTTTTATTATGTAAACATAATAATGCACATTTTCAAATACATCAGAACAAATTAAGAATTAGAATCCTACTAAAAATTATTTTAAAATTTTAGTACATGAAGGAAACCATGCCTTATGCAACATTTCATTTTAATTTTGGAATCTGAACTTTTCCAAGTTCACATGAAATACCATAAAACATTATATTTTTCTAAATGTTAAACAATGCTAATTTTATTATAAATTTCTATTTTATTTCTTTTAATTTTAAATATGTGATGGAAACTCAACAACATGAGAAATTCCAAATTATAATCAATGTTATTGAGTAGTTTTATTAAAGGAAAATAGTGAAAGTTATTGTATTTCTGTTCCATAACATTTGCATTCCCAGTGTGAACATATGAAGCAGGAAGAAAAAATAAAATTTAATTATGATATAAACTTTGTTATTTGTTTCAGCTTGAAAAAGTAGACTAAAAGGAAAAATGTCTATGCTAATGTCATAAAGATGAATGTATATCATAAAGAACTTTGCTAATGTAAATAATTTGCTTTATGGTTTTGCACAGATACGTAATTAATTCTCTAATTTTCAATAACATTTATTTTCACCTCTAGATAGGACTGTTATTAACCTCTATTCCTCACAACATTCAATATTAGTTGTCTAGCTAGAAGTTAGAAATTAGAAAAACAAAGGAGACTCTTTACAAATAGGCTTTGTGGAGATATTTGTTGAAGGCTAGTAATAATAAATGATAACTTTTTCTTCTTCAAAATTGATTGTCCTCAAATAATCATGAAGCATGGATTCTCCATCTACCCAAAAGATAAAAGCACCAAATCCCCTAACTCATAAGATAGATTGGGGCATGGTATGCCCCGTGGGTACATGTAGTGCTCTAGGAGCAAGGGCCATGTTTTCATAAGTCCTTATTGACCTAGAAGTAAAAAGAAATTTTCTGAACTATCTTACAGAAGTGAGGGAAAGAATGTAAGTGCAAGTTTCTCATTATTAGGTGGCTTAATGAACTGAGCATTTTATGTTACAGGGCTAGGAGAGTGTTGATTTTTTACTTCTGATTTAAATTTAAAGTTAGAGAGAAGTGGAATTTGGATGTTTTAAATTGGGAGGAACATTTGAGAATATATATATACATTATATATAAGGTATATATAATATACATTATATATATTATATATTATATAATGTATATTATATATTATATACAATGTATATATAATATATATAATATATAATATATACATTATATATTATATACAATATATATAATATATATAATGTATATAATGTATATATAATATATATATTTCAGTTCATTGCTCCCTGTAAGCATCTCTGCTGTTTGACCTAGATTTTTACATTAATTTCATCATCACAACTATTATTTTTGCAAGTGAATATAGATTGACTGAAAAGGCCAGAGAGTTTTAAATGAGATAGCATCTAATCAACCCACCTAATTATATTTAAGAAATGAATATCAACAAATCTAGAACACAAACACAAATCAAAATAAAAACAAAAAAATACTGGTAGAGGTTACTTTTTTGCTTTTTATTGACAATTCAAAAACTTTTAAAATATCATGTTCATTTGTTGTTTTTAAAATTTAATTATGTTTATACACTTTTGATATACATAATGATCACATTCATCATGAGAAATTTGTACCTGTGCATAATATATCTCGATCAATCTTTGTTTTTTCATTCCCTTCCCCTCTCCTCAGCCCTTCTTCCTCTTCTTATTTACAAAAGCTTTGTTTCCATATTTCCTTCTATTTTCTTTTTTCCCCTTTTCTCTTCCTTCTTTTCCCCTTTCCCCTTCCCATTTGAACATTTTCTTCTTATTTCCCAACGTTTACCATCCACTTTTGTCCTTATGTGCACTTTCAGTTTCCCATAAAGAGAAGCAATGTCAAATAAAATATGATATCAAGGTGCATCCATTTACCTACAAATAGATACTCCAGTTTATCCTTCTTTATGGCAGAGTAGTACATCATTGTATATAAAAAACAGACTTTCTTTATCCATTTGAATGTTATTGGCCATGTGGGCTCTTTACAAGATTTAGCTATTACAACATGCTGCTATAAACATGAGTGTGTGTATATCACTGAAGTATGATGCTTTCAACTCTTTTGGGAAGATAACAAGAAAGAGAATAGCTGGGTCAAATTTAACCTCTAGTTTTAGCTTTTTGAGGAAACTCTACTGATTTTGGTATTGTTTGTATCAATTTACACTCTCTACAACAGTAGAGAAGGGTTCCTTTTATCCTACACCCTCACTAGGATTTGTCATTGGCTGATTTCTTGATGATAACCATTTTTTCTTGAATAAGATGGAATCTCAATGTTATTTTAATTTGGATTTCTCAAATAACCAGTGATGTTAAAATTTTTTTCATACATTTATTTGATGTTTAGACTTCATTTATTTCAGATGTCCATTATTGGATTGGGTCTTTAAATTTGAGGGTCTTGTTTTTTGAGTTCTTAAAATGTTCTAGATATTAGTCCTTTGTCTGAAGAATAGCTGGTAAAAAATTTTCCCATTCCGTGGGTTTTCTCTGCACTCTGTTGGTGCTTTCTTGTACTGGGCAAAATCTTTTTCATATGATGTGATCCCAGTTGTTGATTCTTTGTAACATTTCCTGTGAGAATCAGGGTTTTGCTCATAAAGTCTTTGCCTACACCTACGTCTTCAAGAGTTTTACTTATTTTATCTTTCAGAAGATTAAGTATTTCTGTTACAGCATTTAGAGTTTTGACCCATTTCATTTTTTTTTTTTTGTACCAGGGATAAAACTCAGTACTTTCCACTTCTAAGTCAGGCAGCAGAACCACTGTACTAAATCCCCAAGCCTAACCCATTTCATTTTACTGCATGGTGAGAGATACGAGTTTAGGTTCAATTTTTTACATGTGGAAAACCAGTTTTCCCAGCACCATTTGCTAAAGAGGCTCTCTTTCTTCCAGTAAAGTTGTTTGGGGTTGTTTCTGCATCTTCTATTCCCTTCCATTGATCCTCAGGTCTGTTTTGTTTTTGTTTTTTTGTTTTTTTTCAATACCACGCTGTTTTTTATCATAGTTGATTTGTGCTATAATTTCAAGTCAGAGATTGTGATGCCCCCTTCCTCTGTTACATAGAATTATTTTGGCTATACTAGGGTTTTTCTGGTTCCACATGAATTTTAGAATTGTTTTCTCTAGTTCTGTGAGTCATGCCCACTATCACCACTCCTATTCAATACAGTTCTGGAGACATTAGCCAGAGAAATTAGACAAAGGAAAAAAATAAAAAGAATTAAGATAGAAAAGGACGAAGTTAAATTATTTTTATTTCCAGATGACACGATACTCTACATAGAAGACACCAAAAACTCCATCAAAAGACTTCTAGATTTAATAGACAAAATCAGTAGTGTAGCAAATTCCAAGTCAATACTCAACTATCAATAGCATTCCCGTACCCAAATAACAAGCTCACAGAGAGGGAAGTTAGGGGAACAACATCTTTCACAATAGCATCAAAAAAAGTGAAATACTTAGGAATCACTCTAACAAAGGAAGTAAAAGACCTTTAAATAAAAAAAAATACAATACTCTGAAAAAAGAAATCTAAGATGATATCAGAAAATGGAAAGGTATATGTTGTTCTTGGATAGGCAGAACTAATACAGTGAAAATTGCCATACTTCCAAAACTGTTTTACAGATTTAGCGCAATCCTAATCAAAATACCACTAGCATATCAGCTTTGTTTTTAACATCACTATCTTATTATTCCTGGAAAAAGAGTAGTAATAACTTCAGAAAAACATTATCCATATATGCATGTTAACAGAATTCTTACTTACTGGTTGCCTTAGCATCATCAGTGATTCACAAAGTAAGGGTTAAAGCAAGAACCTATTTTTTAATGCATTTAGACCAACATCAAACACAACTGGCCTCAAGCAAAAGGACAACCTACGATTAATCCTGGTAGGGTTTATAAATAAAATAAATGCCATGGTTACTTTTACTTTGCTCATTATCTTCTCTCAACAACCACATTAGAGCCTTTGTATTGGTGATAAAGATTTTACCCTGGGGTGAACTTTCCCAGTAATTTAAGCCTAATAGTCGTGTAACAATATGAAAACTTCTAGTGACTACTCTAAATTTGTGGCCCAGAATTTTCCTGCCTTGCATTCATCTATTTCTGGGGAAAGGATTTGCAGCAGGAAGCCTCTGTATATACTGCTGAAAGGCCTCATTAATGGTGACTGACAATGGGAAAGACATGGAAAAACAATGAACAGAATTAGGAAAAGTGCATGGGGGGAATTTAGAAAAAGACTTTCTGTATTGGTGTAGGAACATGCTACCACAGAACAAGAAGCTTATTTGAATGCGAAGCTTTCGTCTTTAAAGCTATAGTTTTTCTTGACAATACTTGCAAAAGATACCATTCATGGAGTGATCATTAATTATATGTCAGACACTTGTGACTTCCTTGAATTTATAACATTAATACCCAAAATACAGGGGGTGATCAACATAGACAGTGAAAGATTAAATTAAAAAATTGTATTACAGTAAAGTATACATTGCCATTTAAACATCCCTTCAAAACACTCCCAGATGCTTTGAACACACTTATCCAAACATTCTTGCCTCTTCCTCAACCGTTTCTGGAAGTCCCCTTTTGTGAGTACCTTGAGATAAACCATCTGGCTACCTTCAAGTCATGGATCAATTCAAGTAGTTTACCTGGAATGGTGATTTTGACTTTGGGAAAGCTAGAAGTCACATGGTGGCATGTCTGGTGAACTAGATGGATGAGGAACACCATAGTATTTTTATGAGACTCCTTTTTCATTGGATAGAAATCAGCAACACTAATGTCTGGTTTTGGTCCTAATTAATAAACACACTCACAAAAATTTTTCACAATTGCTTCAGAAAACTTCAAGAATGATGGGATAAATGTGCTGAAACCAATGCAAAGAATTTTTTAGGGGAATTAATGTCAATGTGTCTTTCAGGGTACTATCTTTTAATTTAAACATTGATTATATTTTTATATCATTGTTTATAATTTACTGATCCATTTTATTGGTAGATATGGGAAAAAATAGAAAATACCTAAAGAGTGAAATAATTTTCATTTGGAACTTCATTTTCTCTATATAATATCTGTGTGGCCATATTTGGTTCACTATTTATAACTTAGATCCTAGAGTGTCAGATTAAATATTTAATCTATGCTCACATTCAACTTCCAAAGCAGAGTGGAAGAATCCATTTCCCACTACAACTCACTTGAGGGATGTGACAGCAACAGCCAAACATAGGAACAATTCTATTATGTGGCTTAAAAATTAAGTTTAAAAGTACTTCTATTTTGCAAACTTCTATCATGTTTTAATTTCTATTATCATATTTTAGTTCAATGACACCATTTCAGAGACAAATAATTCAAATGTCAGTTTGTATATTACCTGTGCACAAATTGTAAACTTTATTGCTAGTTCTCTAGTCTGCAAATCACTGTATCTATTAATTAAGTAGTAAGAGATGAGTGTCATTGTCAATGAACAGCTGCATCTCCACTTTCCAGTATATTGGTAATGGGTAACTCCATGTCTTACTAGGTTCATGCACAGACAACAATGCTCTTTTTCTTCTTTATTGTCTAGTGATAAACTAATGCTATATTTCATAAAAATTGACCTCAAACTAGAGAATTGACCAACAAAAATGAAAGTAAACCAAAGAATACCGAATAGTTTCTCTAGTGTGAGAAACTGAAAGTGTAAATAAGGTTTAAAATGATTAAAATGAATAACTGATAATTTGAAATAGGAAAAGGTCCAAAGTTGTAGTGGTGCTGGGAGGGGAAGGGGAAAGGGAAGAAGGGAAAGGAAAAATTATGAGAAAAAAAGGAAACAAAATCTATGTAAATAGGGAAGGGTGGAGGGGGTGAAGGATGCACAGATAATAGGGGAAAATACAACAACTAAGATGCATCATGCACAGATACAAGCACCCAATGATAAATGTAAAAGTATTGTACACCTAAAATGTACCAATAAAAGAATTTTTTAAAAAAGAAAAGTAGTGACACTGTTACTGAAATTCAAATGTACTTAGAGAAGAAATAGTGAGTTATGACTATACAGATTCAATGCAATCCCTATTGAAATCTCAACAGTATATTTCACAGAACCAGAAAAAAACAATCTAAAAATATGTTTGGAGCCAAAAGAAACCTACAGTAGCAAAAGCAATTCTAGGCAACAGAGACATAGTACGGGACATCACAATCACCAACTTGGAAGTATACTACAAAGTCACTGTGATAAAAACAGCATCATACTGGCAAAGAAACAGACCTGAAGACCAATGGAATAGATTAGAAGATGCAGAAACAACTCCAGACACACTCAGCTACCTCATTTTTGACAAAGGAGCCAACCAACCTCACTGGAGGAAAGATAGCCTCTTTTAATAAATAATGTTGGAAAAACTAGATTTCAGCTTGCTGAAGATTAAAAACTTCACCATGCATTTTAGTGCATCTTTCACCATGCACTAAACTAAAATTGAAGTGGATTATCTGCACTTCAGGTTCTTTTCCCCTGCTTGAGAAGTTATCTGCCATCACTTCTGTGAATGACTTTTTTTATGTCATCTGCACTCTCTCTTGTTTCTTCATTGGCTCCAGTATTATTATTCTTATAATTCTTCTTTGCATCATCTAGCAGCTGCTGGATTGATTTCTTGTAGTCCCTTACTATTTTAAAGAAAATTTTCTTTTCCTGGTCACTAATTTCAATCTTATCTTCTATATCTGAAATTCTGTCTTCACATGGGCTCATTCTACTGCATAAACTTTCAATGGTGTTTTTAATCTCCTGGAAGTATGTTTGCATCTGTTTTATGGATTCCATTTGTTTCCTATTTTGGGATTCCCTCATGTTCCTCAGCTCCTCTATTTTTTTTATCTGTCTCCTCTCTAGATTTATTAATCATGTCTTGCACTATGGGCACAATCTCTGCTGTTATCTGAGAAATTATTTCTGATTTCATTTTTTCCAGATCCTCTTTCTTACCAGTTCAGGGAGTCCAGGTGGTTGAGTATCAGATTGTTCCATCTTGTTTCCCTTTGGGGTTACTTTAGGTGATCTGAAAGTCTGGTTTTGAGACTTCTTTATGTGTCTTCTCATTTCAATGAGGGGCATGGGTGTGTGCTGCTGGCGCCTGAGTGGCTCACCTCCTTGGCTCTGGGAGCAGTGGTATGGCAGCCCAGAAGCTATTGTCATTTTTTTTTTGGTACCAGAGATCGAACTCGGGTCCTTGCACTTGAGCAGCAGGCACCAAAACCACTGAGCTAAATCCCCGGCCTGTCATTTTAATATAAGGAGAAAGTTCCCATTCCCATTTCATTATTTGTTTATTTGTGGATTTTTTGTTGTTGTTTATATTGGGGTACAGTTTTACTTGATTTTGTGGATTCTAATCCTTTCCTCTCATCTGAATTCTTGGAGATGCGTGAAATTGACGTCCAACACAGTGATGTGTCTTTTTGACATGACTCTCTAATTCCTGGAGAATATCCTTAATTCTGTCACACTATGGTTTTCCAGGCTTATTGTATATTCTTAGACACAGAATTAACCCAACCAGAGGGTTTTTGATGGAATCTAAGTCATTTTCATGAAACAGAGTGATATTTATAAATTAAGATTTTTCTATAGTCTTCATTGCTGCTGAAAGGTCACTTTATACACTGTAGACTCTGAGGAGACAGAGCTAGGAATCATATGCAAAGAGGTGTATGTATGTACTAATATATTTGTTCTCTACTAATCTTTCTCTCTCTCTCTTTCTCTCTCTCTCTGGGTCTGAGACAGACAGTGAGAATATCAAAATCTCATTTGGAACACATGAAATTTTGTGATATGAAAACATTACGGTTGTTAAAATAAGACAGATTCAGAAAGACAAACAACATAAAATTACTTCTGTGTGGAATCTAAAAAAGCTTAGCTCAAATAAGTGGAGAGTGTAATGGTGGTTACTGGAAGTTTTTGGAAGGGTTAGAATTGAAATGTTGGTCAAAATATACAAAATATACAAAATTTTAATTGAATAGGAAGAATAAGTTGAGAAAAGCTGTCATAAAACATGAGTACTCCAATCAATGGTAATGTTTTGTTTTCTTGAACTTGATGAGAATAAATTTTGTGTCTCATGATAGAAAAATAATTATATCAAGTAACATATGTTAACAGCTTTATTTACCTATTCCCCATTGTTTACTAATTTGGAATATCATTGTACCAATTATGTATGACAAATGTATACATCTGCATGCATTTATTAAAAATGAATAAACACAAACAAAATGAAAAATTCCCTATGTATAATTGTACCATCAGAGAAGAAGAATATAATTCACATCACAAATTGATTATGTGGTTGCTAATTGAATTCTAATGTAATAAAGTCCATGGTATAGTGAAATAACCTTTGAAGAAATTTAATTATTTAGTCTGTTAATGTTATAAGATGTGTCTGCAAATAAATATGTTCACCATTAATAGCATAAATTTTAAGTAAATTTTCTGGATCTCTTTTCGTTAAATTAAAAAATACAAATCAATTCAATAATTTGAGTATGTTTTTTAAAGCATATTTAAGTATAAATGTATCATATATAAATAAAATAAAGAACAATAAAATTATCTTCCTTATTCAGAATAATAAAAATACATAATGAGTCATTAAAACATTGCTAAGGTCAGTAGAAGAAATGTACGACAAAACATTTGGTTTTTCACATGAAGATTTATAAATGACACTGACCGTTGTATAAGTTTAATAGTCAAAAACAATGAAGCCCTATTTCAAGATATGAAATTTGCCCTTGGATATACTGGTAATTAGTATACCCAGTTATACAAAAATATTTGAGAGCTTACCATGAAGCAGGCCTTGATTTTGATAAAAGCCAATACAGATATGTTTTATTGTTCAGAGAGAATCTTGAACTTTCTGAAAATGAGAATTTTCCTTCCTTAAATAGTAGCTGATTCATCTGTTCAAGCTATCACTATTAGATTGTTTATAACACATCTTATAATATTTCCTAAATAATATTTCACTTCTCTCTCCATCTTTACTTATCAAAATACTCTTTTTTTCCTTTTCAGACAAAAATTGAACATGTTGTCTACAATTGAAGGTGATTTACACAGTAAATAATATTGCAATGTATACCAGAAATTTACTATTATAATAGAATTCAGATATTTTACCACAGATAAAAACATTAACTTGATTGTAGTAATATCTATAAATATATATAATATATATCTTTTATATAAGTATCTGTTTAATATATTTGACAATTTAAAAAGCTTTTAATCTCTCAATTATACTACTTCTTCATCTGCCATTAAAATTTGTATAATTGCCTTTATTCCAACAACATCCATAGCCCAAAACTAATAAATGGCAAGTTCAAGAAATAAACAATTCATAAGTTTTAAATTTCTCACTTATAGGGAATAGGAAGGGGGACATTACCAGAGACCCCTGCAGTGGGTCTTGGTCTCCTGCAAACCAGTATGATGTCTGCAAGAGATAAAAGAGAGAAATAAAAACACAGAAACTGAGACTTGAGATACTGAGTCTTGGGCTAATCTAAGCTGCTCTGAGAAGCAAAGACAAAGATACCAAGGATATCCAGAGTTTATTCATACAATTGTGTGAAGGGGGGAAGCCACCAGGCCTTGGGACACCTGCTGATAATGAATATCAAGCAGACACTTCTGTAGAATGAGTTAGGCTTACAGAATCATCTCAGGAGTCCACAATGACCTTCACTTTGGAGATCCAGAACATCCAGTATCTGTTCAATGTAAGAGGATGCAAGATGAAAAAAAAAAGATGGATGGGTGGATTGATGGATGGATGGATGGATGGATGAATGGATGGATGGATGGATAATGCAGCACCAGTTTGACAATGAAGGCCTGGAGATTTCCTGTTATGAGAATGCATCATAAGACTGAAGAAACTGGAGTCTAATTACACAAGGGATGGTAGCAAAATATGCACTACCTCAAGAAGAATGGAGCTTCTCAGTGAATCCCAACTTGGTTTTAGTTTCCATTTAATTCCATTTAGGCTACACACCTATTAGATGTTACCATCCACAATTGGGGCTATGTCTTACAAAGGTTATTTGAAATTATGTTATGCTATTTTACTTTTGAAAGCAGTCTCAATATGGGTATCACAGCACTGTCTAGAATATTTGAAAGTGTTTCTTGTGATTTTAACTTTTAGAATAAAGATTACATAATTATGCTTATTAGTACAATATTTTTCTATTCAACAAGTATATTGGTTTAATACTTTCAGTTCTCCTTTGTTTTCTTTATCATTCTTGCCATTTTATACCAAAAATTGGGCAATCCATTCATTCCTGTTTTCTAACTGAATATTGAAATCATTAACTTATCTCCCAATGCAACCAAATTATATCTTGCCTGAACCTTTGTAATAGTCTTCTGCCTTTTTTCTTCACAACTGCTCTTATCCTCCATTGCAATATTCTTTGGCCAGAAGCCAAAAAGAGTCTTCTAAAAACATAATTTGGACCATGTTATTCTATTAACATGAGCACTCCTCACCATACCTGGAAAATATTTCAAACCTTTATCACAGCCTGCAAGATTTTGTATCATTTAGCTTGCAGCTTCTTTTTCAAATTAATCTTATTGTATTTATTCTTTACCGAGGACACTTGAGGCATTTAGCAATATTTAGTTTCTGTGGTGCAATTCTAGGTCTTTAGAGGTGCTTCTTTCCCAATCTGCAATGCAATCTAGATTCTTGTCCTGTGTATATTTGCTCAAGATATAGAAAATTCCAGTTCAAGTATACTAAAGTGTATACATGTATTTCACCAAACACCAGAGTAAATATAATTTCATCATTGAAAGTCCAACATACTAGCATTTATACTTGCAGGCTAATTTAGACTACCATGAATATAATCATATGGATTGCTTATTTAAAATGTAGCAAATTTTGCATTAACTAAGAGTTTTAACTTTATATTGGAGCTGTTTTAATTTTTTTATATTCTTTGATATTATGAAAAAATCTTATTAAATTACTGTTATGACCAATATACAGTCTCTTACAGGAATAAGAAATATAATATTTTGATTTAAAAATTCACTTGTCTTGCACTGTAATCAATCTTGCCTGGTCTATTGTAGTACCCTTCTACCTATTTTCTTTATTACTGTTCTCACTCTCCATTTAAACATTCTTCAGTTAGAAACCAAAAAGTATCTCCTAAATATCCAATTTGGTTCTTGTTATTCTGTTGGCGAAAACATTCCTCACCATACCTAGAGAACATTCCAGAGCCTACTACAGTGATACTGATATGTCAATGTTTTATAAGTCATTTTTCTGAATGAATATGATCTGAAAAAGAAAGATACCAGAATTGAAAATAACACTGAAAAAAATAAAGGAAGAATTATGAATAGCTGTTTAAATTAGGCACTTAAAATTTGTATGTAGCCTAATACAACAAATTTAAATATTTCATTTGATATTTTTAATTAAACTTACTAGATCATGAAATAGACTCTTGATTCATTATCCAGTAGTTAGAGTAATCATGTTCATGGTAGTCAGTATTACCTCAATAATAAATGCTGATATGATGAACTTTCATTAATAAAGGTTATATTTACTGGAGTTTAAGTGAAACAAATAATTTTAGTTTACCTAATGGACACTACTTTGTCTTCACCACAAAAACATAGGAAAAGTGGAAGCTAGAATTGCATGTTGGGCAAAGAAACTTCTCTACCACTTCATTTTTACATCTATTCTCTATCTTCTTTCTCTTTTTTGCTTTTGCATTGGACAACTTAATTTATAGTTAGTAATGCTTTAGATTTAACTGGTAGCAAATCTCAAATTGATATACAACATATAAGTGTGTGGGTGTGGGAGTGTGTGTGTATGTGCGTGTTTACAGACAGTCGGAAAAAATGGTTGGATTATAAAGATAAAATTATTGTAATATCTGCTAACCTTGAATGACTAGGAGCAAAATACTTTGTATGCTATCAAAAAATACAAAAATATTTCGAGGAGACCAACTTATTTTTTACTCAAGTACTTATTCCATATTATACAACAGCTACATTACTTAGCCTCTGGGCATTATAAAGAGGAGAAAGGGATATGGCACATGAGACGGAAGGAGAAAGAATAGAATATCTATTTGTGTCTATCCCAAAAGAAAATGAATAGGAATAAAGTTGGAATTGTTTTTAATATGGTTTTTTTGAATTTCTTTTTTTGTTCATTTTAAATTTTGTATGTATAGGTTTCAAGGAATTTATTTTACTGGGGAAGGAAAAACACATGATCTTATCTAACTAGAAAAAGAAAGTTGTTTGAGAAGGTCATTTTAGTGTGCTGAGAAACTCAGTGCAGAAGCAAAAGTTGCTAGATGCTAAAAAAAGCTTTTTGGAAAACCTGGCTAATTTTTCATTCAGATTCTAAAATAATAATACCAAGAATACTGAGACATAGAGGTCTTAAATGTCTTTTCCAGTTTAAATAGTGTACAAATTGTATTTTACACACTGGACTGGGACGGCACTATGGTTATGTCTAGGTATGCCTGAAGATCTAGTACTTAGCTCTGACCCAAATGAAGATAAGGTATGTTATCTAGTGTAGATTTACACTGCTTTACTTAAAGTTTGGAACTTCCTCAGATTTTAGACTGGAGTTTTAAACCTGGTGCAACCACTTACAGAGCATTTGTAGTCTCTTGAACAATACAGATATAAAATAATACTTAGTAAACTCATGCCTGAACTTTTTGAAGCTGAGATATGTTTCAAGAGATTTTAATTGTTTATAATTCAAGGATGAATTAAGAAAGGACACCAATGGCTTTGCCTATAAGTGTAGTTTGACTTTGTCCTCTTGTGCCTTTTACATTTACTAAATCTTTACATTACTACATCCTGTTATTTTGAGTCCTTTTAATTATCTAATCCTATGTAAATCAACACAAGCAGTAATTCATGAAGACTTGGAATTATAATTCAGTCTACTTTGTATAATATAAATATATATTTCATCAATCATCGTTTAATTAACATATCAAATGAGCTGAGTTTTATCACTTTATAGATTATCACTTTACAGATGTGATATTTCAGGAATTAACTCATGATTAGAAAATATTTTTTTTTTCTAAAAGCATAAAAATAATAGCACAGGAAGAGTAAGTGAATTGTTTAATTATATCCTGAATGAATTTATGAATAACTGCTACATGTTAAGATATATTTTCCATTTCTCTCAAAGAAATGCACAATTAAATAAATTTAGCAATATTTTTTCATGTAATAGCTTACTAATTTGGATTCTAAATATGAAATGAAAGAAATGAAGTTAATTGACAAAACTTCAGGACAAAATAATAACCAAATATTAATCTCTACATCAACTGCAGTAATTTAGAAGACATTTATACCATTTTTGAGGATTAATAATGTAACACTATTTGAATTATTAGGTTTTGCAACAGTATTTTTATATAAATAGATATTGTTATCAATGACTAAAAAATGCCAAATATACAGATAGTTATTTGCTGACTAAATAGTAATCATTTTTAAAATTAAGATATCCAAATATTTTGTTAGAGTAGATATTTGTATCTGTAATTCAAATCATTTCTCTTAACATCATTTTATAATTAATTCAAATATTTTTCTAAAATTTATTTTGTTACACAATTCATTACAGTATTATTACTAACCATTATTGCTGAAAAATCTACTTAACTGAAAATTTTGTTAGATTTTTTAAAACAAAAACAAGTGGAACATTGCACATATTTCTAATGCTATAGAATTATTAATAGAATAATATATATATGCGTAAGTTAATGAATGCATAAATGAATACAAACTTGTAGAAGAGAAATTTTATTATTTGCCAAAGACATAGAAAAGTTTACTTATCAATTTAAATACAGTTTTAATGTAATATAAGCTTTAAATACTTCAGAAAAGTATAATTAAAATATAGAAACAAATCAATACTGAGAAACAAATACCAAACAGATAAATCTCTAAACAAATCCTCACTGAAAAGAGGACCACAGTGCTCTGAAGAACAGTGATATACAGAATATCTTCTTATTTTGGATGTCAGATAACAGTTCAATTTTTTTCTCAATTCATTTTATTTGCTATTTCTAGCACTTGAGTGGTTTTTTTCCTGTAATAACAACCATCAGTTATCCACTTAATATAAAATTCTACCTTGAGGTCATGTCAAGCTCAATATAATTGAAAATAATTCCAGGTCTATTGGAAATTTCCGCCTAGACAACAACTGCATCCTCTGAAGAAGAATCCAATTCCCCCAGGCTGAAGCCCAGAGCAGCCTGAGGCTTAAATACAATGAAGGATATTTTTTTCTCCCCTTTTGTATTGTTTCTTGCTAAAATAACATGCTTGTCAAACCTGTCTAAAAGTGCAGATCGATAGACAGGCAAAAAGGCTTTCAGGTTGATGTGTCACAGAGGTAGACGACATCAGCTTAAGTCACAGTTCCCTACCTTGGCATATTTGGTTTCAGCGGCATCAAAGCTCACTGGTCTTTTATTGACATAAAATAGAACAAAGGCATTTAAACCTTATTGAAAATATAAGATTAAAACAAAGTATGTTTGTACTGTGTATGAAAATATTCCATCTGTTCTACTAGAACTATACAATTAATTATCCATGTCCATGAATTTAAGTCTATATAAGAAAAAGAAAAAGTTAATGTCACACATCACAAAATGACTGAGACATTATTAACAATGACACCTAGTGGTGGAAGGGCATTGCCATAAAATCTTGATTAAAAATGTAGTCTCAATTAATTGACCCTATCTTGGCTTAATATACATGGCTTATTTTGGCTTATGGTTCAATGGAGTCCTGAATATATTAAAATGTTTAGTGGAGGCTGCACATTGCTTATCAAAGTGTACTGCATCACAATGACCTAGAGTAATTGCTAAAATACATAAATGAGTCTCTCATGATACAAGACAGAAGTATCCATATTTTAAAAGAAGTGGAGATATTTATAACAAGTATAAAAATTTGAGAACTACATGATTCTGCAAATGACAGAATAAAATGTGCTGTGGGCGCACTAATTTACGTGCTACCCAGGCAGACCCTCAGGCGTAATTATTTCACTAGAAAATATAATACAGTTAATATTTGTGTATATGATTCTGTTGTTACTTATAGTACAGGAAAATAAGTTTATTGTCATTCCAGGTCCATAAAGGTCTCACAATATTGTAACTGAGGTAAAACTATAAATAGTTAAGTGATAATTTTAATATTTATGTAAACAGCATAGAAAGAGTGACGATAACTGTTTGTAGCATAGAAAAGATTTACATGGTTACATTTGAACTAATTTTTGATGACTGAACATGAGTTTGTCAAGTGATGGCTCATGTTAAAAAGAAAACAACATTTTGGAAAAAAGTATCAACCTCTCAGAAGAAATGCACAGCCCCTGAATAATAGATCCTGAAAATGGACTGAATATGGTCTATGAGAGTTGTGAAGTGAAAGAGAAGTAGCTGCAGACTGAAATGCAATTTGATCTTACTACTCTTACTTCACAAAACCTCATGGTAGACCGTCAAAACGCAAAAAAAAAAAATTTATTTGTGTAAATAGATTAGATATAAAGGTGGTGAGTTGGAATCTCAAATACATAGTTTTGTCCTCAATAATTCCTCTTTTGTTGAGGTTCTTAAGGAAAACTACTTCAAAAAGTGATTAAATCATGTCAGCAGAGACTTCTGAGTAGAAAGGACCTTATAAAATAGATGTATGGGAGCTGTTCTCACATCAGCCAAGTGAACATAAAATGTTCACCCTCTATACCATGTGAAGAAGCACCAAGAGGTGCCATCCATGACAAAAACGTGAGACTTACTTAGACACCAAATTTGCTGACATCTTGGTCATGACCTCTCCAGTCTCCACAACTGTGAGATATAAATTTCTATCATTTATAAATTACACAGTTGAAGTATTTTATTACTTCATGCCAAAGTATGACATCCATAAACCATTTTCAATATTCTAAAATGCTCTAGAGAATAGAACTTTGGGAAGTATTCGCCCAGATAGCACACCGCTTCCTTATCAGACACTGGGTCATGGAAGTGCTAAGCGTCCTGGGATATAGGAATGTGTTTCCAGAAAACATGACAAGGTTAAACTACAAAGAGAAAGCTGGAGAGTCAGATACCATTGACCTTGTACAATTTCAAAATGTGTCTACTTTACTTAAGTTTTCTTGAAGGCAGAATACCACAGAACATATTGAAAGTTACAAAGTGGTATATGCATGCTAATCTGAAAGCATGTATGAGATAAAGAATTCTGATTTTTACCATAGAGAATGAGTTCCAAATTACAGTTGGGATTTGCAAATGGAAAGAGAATAGTATTGGGCCTACTAAGAAAAAGTGGTTTGCTAAAGTCACTGGGTCACATAATACTTTCCATGGTCTGACATACATGTATAATTTTTTCTGCCATTTTTAGTATTCCAGTTACGTTATATGAACTTGTTTTTTAGCCAATTCAACTTTTATCGTTTAGATTTTAGATCAAATAGCACCTTTTCTAAAAGTTTTTTCCTGTGTGCTCTAACTAAATAGCTTCATACCACATTTCTACATAAAATCTCCTTCTACAGAATTTATCATTCTGATTATTTCCCTGTAGTATAAAAAATGTGAATTTTATAAAAGCTAAACACATGAATAAGAAAGAAGCAACCCAAAATAATATTTATAAAAGTTTTCCTATCACAAGTTTCTTCAGTTTTTATTGAATTCCTTCAAATTATCAAAGAAAAAATGGATTAAAATATATCTTCATAAAAATAATTTCAAAAGATAAAAGCTAAATATATTTTATTTACTAAAACAATAAAAATTGGGTGAAATAGAAGATTAGTATTTTGTTATCACTGTTATTAAAAATCTTCATAAAATCCTTATGTCTACCATTCAGCAGGATAAGAAAAACATAATCCACCCATACGTCAGCGTGTGATACCCAGCAACAACTGACACTGAATAAAGGATATTGAATATTTGAAAATATTATAATAAAATAAACAGTACTAATGTACCAAGAATATTAGGTTCTCAATAGAGACTAAACAGCATTTGACAAAAATTTAGCATTTTGCACAAAAAACAAGCTAGCTTATAAAGAGAAAGTTTAAAATATATAAAAATCTATAAGGAAAATTAAAATGAATGCATAAAGAAGAGAAAGAAGTAGAAGGCATAAAATATAGCAAAAAGGAATCTCATCTGAGTTCCAGACTATAAATATTAAATAAGGATGGCTACTGAAAAAACCTTGTAGTAAGACTTAGAAAATTTTATAACAAACTCATGATATTTTTCCCTTCTACACAAATGAGTGGTATTTGCTAAGTATGTGTGCTATAAAACCTAAATGGTTCTATTAGTTTATAATAAAAGTTACATAACTGACATATTCAAGTACAATATAATAATTTTCTTTATATTCCAATTTAAAAAAAAGGAAGAAGAGAATTTTTTTTTCAGTTAGAGATTTTATAACAAGTTAATAAGTGTTATTAAGTGTCTGTAGCATGTTTATATTAAAAATATAATGGGGAAAAAATAAGAACTAAGATACATCATGTTCAGGTACAAACATCCAATGATAAATGTAAATGTATTGTATAGTTAAAATGCACCAATTAATATATAAATAAAAAATATATAAGCCTCTGTTAAAAATGCACATTTAATATTTGCAGACAAATGTCAAATAACTTCAATATGATTTAAAAGAGTCTATAGGGAAAAAGTGTCTAAATGAAAAAAGATTAGCACATTAATACAGTAATCAGTGAATCTGTGTTAGATACATTAGAATTCAACTTATTTTAAACTTTAATTTCATATATATTTTTTTCTATAAAAAATATTTTTAAAAATTAAATATGGTGAATGCATTTGTTGGTCTAAAAGTTAAGAATAAATAAAATATAAATAGTAAATATATCTTAAATTTGTTAAAATACTCTGTCAATGAAAAAAATGTCTTCTTATAACTTACATCTATTTTCCTCATTAAACTAAATAATTATAAAACATAAAGCTATAAAAACATAAATATATTTTGTAAAATACTGTGACACATAAGACCACTCACCTAGCTCACAATAGCAGGTGAATCAGTCCAAGGCTAACAGAAAGTGCCAAGAAAAATTATAAGAAAAGAAAAAAATGGAAACAAAGTCTATGTAAATAGGGAAGGGTGGAGGGAGTGAAGGGCATATGGGTAATGGGGAAAAAATAAGAACCAAGATACATCATGTAGAGGTACAAGCACCCAGTGATAAATGTAAAAGTATTGCATACCTAAAATGTACCAATAAAAGAATTTAAGCAAAAAGATCCAACTTTTCATTGGGTGAAAATCAATCTCAGTGAAACTGATAGGCTATTCACCAGTATATTTTCAGCAGCTGTTAATTTTTCTAAAAAGACTGAAATTTGGTTTATATATTTTTTTCTCTCTCTTTTTTTACTTTTTATGTGATACCAAATCATTTCATCTTAATAACTCTTGATGTGGGCTGCAAATATTGAAAATATAAACAGTTTTTAAAGTGATAATATGTGATTCCTGGACTTTATGCTTAATATATATGTTTTATGACAATTCATTTCAATGAAGAATCTCATTTACATTTCAGACATTGACTTTCAAATTTCCTGGTAGGAGGTTTATGGTCTAAAAGGTAGAGCTGGACAGTTCATAGAAATCAGCCTTGCTATGAAGTAAAGCAGGACATGGAATGTAGAGACTGGTGGGAGCAGTGTCATTAGTGAGTATGTGAGATCTGGAAGACATCGGTTATAAAGTGACAGTGTTGCAAAATCAAAGACATGGAAAAAGGGAGCCAGGACCTTCTAAAGGGTAAAAGATTTTCAGGCAGAGGAAGAAAGAAAAAAATCTCAGATATATAAGCCACTCTGGAATGGTTTATGAATCAGAAGGAGGCCAATAGTAAGGTAAGGGTGGTGGTAAGGTAATTTGACTGACTCTAGAACACATCTGCAAGACACAACACATAACTCTTATTTCTATCCCAAGATTAAAAGGCTTAAGTCCACAAATAATATGTAATTTACATTTTAAAATATGTTCTATTAATATATCTAAGAATAATATATGAAGAATAATTATTAAATTTCAAGTAAATATTTGTGCCTAACGTATTTCTTTACTTCTCATTCTCCGTAAAAACTCTTTCATATTCCCTTTTTACTCGTCCAATATGCAACTTTTCCTTCATCATCATTTTTGTGCATAAGTTCTTTCACTGAAATATTGAGGCCTTCTAAGAAGAATATGGGCACATATATACCACTGCCCTTTACTTGCATATGTGATCATAAATTATAATCATTTTATTGATGCTCCCTATTAACAATAAAAAAAAAACATTCTGTAGGTATTATGAATGGTGCCTTCATCTCAAATATTTTCCTTTGCATTTTTTTTTCTCTTTTCACATCATTAGTTTCCTTCTGTACTGGATAGTTCTTATTACCATATCAACATAAAACAACTTCTTTTATTCTAAAAAACATAAACCTGTCTTGACCCCTTTTTTTAAATTATCACAACAAAAGTTTTTGGAGCTTTTTTCTGAAAAATTAAAAGGGAAGGGTGATCTTGTTGAATATCTTATATTTGTTTCACTCCAATTCACTCCTAAACCCATTCTAAATAAGATATTTCACAATTACACTCCCACTAGTAAATGATGGTGGTTTGATGAATCCTGGAAGTGATGAAAGTGACCACATTATTTTAAAAGTAAAGAAGTTTAGATGTGACACTCAAGAATATAAAGAGCTAGGCATACCACATGTCACAGAGTCCCAGTCACAGTCAAGCCTGACCTCTTCAGCACTCACTGTGGGTGCCCCATTCCCACTAACTGCATTGTTATCTACAGACTTTTACTCTCATGAGATTTAAAGATCCTGGGGTGAGTCCTCATTTCATGCCATACTGGAAATTGTATAAAATTATCTTTAATCCCTTCTCTTACAAGTGTGGTAACTCCTATAATTTTTTTATTCCTTGACCTAAGGTTTCAATGAAGACATAGCTCCAACTGTTCTAAGTTAGCTTTTAAACTCCTACAGCATTTGGTATGTTCTTTAATTGGCCTTGTTTCCTTTCTCATTTTCAGTATTTTACACTTTCCAAATAAAATCCTTGCACTTCAAATAGCTCATTATCTGCTGGTGAGAAAACACATAAAGATGCCTCATTTTTGCCCTAAATGTGCAGAAGAATGGGGGTGTTATTTATGAAGAAGTGAAGATTACTGGACATTAGCTTGGAAAAAGGAACTTGAAAATAATGATTTTTAACTTGATGTGTTAAATTGAAATACATGGGGACATGAAAGGTCTGAATTTGGTGATAGTGTGTTAAGAGAAGTTGTCAAGTCCCCACATCATGAATGAAAATGAAGGAGAAAAATGTTTGAATAACTAAGCTCTGGAGCATCACAACTCAAAGTATAGGAATTTGATGAGTACAACCAAAAAATAAATACACATATAAACAAATACAAAAATAACAAAGATAGGCTACTAGAGTTCAGGAGGTGAAAAAAGAAAAACTTGTTAATCAGAACCCAGGTTAAAATCATTTTTTAAGATAAATGAAATGATTACAATTCACATTTTACTCATAGTCAAATAAAGACAGGACTACACAGTAACTACTGGGTTTAAAACTGTCAAAATCATGGTCATACTGTAAACCGATGGGGGTAAAGGTAGGTTGAAAGGAAGATAAAAGAAAGAAAATGAAAATAGTAAATGTATTGAACAAGACATTTGTTTGTTTGTTTGTTTGGTCCTGGGGATTGCACTCTGGACCTTCAGCTTGGGAGGGAAGCGGCAGAACCACTGAGCTAAATCCCAGGCCCTGGGGCACTTTCATGAGGGATAGAGAAAAAATTAGTAATAAACCCAAGACAAAAAAAAAAGTCCAGGGATTTTGTTTTGTTTGGATGTGTTTTTGTTTGGTTGGTTTAATTTGTTTGTTTTTGGTTTTGATTTATTTGAGAAAAAAAAGTGCATAATGTCCTTCTACATTTTACATAATATAGTTAACAACAAAAAGGATTAAGTGTGCTGCCCCGAAGGAGCCTCCATGTAAGGTTCCTTGGAGTGGAGAATTACTTGAATTACTACGATAAGTAGGGCAGCAATATATTCAGAGTAGAAAAAGATATTGAACTACTGCACATTGCTGCAGCTAGTGAGATACAGAATACACTGTGAAATTAAACAAAGTTGGAAGAAGGCTGGAAAATGCCTTGCCAAAGACTGACAACGTTGACAGCTCCAGATCTTGTATGGGAAATCTATTTACTTCTACCCCAGCTGTCACTTCCTGCTCAGCCATTTCTCTGGTGCTATAAACTCTCACTTTCTGTGAGACATCTAGACTGGCAGGAGAAAAAAATGTGATTTAGATATTTCAATAAAATAATGAAAGTTCAAAGCATTGCACTGGCAGTTTTCTTTCTGAAGAGACTTTACAATTCTAGATATGGCTACAGAACTAAGCTTATAATAAAACTTCTGGGAAAAACAGCTAGACATATTTTTTTAGGAATCAGGAGACAAGGCACATTGTAAATGATCTGTGTGATCAGTCATCAGATTATTTTCTCATATCCAACAAAATTACATATAATACTTAGTCTTGGGTATTCAGTGGCCTGTGCATCTCTAAGTAACTTCAGTTTATTTTTTAATATAAAGGCATCAATATCATAATCTCAAAGAAGATGACGGAAAATAGCTAACAATAAATAAACATTAACAGACTTCTTGGCAATTGCTGAAATAGGATATCAGTGAATATATTTTTTGAAGCATGAGATTATATCTGATCCAAAAATGAAAGATATTTCAATGCAGTGAAAAGAGAGAACACATGTAATATTATCCTGTGCATTCCAAATTTTATGTAAGCAGATGAACTTGTTTTTTCAAAGATATATTCTTCTCAAAGGAAATTTGGAGATAAAAGTAAGGATACAATGCAGATAGGAAGCTATGAATATATAAATCTACAAATATTTTTAAAGTTTTTTATTTAAATCACCTTGAAAACTGTCACTTTTCATATTGAATAAGGAATAAAGTTGACTTGGAGGGAAACCAAATTCTTGTCTTACTAGAAAAACTATTATAAAGAAAATACTAGCAGTTAATCAACAAATTCAGACACATATTAATCACAACATATTGAGAAAAAATTATAATAAACAGGAACCTATTTAGCCAAGATTTTCAAAAGGCCCATTTTAAACATGTGGAACATTTATCTACTAGATATATCAAAAGTTCATTTCTTATTCCTATTTTTTAGTCCTATATATATCTAAAAATACATCTAAAAAGATCTTAATAGTGAACACCAGAACTTACATTTGTTTTAAATATTTACTCACTGACACTGAAACCCTCTTCTTTCAGTAAAATGTCAATATTTTCCTTTATTTATAAATAGATATGAAAGTGAAGCTTTTTTTATAAGAACTTCAATTTTTCTTGGGGAAGCCTCCTTAGTTATGTCATATTGTTAGATGTATAAACTTTTCTAATATAAGATAGACATGATTGGCTGATTGATAGATAAATGAGCAAAGAGTTTCTAGTGCATCACAATGCTCAATAAAGCCCTTGCACACTAATGGAAAGGCAACACACACATCAAATAAATAGATGGCTGCATAAACTAATGAAAGAATGATTAACTGGAAATAAATATTTGTCACTAAACCTATTTCACCAGAAAATGTACTGATTCAATATCTAATCCAATTTTTAAGGCCATCATTTTCCTGCTTGAAAGAGTTGAAGGAATTTACAGAATATACGAATTTTATTTTGCCATCCAATTAATTTTTGTGTCTGTCTGTTTGCATGAATTATATCACAGCTGTATCTATTGGGTCCCCCAGTGAGCTACATTAACAAAATTACCTGAAGCCTGTTACAATTATCATGATTACCAGGTGCACTTTCAATCTAGGAGTAGACCACAAAAATTGTTGCATCCGGCCTCCCCTACAACCAAAAAAGAGGCACAGTGCCTTCTGGACCTTTTGAATTTTAGAAGCAACACATTCTTCATATGGTTTGTTACTCTGGACCACTCCCCAAGTAATTTGAAAAGCTACTATTTTTGAGTGGGTCCAAGAACAAGCAAAGGTTCTGCAACAGGCCTAACCTGCTGTCTGGCTTCTCTGTCAGTAAGGCCCTATGATTCAGAAGCACTAGGTTCATTCCTGCTTGAGGTGTCAGTTGTTGTGAACCTCTCCATAAGTGTTGCAAGTCCTTCATAAGTGAATCATGGAGGAGGAAGCCCTTATGACTTTAGCAAGGTTCTGCATTAATCTGCAGACAACTACTCGCTGAGAAACAGTTTCAACCTACTACTAGGATTTAGTGGAAACTGAATCTTTGACCATAGGAAACCAGGTTACCATGGAAGCTGAACTGGGTACTATTTGCCCCACCAAGTCATAAAGTTGGACATGTACAATGATAGTATATCATCACATAGAAGTGATGTATACATGATTTTGTGTAAGAACAAGTTCTGAAAGTACAAGCAAGCTACATGAAGAAGTGGCTTGAATGTCCATGGTTCCTATTACTGCTGACTGCCTTTTGCCCACAAGATGTATCTATGGCATCATGTGGTGTATGCTGTGATCAACTGACAGAGGCAGAAAAGACTGGGGCAAGGCTAACAGATGTTTCTACATGTTATGCTGACACTTGTTGAGAATGGAAAGCTGCAGGACTATAGCCTCTTTCTATGACATCCTTGATGGACAGTAATGAAAAGTAATTTTCCCAGCGGACAGAACGTTAAGCAGCATATCTTTTTATACATTTTTCTTGGAAAATATGTGGCCAAATGTATGACTATATACCAATTCATGGGCTGAAGCCAATAGTCTGACTAGAGGGTGTGGGAATTAGAAAGGATATGACTGAAATATTGGTGACAAATATATTTGGGAAAGAAGTACATGGATAAGACTCTGCATATGAGTGAAGGATATGAAGATATTTATATTCCAGGTGAATATTTCCCCAAAAGGGGACCTCAGCAGAAGAGGACTTTAATAATCAAGTGGATAGTTAACTTATTCTGTATATAGCATTCACTCTTTTTATTCAGCCACCCTTGTCAGTGACCAATGAATTCATGAAGTAAATAGTTCTGTTGGCCAGGCTGGAGGTTATGCATGGGCTCAGCAGCATGCACTTCCATTCACAAAGTCTGACCTAGCAACAGCCACTGCTAAATGCCTGATTTGCCAGCAGCAGCAACTAACACAGAATCCCCAGTACAGCACCATTCCCTGAGGCGATCAGCCTGTGACCTAGTGAAAATAGAGCACTTTGTCCTTACTGGAGAATTCCAGGTATGGACTTGCTTTTCCTGCACATACTGCTTCTGCCAAAGCTACCATTTGGCCATTTATAGAAAGGCTCACTTACCATCAGTGTAATCCGTGCAGCCTTGCTTCTGACCACTGAATGCATTTCATGACCAAAGAGGTTGGGCTATAAGCATGGGATTCTTTTACTATGTTCGCCACCACCAAGAAGCATCTGGATTGAGAGAAAAGAGGAATTGTCTTTTGCAGATGCACTTACAGCTTCACCTAGATCATAATACTTTGCAGGGCTTAGGCAAAGCTCTCCAGAACACTGTATATTTTCTAATACACATCTAATACATGGTACTGTTTTTCCCACATCCAAGATTCATGGGTCCAAGAATCAAGGTGTGAAAGTGGAAATGATACCACTCTCCATTAGCAGTGGTATCCACTAGCAGAATTTTCGCTTTCTATTCCCATGGCACAGAAGTCTTAGTTCTGGGGTGGGGGAGGCTTGTACAAGTGGCACAACAGTAATTTCATTAAACTAGAAATTAAGACTTTCCTCTGATTATTTTGGCCCTCATGCCTCTGAGTCAAGAAGCCAAAAGGCAGGTTACAGTGTAGGCAGGGTGATAGATTCAGACTACCAAGGGGAAGTTGAAATATGACTCCATAATAGAGGTAAGAAAGAATATATTTGGAGTGCAAGAGATCCAAACCCAGGTAGAATGACAAATGGCCTAGAACTTTCAAGAATGAAGGTTTGTGTCACTCTGGCAGATAAAGAACCAAGACCAAGCTGAGGTGCTTGCTGAAGGTCAAGGGAATACAGAATGGGTAGTAAGAGTAGGTAGTTATAAATACCAGCTATAATTAATTACAAAAATGAGGATTGTCATGAATATGTTTCTTATTTTGTTAACATGCTTGTTCATATATACACATATATTAAGCAGTTATCTTTGTTTTTTGTAACATAATATCAATCAATTTAATATTGATATTTAAGTGTTCTTAAATATATATTATAATATCTACATTATAGAAAGTCAGGAAAACAGTAAGTATCACCCAAAGAAAAACTATGCCTTGTATTCTGGGAGGGAATTAGTGTATTTCCCTTTGTGTCTAGGATAGTTGTGTCATGTTAGGCATAATTGTGAACTTGCTACCTCATTTGAAGAATCATATGATTTAAGTAGTTGGGTCTGGTTCTCAAACTGACCATTATCATTAATTTTAATATGATGACTAATTTGAACAAGGACTGTCTGGAAGACTAGTAAAGTTCTAGGTATCTGAATGTGTGACACATATGCCAGCCAACTGAGTGGGACAATCCATTCCAAAGGTGGGTGGCACCAAGCAATAGGCTGTAGGCTAGATGGAATAAAAATGGAAAGAAAAAACAAGTGTTCCATCTCTGCAGGAACCCTGATCTTTCATGGCTTTTGGGTATGAGTCTTTTGTTCCTTCAGCTTTTCAGAACAGATTCTATAGTCTTCCGATTCAAGTTCTCAAGGCTTTCAGAAAAGACTTGCACCCCTGACTCTAAAGTGAACTCCCAGGCCTCCAATCTTTGACTGCTAATGGATTCTCTGGCTTTCTTATGCAGAGATGGGCCTTATAGATTCTTCCTCCTTGATTCTGTAGATAGCCATTGCAACTCTTCCATTTCTCATTCTATAAACCTGCTAAATAAATCTCTTTGTATAATTACACATATATTTTATATTGATTCTGTCCCTCCAGAGAAACTTAACTAATAAGCACACTAATGGAAAGGCAACAAACACATCAGATGAATTGATGAATGGATAAATTAAAGAATGAAAGACTTAATGGAAATAAATCTTTTTCAGTAAACCAATCTATATCACAAAGAACCCAATGATTCTATTTTTTTAAGTCCACCAGTTTCCTCCTTGAAAGATCTGAGAATATTTGGGGACTGTAAGAGTTTTATTTTGCCTTATAATTAATTTTTGTGTTTGTTCATATATATATACATTATATTACAGCTTTATCTATTGGGTTCCACAATGAAACTATGAAACTGTGTTACTAAAATTGCCTGAGGCCTGATGTAAGTTTTACAGTTATCAGGGCCACTTTCTATCTAGGTGTGTGTTAGACTACCTCATTCAGCACTATAAATATTGAGATATGCTTTCCTGCCACCAGAGTATCCCCTAAAAATGGTTTTGCTAAAAGTAACAATGACTGTAATGTAGAATAAGTTGTTCTCAGTTTGTTCTGTACCTTCATGGATTACAGTTGCCATATTTTTCTAGTGGCTCTAAATCACAATTGGTCTTGATTTTTTGCCAGCATTTATTCACCACCTATTCTTGCAATAAAATACATAATACACAGATATTTGTGTATGTGCACATCAACACTATTTTCCAAATATGCATAGTCTACATTATCTGAAAATAATTAGGGTCTAAAGTAAAATAAATAAATAAAATAAAGTTATGAAAGTGTCATTAGCAAAATGTTAAAAAACGGAAATGATTACTTCTTCACTTTATTATAATGTTTCTTATTTTATGTAAATTCAGCAATGAAATTTTAAAAATGGAAAAGTATCATCTATGGAAAACAACATAAAATGCATCTTTCAATAAAAGATAACGAAAGCACAATTTGAAGCAATAAACTGGGTTTTTACTTAAATATTCAAAAATTAAATAAAATATATATGCAAAATCTATTTCCTCAGATTCTGTGTGTGATAGATTTGTTGTGTTAAATATTTCTTAAGAAATTTTTAATTAACAACATAAGCTAAACATCTCAGAGCAATGTGTGTGAAGCACTTTGCATCTGTCAGCCCTTCCTACAGTTAATTCCTTCTTAATACTTGTGGTGTTTTGTTTTGTTTTGTTTTGTTTTGTTTTGTTTTTCAGTGAGTTGTGTTTGTCTGGCAGGTTCTAATATTGGTAATTTGTAAGAAACAGATACATATAATCTTGGTAACTCTAAATAAAGTTATTTTAAAGTTATTTTAAATTACCTTGCTAAAGCAATCAGTACATTGACAATTATTAGCTTGAAGAATAAACCATGAATTGTAGTTGTTTATATAAAGTTATATGAAACAAAAGAGGATTTATGTAAAATATGAGAGACTCCTAATTAAGCTTGTCTTATCCCACAAGTAAGACAGGAGTTAGAGTAACAAGAGAAAACTTATGGTTTGTGCTAGTTTAACTTTTCTTAGCATACAGAAAAAGAAGTTTGAAAAACTTGGTGTGCCATAGCATATGTCCCATGTGTAATCATATTCACTTGGGAGATTTCCTAAGATAAATTATCAAATTTTCCTTTAATTAACAATGTACACAACCATCAATCTATGAGACATCAAAGTACTTTTTCTAATTTCCTTTTTTATCTTGACTTCCACAAAACAATGTGCATTTCCCATCTACACATAATTTGTTAACATAGGAAAATTTCACTGAAGATATGAATTCTCTATAAGTTTGTGAGAGGAGTCTCAATAAATGATATTCTACATATACTACCCTGAATAAAGTATGTTTTCTTTTATTCCTAGTATTGAAATATTTTCCTTACACAATGAGCATAGAGAAACTTATATGCCTTTTCTTCTCTTATCAGTAAATTTTTACTTCATCATTGATACATTGAGATTGCTTGCTCAGTCATTGCAATTATTTAAAATTATGTAAAATCAAAGCATTTTCTATATGATCTATATCTATATCTCCTCTTTTTGTCTTTCTTTACCTTTTCTAATTGGGCTGGGCCTTTTATTTTTATTTTTAATTTTTTTTTTAGTTCTGTTGCTTGAAACACAGTGTCATTTGACTTTTTGTTGTTCTTAATTTTTCTCCCCTAGAAAACTTTGATGTCAGCAAAACTAGAAATATTCCAGAAAAAACAAACTGCTAATTGTTTAGTACTCCTGCTTCAATTTCTAGTGTATATGTGAAAAAGTATACAAAGCAGCATTATAGGTTTACTCATACTAAATAATTTGTATATAAGAGTTAGTTCTTTATCATTCAATCAGCAAATTGTCTAATGCAGATTGAAGCTGAGTCAGAGTAAGTCATGCATGACTTTTAGTCCTTCACTGTAACAAATATGCAAAGTAGCAAATTTGGTCTCAATTTCATTATGTGAGTTCTCTGTCTTCTTGTAGTCTTGGAAATATCTTCCCAAATTCTATGAAATTAGGTTAAATATTAAGCTGGCCCAATAATATTTCTGAAAATTAAATTCTCTTCTATACTACTAATTTATCTACCAAATTTCTGTAGTATTATTTCTCAAGTTTAATTCACTAATTTTTTTTGGATTACCAACTTTGTACCCTAAATATATATACAAATACTACTTCCAATTTTGTGGAACTAGTTTATGTATCATAATTATAAATGGGAGAAATATACAATTTATTCAGTGGTTTCTTTGGGCTGTTTGCTATGAAAGAATAAACATATAGATCACTGCTGTGAATATATAATTTTAATGCTATATTGTGCAAATTTTTACCTGTCATATATGAGTTTTCAATCTTTTAAGGCTGTTACCTCTGTGATATTTTCGAAGAATGTTCAAACTAAAACTTAACAACAAATGAAAATATTAACTTATACTTTTTCCTTTCTTTATCAGCCTTTTTTTTCTTACTTTAACCAACAAATATTCTATTGTTTAAGAAGATTATGCTGCAGAGGACATAGAAGAAAATTTATTATGTTAAATGTCTTTGATAGCATTTTGTTTCAAAAAGATATTCATTCTTTCAACATACTGCAGTGATGAGCAAGGATGGCCTGTAGAATCTCAGAAAGTATCTTCTTCATGGAAAGCTATGGCACAGACCCCAAACTACAAGATTCTAATAAAAAATATCAACTCCTTGGCATAACACAAAAGATAAAGTATGTCTCTTCACAGATTTATGAAAATACTGCCAATTATTATTACTAAAGTTCATAATATCTCTCCAAGTGCTCCAATTTATTTAAGAGGCTTAGCTCCATTTTCTTGACTTTGAGAGATCCACTCATGATTTATGTAGATTTTCTGCAATCCAAGAATGATGGGGATTTGATGTAATTTCTCCTTAAAACATGGTAATATACAATAAATCTGACATAATTAATAGAATAGGCTCATGATGTTCAAATAAAAATGTCTCAAAATCCTCATCTCTGAGTCCTGGTAAATATTCTTCATGTAATTTTTATGGTCTATGGGAACACGGGTTCTTTTCATGGTTCCAAATACTTTTTTATTCTTTGCTTGTGAGAACAATGCAATGACTGGGAATTTTGAGTTCAAACTGACCCCGAGTCTTGAATCATTCCACTTGGTTTCATACATACCTTCTCTACCTATCATAAATGAAATTCTCAAATTGTTCACCCAATAGCTGTCTGTACGTTCAACATTTATCCACAACTGGTAAACTTAGAAGTTACTTAAAAATGTTTAATGTAGATTACTTATTCAGTCTTGGTAAGGACCAATAGAATATACAAGTAATAACACAAAATAGCTTCCTCAATTTCCCTCCAAAGATTATCATTACACCAGAAATTAATATTAACTTCCTGTCATGATAAGCCCAAAACTTCAGAGATAGTAAATTATTGTCACTTATCTTTGTTAAGATTTTTTTAGGGCACAGATAAACAGTATTATTCTGGGTTTAGGGTAAAAGTATCATCCTTTCCTGCCTTACAATGTAGTTAGACTTTTTGACAGACAACTTTTAGCCAGAACATACTAAGTATATCACGAGAAACACAGAAATGACTTCAAAATCCTCACTGACTATTAGAGAGTGAATTTTGTTCCCCTAAAATAACTATATTATAATCCTAACCCTCAATATAGAGCACTTTTGTGGAAGCAATTGAGGTTAAATGAAGTTGTGGTGGAGTCCCTGTCTAATTTGCCTAGTGTGCTTATAAAAAGGGTAAGTCCAGGAGGAAATATCTACAGAGGAAAGGCTATGTAAGAAAGGAATGAGAAAAAAATCAGATTTTTTTTTCATATTTATTTTGGTCATTCATTCTCAAGAATGGTCAAAAATAAATTTGTCGTGTTTGAGGTAATGATTCTTCAAATTTTCTTATAGAAGCCCTCTCAGACTAACACAGATTTTGGCAATAAGAGGGGGGTGCTTGTTTGAGATACCTAAAATTATGGCTTTGACTGAAATTTTGTAATGAATGGAGGTACAAAAGTTTAGATACAAGAGTTAGAAAAAAACCCTGGATTATCTTAAAGGAATTGTGGGTAAGAAAATGATGATATTAAAAGTGACTCTGTAAAGCTCTTAGATGGAAATGAGAAACATGTTTTTGGAAACCAGAGAAAGGTAAGGTGAAAGAAAATTCATGCATTTATTTTTAATGTAATCTAAATAACGTTTTACCTTCTGATATCTATGTTAGATATTTCTGAAACTTTTCATAAGAAAAAATAAAGGACATTTTTATATTTCCTCAAGGATGAGAAATATTGAAACACTTTGAAATGTTCTTAAAAATGAATCATGTTATGGTCAGGTGGACAAAAAGCAGTACAATTTTGACCTTGTCTTCAGTTGTTAAAACTGAATGTCAAACTTGCAGGGCAAAAGTATCAAGCAAGACCCTGACTTAACAAGCATTATTGGCACTGATTTTCTCAGAAATGGAAATTCAATGAATGAAAAAGTCTAACTCACATTGTTTTTCAATAAATTTTAGCTTTCTTGTAAAATGTGTTCTCTGAGGGCATCTTAGTCAGTTTAAATTATAATAGTTTGACTGCTGACTATTACTGCAGCAACTTTTAAAACTGTATTGTTGCTATAAATTGCCTATGAGTCAGATTCATTGCAAGGTGAGGAAGGGCATTCTGAATGTCCTATCTGTTTTCCTCATCTAATCTAAACTTAAAATAAAATAAGCATTCATGCATTTTACTTGCTGCATATAGGTTTTAAAAAATACCTACCATTATTTTCTTGAAGAAATAAAAGCAAGAGAAAAAAACATATTTCTATAAAAAAGCCAAGTTTCAGGATTAGATAGCATTTTATATAACCTTGTGAAAAGTGTTCTGACTAGCATTGCCCTTCCTTTTCACATGGGGAGAATTGTGCTAGTCAAGTAGGATATGAAGTCTCAAAGGTAAAGTAACAGGTCAGCAAAGTCAAGCGTTTAATCAGATAATGGAAACCTATGTCATTAATAAGTATGTCATTTGCTTCAATAAAGGCATCACTGGGAGAAATCAAATCAGTTATCTTAATATTCTGCATAACCTCTACTACCCCACCCTACAAACTTCCCTGATAACTTGCTTCCTGCATGTGCTTTGGCCTCTACTATTTCTTCATTTTTCCTTTAAATAGAAAATTCTATTTCATTACAATATATTTATCTTACATATGCTTATTTTGTCTAACTGGATAATAGCATCATTTAGGACTATACATGTATCTTTCTGCACATATGGAAACAGAGATTTCTCAATAGCCTAATATCGACCAATGAACATAAATTGTTATAATGAGTAAAAATTTTTAAATGGATAAGATATAATGGAAATATAATTAAAATTATATCTTTATAATAGTACAAATATATTTTTCAACTGATTATTATATCTGATAGTTCTTTAAATACTGATGAGTAAATGAATTAAATGCTTAAAAATTAAACTTATTTCATCATGCTTTGATATGACCAGAAAGAAATGAACAAAAAAAATTAATGTTCTGAGATTTTAAATTTCTCTGTTTATTTTTCTAAATTTTACAAGATTTATACATTGTCTATATATATGCTATATTCTATGTCACAGAAACCATAATGGAGTACTGTGAATAGCTACATGCCAACAAACTGGATAACTTAGAAGAAATGGATAAATTTCTAGAAGAATGTAGCCCACCAAGAATGAAATATTTAAAAATGGAAGAAACAAGCTACATTATGTATATGTGATTACTCACCAAGATGAATGTAAACTTCATGTAATGCAAAAATACATTTAAAAAATTTTTAAAAATAAATTAACAAACCAGAAAAAAAGACTAAAGAGTATGAAGAGAATCTAATTTAAAAAATTAAAAGAAATAGAAAGAGAAAACAGATGTATAATAAGTAAGGAGATTCACTCAGTAACAAGTCTTTTAACATAGAAATTCTTAGGACTAGATGGCTTTACTAGTAATTCTATCAAATATTTAAAGAATTAAAATCAATGTTTTTCAAATCTTTAAAAGTTGAAGAGGTGTAGCACTTCTAAACTGGTATTATGTAGCCAGTATTAACTTTACATAAAATGCACAAAAGATATCCCAAGAAAAGTATATGCTAGTATGGTTATTGAACACATTCTCAAGATTCAAGATATATCTCTAATATAGCAATCAAAAATTTAAACTGCTACAACATACAAAGCTTTTTGAATGTTGCCATAATGTCACAAATGCAAAATACTACACTTGACCTCATACGACAGTTAACAGTCAAAACACAGGTATGCTAAAAATATAGTACAAAATTACTTTCAGCCTATGTGAATAAAGGGTATATGAAACCAAAAACTCATATTTAAACTTGGATGACTTCTCCAAGACAGTTCACTTTGTGCATACAATTATTCTAAAATCTGAAAAAAAATACTTAGATCTGAAACCCTTCTGGCTCTAATCATTTCAGATAAAAGATATTCAACCTGTACTAGTAAATTTAATCCAGTACTACATTAAAGGGTCATATATAATATCCGTGTGAGGTTTGTTTCTGGGATGCAAGGATGACTTAATTTAAATGTGATGCAAAGCTGACTTAAAGTAAATTGAGGTGATGTATCATATTAACAAAATGCAGAATCAAGTACTTAATTGATATAGGTAAAATATTTGACAAATGTCCAAAATGTTTTATGGTAAAAACTCAACAAAGTAGAAAGAGCAATAAATGATCTGAACATAATAAAGACCATATAGAAATACCATTTATGATATTATGCTCAATAATGAAAAATTTAAAACTTTTCATTATGATATAAAAAACCAAGAATGCCCACATCTACCACAATTAGGCAAGAAAAATTAATAAATCATTCAAATTGGAAAACAAGAGTTAAATAGTCCCTTGCTCCAGATGGCATGATCTTATAGAGATACAGAGACCCTTGAGAACTGCACACACAAAAATACAACAATAAGTTTTAGAGCTAATAAACTGATTCAGTAAGGTTTCAGAATATAAAATTAGCGTATAAAAATTAGTCATGTTTTCACATACTAATTAAAAACTAAAAAGGGAATTAGGAAAATATTCCATTGAAAATAGTACAAAACCTTTAAGTGTAAGTAATGACTTGTAGACTGAAAACTGTTATAGACTACCATAACAAAAAAACCCCACAAAGGTAAGTTAAACATATTCATAAATAGTAGACTAAATTTTGTCAAAACGTCCATAACAGTCAGTCAAATATGGTGTTATTTACAGAAATAATGAGAGCAACACTAACATTTCAACAGAACATCAAGACTTGGAATAGCCAAAACAATCTAGAGAAAAAGAATAATGTTGGACCCACCACATTTCCTAACTTCAAAATATATCACAAAGCTACAATAATTAGAATAAATAATCTGTTACTGACATAAAGACTCTAATCGAGTAATGGAACAAAATACAAATTAAATTCATGCTTACTTTATGGTAACAAAAAAAAGCAATAAGTCTTGCACAAATAGTCTTGCAAAAACAGTGTTTGAAAAACTGAATTTACACATATGAAAGAATGAAATGGACATTTTCTTACATGTTCAAATCATCTCAGAGTAAAATAATGGCTTAAACATACAATTTGAAATTGTGAAGATCTTAGAAGAAAACATAAGGAAAAATGTCTATGCCACTGATCGTGGCAATGACTTCATGAATACGACACCAAAACTATAGGCAAAAACCAAAATACATAGCAAAACTAAAAATAATCATTCGTTCAATCTTCCCTAAATAGAAAAGTGGGACTACATCCAATGAAAATGCTTTTTCAGCAATGATAACAATCAATAGATTGATAAAACAATTTAAAAATTGGAGAAAGTTGGGCCAGGGATTTAGCTCAGTGTTTCTGCCACCTGCTGTGCAAGCACAAGGTCCCAAGTTTGATCCCCGGGAACAACAACAACAACAAAAATCGGAAAAAGTATATGAAAACCATGAGAGGATAACAAACAAAGTATACACAAAACTCATACAAGTCAATAGCAAAAGAATGTAAATAAAAGGACTTGAATAAATACTTTTTAAAAACCATATAAGTGACCAACTCATAGGTAAAATGCTCAAAATCACCAATTATAAGGACAATTTAACTCAAAAATATGATCGATCACCTCATATACATTAAGATTGTTATTACTGAAAAAAATAAGAGATATTGGCTTGGACATATAGAAATTGGAGTCCTAAACACAAATGGTGAGAATACAAAATGGTAACAATATCATAGTTACTGGTACATAACAGTACTTCCTCAAAAACTTAAAAGTAGTAATATTGCATGTTCCAGAAATTTTATTTTTGTTTTTTTATCTCAATATCACAAAGATGTACTAGTACAGTTATGTTTATTGCATTACTATTAACAATAGCTAAGAGGTAGGGAAAACCGAAAACTTATTGACATATGAATGAATTAAAAAATAACATTGTGAATAAATAAAATGGAATATTATTTAAAATATGAATCCTTCCTTCAGTTTTATTGAAGGAAAATTTTAAATATGTAACAGTGTGGATGAACCTTGAGTATATATCCTAAATGAAATAAACCAGTGGCATATTTTTATGATTCCACATATATGAAATAACTACATTAATAAAACTCTAGAAGCAAAGAATAAAATAGTGATGTCCAGAAATCTGAGAATATGGATATTATCTATAATTATGTAGGTTTACAGTTTATGTTCTCCAAATTGAATAAATACTCCAGATATGTTTTTACAAATGTTTCCTGAAGACAACTGTACATACTGTATTTTACCTGTAATGATTTGAGTGCAAATATTATATAAAAATGTAAGAAACAATTATATGGTAAAATTGATTAAGAGAAGATGGAGTATATTTTATTATTGGATGAATGTACAAAAGTAAAAAAAGTGAGCAATCAAGTTTTATCATAAAACTGTGTAAATGGTAACATCTTAAAATTATGGTTGAGCTGACAGAATGAGTTAAGCAATTCTTAAAACCTTTGAGGTACATATGTAACAGTAAACTGGGGATTAATGATGTCTGCATTAATAAACATTATTCTAATGAATAATGTTAGATATAAACTTTGAGTTTGAAAAAAAAAAGTGTAGTAAGTTTTTCCACAAACAATCAGGAGTACAGTGGCTCCATCTCCACTCCCAGTTTCCTGAAGACTATCCAGGAGAAATAAATCATCTTTTAAGAAAGTCACAAAAATTAACTTTCTTCTTGTGACTTAGACCTAATCATACCAGGTACTGTAGTAAACAAATTCTATGTAGCATATGCTTATTTAAAACTCTTGTAGTTCTTACATGATTATTTAACATCATTAGCAATAAACTATGAGTTTTCTGTCATTTGAATACTTTCATTATGTAACAATATTATTTTCAACATAAATCAACTAAAAGCACTTTGGAAGGGAAAATCAGAAGAACTAAGGGAGTTTGATATTTATTTGGTCTAAGGACAGCAGTGTTGTACATTAATGCTGCCCACTTTCACTTGCCAGAAAGACCCACTTCAAAACTATCTGGAATATTTTAAATGGGCATTTGTAGTGGACAATTCTTTAAAATATTTTCAATTTTGATGGTGACTTTAAATTTTTCAATTGAAGGCTGAGCTTTGAAATTTAGGTAAAGGGGTAGCTATCAGGAGAAGATGGTTAGGTGAGAAGAAAATGAATGGAGAAAGTTATTCAAGGAGGATTTCTCAAAACAAAGATAAAAGGCATAACTCTACTGTATTTGTAATGCATATTACACCAAAAGAAATTCAATCAAAGTTTCAATTAAACAATTTATGGAATGGCAGTGTAAAAATACACTGAATGAATATAACATTTGAAATTATTAAAAAATATTCAAATTTTATATTTCCTCCACAGTTAGTTTCATTAATTTGTCTTCTAAGTTACTTCTTAGAAGTTGTCAAATTCATTTTAAAAAATATTTTTGTAATACGCTTTCTATAACCTTTTAAATTCTGTAAAATCTGTGGTAATGTCTCCTAGATCTTAATATTGTAATTTTAAAAATGTATAACTGATATTGTGTAACAGGAAGAGAAGGTCTAAAAGAGCAGGGGAATTGGGAGGGGTAGGGGAAGGGGAAAAAGGGAAAGGAAAAAATATGAGAAGAGGAAAACAATGGAAACAAGGTCTTTGCAAATAGGGAAGGGTGGAGGGGGTGAAGGGAGGGCAAGGGAAGGAGAAAAAAATAAGAACCAAGCGACTCATGGAATGATGCCAATGATGAATGTAACTGTATTTTATACCTAAAATGTACCAATAAAGTTAATGGGGGGAAAAAAGTGATTACTTAATAAGAATTAGTTATTTTGCACTTACATGAAATTGAATAAATAAAAACTTTTATCATGTACAAAATTATAGCATTTCACTACAGACGAGATTACACTAAGGTGGTGTTTTATTTTCAATATTTATGTCACTTTAGAAGTGCTATATATTTTAAGACCACTTTGATACTTATAATTTGAGTATAATAAACTAATAAATCTTTGATCAAATATATGTTTTTGTTGTTGTTTTGGTACCAGGGATTGAACTCAGGACTTTGTGCTTGTGAGGCAGACGCAGTGTCACTGAGCTAAATCCCTGGCCCAAATACATGTTTTCAATAGGAGTGTCTAACTTACTAACAGTTTGTTTATTAAATCAAAATGGCTAGTATTAGATCTGTTTCAAAATATTCTTATCAGTTTTGAGATGATATGTGAAATCTAGCATTTAGCTATAGCTTTAGTTAAATTATCAAAAAAGCCTCAAAGGCTCCTATCGCATAAATGCAACAGGCCTTTTCAAAGTAAAAGGTTAACTGTTTTCCCATCAATGCACTTTCAATTCAATTATTTTATACTTTAGAATGCTGCAAGTAGGAAGATCTCTTCATAGCCTCCAGAAATAAATCAAGAAGGTCAGGCTTGAAAAGTTCACAATTATATGGAATATATTGACGTCTAAAAAAGACTAATGAGATGAAATAATGAAGGCTATAACAATATAAATGGAGAAGGCACAGGAAATTAATAGTAATTATAGCATGGTAATGGAGATATTTAAGTAGCAGCTTTTTAAACTATAAAAGGATTACATTACATACATACAGAGAAATATTTACATACATACATATGTATATACATATTTTTGAATATGAGGAATACATGAACACATAAATATATACATGTATACATGTGTATATGAATATGAGAGAGAATGAGTGAGAGAGGGAAACAAAATAATCCTATTAAAGCTCAGAAGAATTTTGTATATTGATCAAATTTAGGCAAAATTATAAACTTGCTAAAACTTTATTTTAGCTAATCAACTAGATAGATAAGTATATCAAATTTTACAAACTTCAATTGCACAAAACCCAAGCCCTCATTCTTTCTTGTAATAGATATGCACATTCATACTATAGGCAACAATATGTGCTAAACATATTGGCAACAATATGTCCTACAGAGTGTGGAAGGACAAATAAAACTTCAAAGTTACTGAAATAAGATAGAAAATTTTTAGAAAATGATAAGGTTTATAATTTGGCAGTTTTACCAGTCCAAACCTCATGAACATATATATGTTCATGGTGAGTGTGTATACATGGGTATATGTATGTATATACTGTATGTATATATACATATATACACATTAAAACATATATAGTTGTATTCATCCTCAAACACTCATTCACACATGTATGGATTGATTTGTTAATATATTCACATATATATATATATATCAGTATCAGATTTCTTGCACTTGTCTGAGGCTTTACTACTTCTATGACTGACCATGCTTCCAAAGGGATAGAATTATAGTTGAAGATAAATCAGGAGAGATATGAGGTTATGAAATATGCTTAGAAGATCTTTGAGTGGAGGGATTATATTTAAGTGCCAACATCTTATGTAGATGTAGAGAAGACAGTTACTAATTATTTAAAAAATAAAGCAGTGCGTATTGTGAAAAATTGCTGACTCCACCTTAAAATTTAATTTGAATTTTCTGATACAACTTTGCATATGCTCTTTTTACTATACTTCTATGCGGAAATGACTTCTCTCCCTTGTTCTTTTCACAAGACTCCCCTTACTAAAGAATAACTGATTATTTCAAGGCTCACGTTACCCCAATGAATACTCTATTCCATTTTCTAAAAATGTTATATGTCTTCATTTACTGAGTGGAAGTTATCACCTGGTGTAAGCTTTAAGCAAATAATTAGTTTGAATTAAAATAGTCAAATTCACTGTGTTGAAAAGAGCTAAACAATCTTGTGCACTGTATTAGTGAGACTGTTCAGACACTTGGTATTAGTGAGACAGTTCAGGCACTTGGCTTTATTCCCACTTTCTGTCATTTATTTTCTCAGTGAAGTAACAGTATTAATTAATAAACTAATACGGTGTTCTTATGTGCAAGGGTACTGATGGTTAAATGTATCCAAAATACAATAAAACAGACTGAGGATTTAGCTCAGTGGTTCTGCCACCTGCCTCACAAAATACAATAAAACTCTTATTTCTTGACTGGTAGAGTAATTGTATAATTTATCAACCAAAATAGAATAATTTAAAATGAAATGTGGGTGCTTTTACAAAACTTTTTTGGGGGAGGGAAATATAGACTAGGAATGTCCTTGGCAAACTGGAAAGACTACTGATCCAAGTAAGTGTTAAATAAGTATTAAATATATTAATAATGATGGTGGCAGATTTTCCTATTTGGCTCAAACAACATTACAAAGAAATGAATTATGTCTTTGTATTGGTATGTATGGAAGTGTTTGTATTACTCAAAGGTACTTTTGTTCTAATTCTATTTCTGTGTGTGTGTGTGTGTGTGTGTGTGTGTGTGTATGTATTTAAGTGCTTAGTACATTAGCATTCTGTATATGGTTGATTATTAATTTCTCTACTTTATGAATGTAGGCAACACTTTCTATGGATCAGTGATAATTTATTGCTATTATATGTTGATGTACCTGGTTTAAATTTGATCTTTAATGGTATTTAAGATTAAATTGAGAGTGGTGTAGTTCAGTGGTAGAACATTTGCTGAGTATACACAAGACTCTGGATTTGATTCCAGCATTGAAAAAGATAAAACAGATCAGTTTAACTTTACATATAAAAAAAAAATGGAATGCTCATGAATTTTACCTCTTTCTATGGTTTAAATTTACATATATTTACTAAATAATTAATTAATTTAAATGTAAATGTGTACATATGTGTGCATACATACACTCAACATAGTACATATAACTTTCAATATATGTCAGATAAAAATTTAGAGATCTATATAATTAAGAAAACCTCAGTGGGGTAGAGCACTTAATTCATTCCATCTTGTATGCTGCCTCCTTGAAGATTCTCAAAAGAAATAGCAAAGTAATAAATACAAGTATTTAAACAGACATGTCAAATGTTTTATTTTAATTTCTCTTATTTAAATCTTGGCTTATATTTTGATATCATTTACATAATCATACCTGGTTTAGAATGCTGTAGATTTTACACACTACATTTTAATTCTATGCTTAACCACAAAACTCATTATATATATTAAATAGATCTTTTACTTCTTCATTTTCTATTAACTTATTATCAGTTCTAATTACAATAAGAACTACCATGGTATTTAATTGTATCATATCTTTGTAATTCTTTTATTTATCTTGAAACGCAATAAACAAAGTTTGAAATTAATCCCTGATTTAGTTTTTATACATTAGAATTTTACTTTTCCGGGCTAGGGATGTAAGTCAGCAATAGAAAACTTGTTTCTTAGGATGCATATCACCATGGATTCAGTCTCTAACACTGTAAAAAAGACTCTATGCTTGTTTAATTAAAAAATAAATTCGTATTTAATCATCTGAAAATGTTTCTAGTTGTGGTAGTAAATAAAATACCATCTATGAAATTTATTAGTTATTAACTGTACAAAGTTTCAACTATATTTCAAGTTTGTGTTGTTATTATATAAACCGAATATATAGTTATGATATAAGAATTATTTTGTCAATTAAAAGGAGCAGAAAAGCTTTCCCCAAATCTCAATATTTCCAGCATTCTTCAGAAGTTCAGCTTCAAGTCTTTTTGAGACTCAAGGCAAACTCGTAGCTGTAAACTTGTGTAACAGTCAAAATAAGTTACATTAAACCCAAAGTACAATGGGCCAAAGTAAATATTTCAATTCCAAAAGGGAGAAATACAGGAATAGAAAAGAATCAGACGAGAGCAAGACTGAAACCCAGTGGGGCAAACATTAAGTCCTGTAGCTCTGTATCTGACATCAAGGCCACAAGGTACTGAAATATGAATTCCAGAAGGCTTGAGCCACTCCACACCTCTGGACTTTCTGGTTACATCCCATACTGTCTCTGTTTTAGGGTGGCTCCACTCACAGACTCCAGATTTCCTAGGCAGGTTTTAAATATTCCTAACATCTACATTGCACATTTGACTTCATTCTTAAGGATACAGCAACTGCCCTCTCAAATGCTCCTTGCCTGTTCTCTCCGACCTTTCTTTGAAATCTAAGGAGAAACCTTCCTAATCCCACAGATATTACAATCTACCTTCCAGTAAAACCATCATGATGTTAATTGTATCAATATTGGCTGCCAACAGAAGTAGCATCCAGCACCCCTTAAATCATGCCTTGAACCTGCCATGTGTGGAGTCTTTCTGATTACCGAGAGCCCCTCAAGGCATCTTTCTGTTTGTTCCTTTATAAATTATTTGGTGTCTTTTAATGGTAGTAATCTCCTTAAGAGCCATACCTCCTTTGGCCCCAACTTCACATGGCTCTTTCTGGGTCAAAATTCAAGTTTTTCACATGTTTCAGCACTGCTTCTTTCCCCAAGTCTCACTGTAAATGTAATAAAAAAAGCAGCCAGCAGTACCCATGGCATAACCTAAATGTTGAGATATCTTGAAATTTCTTCTCCCTGATCAATTAGTTAGCTATCCCAATCTGAGTCTCCTTCAGACTCAGGATATATATGTGTGTGTGTTTGCCAGCATAAAACACACATATATTTCCCAGAGTAAAACACAGATAGCGTCTAGTCCAAATGCCAAGTGAGTCCTTATTACTAACTTAAAGCTTCCTAGACTTGCATTTATTGTTTGTATTGCAATCAGCATTCTGATGTTCTGAGCTTCTTTACAGCACTCCAGACCTTCTTTGGACTGTACCTCAAAACCTTTCCAAGGTCCTTCCACAAACATTACAAAGTCACCCAGGCTACACAGTCATGTACAGTCACAGGAATGGCCCCATTCCTAGTACCAAATTTTTTGTATTTGTCAGCTTTCCCATTGCTGAAACATAATACCTCCTATTCACACTTAAAAGAGGAGAAATTTAATTACTGTAAGAACTTTAACTAACTCATGGTTTCAAGAGTTTTTTTACATAATAGTAAGGCTCGGTGTCAGAAAAATCATGGTTGGAAAGAGGCAGCAGAGAAAAGCTGTTCAGTTCATGGCAGCTGAAACAGTGCCAGAGAAGATGGGTTGAAGAACTATATATATTTATACTACCCCAGGTCACACCACAATGAAACAGCCAGACACATGCAGGAACGTACTTTACTAACCTTCTAGGCATTTCTTAATCCCATGAAGTCAACAAAGAAGGATTAATGGTCATATTAAGATAAGTTTCCAATATCAAAATCTATATAGAAAATTTACTATTATCTCTGAGACTTACTATGATCTCTGAGGCAAAACTTAATACAAAGCTACTCTCTTCTCATAAGGTATCTTGAACCACTTATATAAAGTATAATTATGTGATCTTTTTACCATTTTTTAAAATGCTTGTATCTTCATACTTGTAATCCTTGTAGAAAACTGATGGTGATATTTTCCCTTCTCTTTCCTTGCTGTCTCTTCTCTTGTGGAAATCAGTGCTCACAAAACTCAAAAAATTTATTTTTAGAAATTATGAAGAATAAAAAATATAATACTGATTTAAAACAGAAAAATTGGCCCAGGGATGTAGTTCAGTGGTACAGTGCCTGTCTGGCAAGCGTGAAGTCCTGAGTTCAATCAATGGTACCAAAAAGAGAGAGAAACTTTTTACTTTTGATGAAACAAACAATTATAGGATAAATATGGCTGTATACTTACATTTCCAGCTAGAACTCTATGTGCCCATAACCTTGTTAATTATATTTTCCACTTATCAAAGATAATTTCTCATACTATTTCTTATGCTGCCTAAATTCTCTTCTCCTTCATTAATATATCTTCATTCCACAAGGTGATTAATTTTGCGTGATAACTTGTCTAGGCCATTAGATGTACAAGTATTTGGCTAAACAGGTAGGTGTATCCTTGAGATTGTTTCTGGATTGCTTTAACATTAACATCTTCATGAGTAAATTGTGTAAGGCAGATTTCCTTCATAATGTTCAGTATGGGTGGACTTTGTCCAACTCACTGAAGGACTGAATAGGACAAATGTTTCTTCCTTGAATAAGGAAGTACTCACTCTTCTTATCTAGCTGTATTTGAGGTGAAACATGTCTCAAACCAAAAGCCATGGAATTCTTCCTCTGGGATAACTACACTACCTGAAATTTGCAGGATGTTTCCATAAGAAAATAATGTAACATTTTATGTATTATTTTTATATGTAAAAATAGAAGAGAAAATGAAAAACATTGTAAATTGAATAATAAACTTCTTGGATGTTAGTTAGGAAATGTTTTATTCTTATCATTTTTTCTCATATCTAATCCTGCAAAGCATTTAACATAAGGAATACATATTAATAGGTCAATATAGTGTCTGTGGTATTTGATACCCACTTAGCATTTTTATTGAACTCCTGTGTTAACATTTTCAGAAATGGACTGTTATTAATTACCAATTTAAATCCATACTTTGATAACATGATCACTATTAAATGGGTCATTTCAGTAGTAATAGCTCTTATAAAAAGCAATACTTCACTTTCAGCAGATTTCAGTGTTAATAATTAAAGTGTGCATGTAGCACAACCTATTTGTCATGGTAACTAGACATCATAAGACATTAACATGATTCTGCTCTTGATGAAAGACACCACTCCACTTCATTGCTATTTTCAAAGCATTTTACTTCTCTTAATCTAGTCTAATTAGAGGAAAATGGTTATTTATCTGTCATGTAAAAATAATAATTTCATATCTTAATGGTGATCTGGGGAGGAATCTATATGAAATACTGAATATAATTTATTAGAGTCATTTCATTAGTTCTGCAAAATCTACTAGCAGTAGCATCGTTAAGGAGTAAGAGTATTCCTCTGTGCGTATTCATCTTTAAGAAAGCTGAAATATAAAATATGCACATTTTCTCTCTCCATCTCCTATTTTCCTACAGCCTACCTTGTTTCCCAAACAGATAGTAAGAAAGTGGAGCAGAATATGGTGAAATAGTAGCCCTGGGAAAGTAGTTTCTTTCAATTAGTCCAACTGTGGGATCTAGAAAAAAGTACTTTACTCTTCCAGACACATAGTATTCTCTTGAGAATTATGTGCACTGTCATCCTTCAGCTTTAGAATTTGATCATTTTATATCGATAAATATAAAATATCTAATAAATGCTGGATGTAAATGAAAACTCACAAGTCCAGCAAATGTGCTTTTAACATTGTCTGATAAATATTACATATTAGTTGATTGTTGGCCTTAATATTAGATAAGTTATACTATTACTATATTAAACTATCTGAAGGGAGGCAAATATAGAATAGCTCAAATTTCCTTCTTGCAAAAACAATTATTTAATAAATTATATGCAAAGCACAGAAAAGCTGTGAAGAGAGGAGAGGTAGGTGGTATAAAAATAGCCCATCTCTTCAAGAGGCACACACTGCATGCTCCATATAGTGAAGAATAATTGTCTGGTTCACATGCCCACCCACATAAACGTAGTTTTCCACTTTGAAGTAGTGCTGTGCTTTGAAAAGAGAATTAATACATATTCTAACCAAGTTTTCAATACGTTATTAGAGTTTGAAGAATACATTACATATTTCATTGTCTACTAAATGTGTTTAAGTTTATTTTTATCACATATTCTTCAAGCAGTCACCACAATTAAAACACTTCATGCTCAACTATCATGAAATTTTTCATCAGATGCCTAAAGGAATGAAACTTTATCACTTCTGGAAATTAAATGAAAACTGTGTGTCTATTACTAACATGTAATGGCAATGGCATTGATGTCAATCTGGCTTTTTTGGATGTGCTCTTTCCTAAGGTCATTAAAATTGTCTTTATGTATTCATTCCTCACTCATCCATGTGCTTTGTTAGTAGCTCTTGTCAACCATATCTCAAGGAGTGGACTTGATTGGTCTAAGATTATGTTTCTCAGAATTGATGCTAGTGGCAGTTGGGATGCATATTCCTTTTTTGCTGAAAGCATTAACTTGTTTTGTGGGCAGTTCACCAGCATTCCTGCCTTTCTCCACCAGGTGTCCATATTGCTGTCCTAATTGTGACAACCAAAAATTGTCTCCAAATATTGACAGATGTCCCTTTCGAGGAAAATCATCACCAGTAAAACACCATGGATAAGGATACTCTAAATCCTGTTGCTAATATTTAGCTCAGAAATGGTCAATTACATAAAAGATGGTTTATGGGAAGATGCCGAAAAAAGGTTTAAGTTCTTCTAGGAGATCAGAATGTGGAGTACTTTCTTCATCCTCTGAATATTTGAATATCTGAATGTGGTACCTGGTACAATGATAGCCATCACTCTTGCAATATGATTATGAAGTTAAAATTCTAGATGAACTGGAATACTAAGTCATCAGGTAGCTGAATCTGCTACTACACCCATCATGTGAACTATTTTTAGTGTGATAGAAGTTATTTACTTAAGCCAACATAAAGATGTTTTGTTGTTCAGAAAAAAGTATAAATGTTACAGAAAGATACAAAAACTTTACAGTGAGTTTTATAAAAATATTGTCTAAAACCAAGGAGGCAAAAAGTCTGAAGTCTTAAAAATCAAAAGCAAACGACCTGCTTTATTTTATCAACATTTGGCTTTGTAGGGTTTCTGAAGGGAAACAAATACTCATATTATCAAGGTGATTAATATAAATCAATGTATGTCAAGGTGACTAATACAAACTTGAAAATATTAGATATAAGATTAATCAAAGAATCATTCTCTCTCTCTATATATGTAGCATTATTAGTTATATAATTTTTAGTATTATGATATAGAAGTAATTTTTACTTTTCCTACAGTTTCAAATTTCTTTCCCAAATGACAGCTGTTTTTAGTCTGACTTCAAGATACGTAACTTATTTTTCTGGATTAGTTCTACCACATATTGTTGAAATTCAGACACATCACAAGTCAGTCTACCGTAGCAACATGAATCATAGTTCTTCATGGTCTCTAAGCTTAAAAAATGAATTTTGAGGAAGAAGAAATTCCCTTGTCTTTTCAGTAAATTGTGACCTTTAACTTAAAAGAAGTTCTGTCCTCCAGATGATAATTTTCATCTTCTTTTCCCCAACTGAATAGAGAAAACAAACACACTTTTTTTTGCTTTCTATAAAAGTAACGATTTTATATAAAATATTTTGTTTTGTTATCTTAATATATTATTCCCCTTTAAAGAGATTTCTGATTGATAGCCTAATTGATGCAGGAGTCTAACATCAAATTTTAGGACTATGAATAGCCAGACTCACAGTCCCTTCTTTTTCTGCCTCATCTTCATTAAATATATTTACAATCAAAACTTATTATTAATATTTGGGTTGATAATCTCTTATTAAAGATAAGCATTTTTAAGAATTAGGATGGACATACAGATTTTAAATTGTTGTTGAACTAAATTGCTACATTTTCTCTGATCCTAAATTTTATCTTTCTGTGGTATATCTGTGTTAATGCCCTAAAAACAAACAAAAAGATTTGACACACAGGACTTCTGTGCAATAAGGATTTGATTTTGTATTATCACTCCCATCTTCGACGACCTCACTTCATTTCTATACATGGTATAGAAAATTGGTCTTTTTTTTACTGGCATTTTTTTTTTTTTTTTTTTTTTGGTACTGGGGATTGAATTTAGGACCTTGAGCTTGCAAGGCAGGCGTGGTGTCACTGAGCTAAATCCCCAGCCCTATATTATGGTCTTGAATGACAATAACACCCTTCTAAACACTACAGATTTCTTGCCCTATCTCATTTTGTCATACCTGCTTGGCAATCCAAATCATCCAAGTTAGACTTGTCTCACTCTGAAGTTTAATTAAATAGAGAAACAAATGACCTTCCTGTCTATCTTCTTTAATTTCAATCTTGAGACCCAGAAGTGATCACTGAATATTGCCCACTCACTTTCTTGCCTTGCTACAATCCATTTCTACTAGATTTAAGAACATCCTTTCATGTTCTCTTTGCTCTCCAAACCTCCACCTTTTTTCCCTCTATCCTGCTTGAAGTTGCCAGCCATTTCTTACTTGTCCAAAAAAGTGAAATAGAAGATTCCAAATGATGGCCACTACTACTTTTATCATTTAACATGAGCAGCCCTTCACCTCTTTCCAATTGTTCATTTCAGCAGAGCACAGAGGTTCACATCTGTAATCACAGCTACTCAGAAGCCTAAGATAACATGATAAGCCAGTACAACTCCAGGCTCAGGAACTTAGCAAAGGCATGTTTTTAAATGAAATAATTAGTCTGGGGATGTACATCAGTATGAAGGTTCTGGGTTCATTCTCTCCAGTACCAGAGGATAGAAAGCTTATTTCACATATTTGCACATCTAAGAGCATTGGAAACAAAGACTTTAAGGTGATCAGTCCAAAGAACTGGAAGTCATTCCCAAGCAGTCTTTATCTCCAACACCTGCATTGCTTTCTTCAGGCTATCTTGTTGACTGTACTTTTAAAACTCATGAAGAATCAGATCCCATGTGTGTGTGCTTGCGTTTGTGCGTGGGGTGCTGGGGATTAAACCTAGGTCCTTCTCACTGTGCTACATCCCCAGACCTTTTTGTTTTTCTCTTTGAGACAAGGTCTCTCTTAGTTAAATTGCATAGCTCGAGCCTGAACTTATAACCTCCAGGCTCAGCTTCCCAGACTGTAAGGATTACAAGCATGCAATGATGCCTAATTATTATTCCTGCTCCTGGCATCTCATTCTCCCACTTTTACTAAAACAACAGATAATTTAGTGAGTTTTCATGCTACTTCCTCCTTCTGCAAGTTGTGTTCTTAACTCACCTGCCATAGATTCTCTTTTTAAATGCTTTCTTAAACTCAGTTTATTTATAATAATTTCTTCTATACATTTAATCTTTTCTTTTGATGATATGAAATGTATTTTTTGGTTTGCTTTTCTTTACTCTTTTTCTTTCAAACAGCAGTATCACTAAGCTGTTTAGTGTTTGTTCATGAAATTATTCTATATTCATTGCTCTAGTTATAATCCCACTGCACACATTTCTAGGGAGAAGTATTTTATTACATGTTCACAACTTTGCAGATCTCCAGGAAATTTTTATTTTTAATAATATTTTCTTTTCCAAGTTGTCTATCACATCACGTAACACTTGTATACTTCATCTTAGATTCAAATATCAAAACATATCAAAATATTTATTCTTCAATTATTAAATATTTACTGTATGTCTAGTGTGTGCCAGTATTGTGCTAGATTCTGGGGATGTACTGGTGTACAATATAGTGTTTCCAAACTCAAGAATAGCTGTATATACAATAAGAACAATTCTAATAGTTACAGTAGGTTATACAGTAACTTTTAAGGCTCATGTATTTCAGTGGAACTAATGAAATAGAGTATTATGAAAGATTATTTTTAAAAATATCCCTTTAGAATTCTACACAGAAGAATAAATAGGACCTCATTAGACACACTGTGGAAAAAGAAAAGGGAGGGAATTATGAATAGGTAGCAATCAAATGACACAGTATTGAACAAATGTCATAGTGTGAAAGGAATTGGCAGGGGATAAGATGTGAGAGGCTGGCATCCAATCTCATATCTTTTCTCTAAAGGCATTTCAACACTGAATAGCATAATGAAAAGTCTTCTTTCCAAGTGTTTCCTAATTCCTTCATTGTTTTCAGTGATAATAGCCTGCATTTCTTCTCTGTGACCATTTTTGTTATCTATTACATGTTGTATTTATTTATTTCAAACTACAACTTCAACACTGCAGTGTTCTGCATTCACAATGAAATACATTGCCCTTCCCACAATCTTTACTGTTAATGCTCATAATTAGTCACTTTCTTCTTAATGGATTCACTAAGAACTAGCACTTTAATCACTGCAAAAGAAGTGTCTGCAAATATCCTGCAGCAAAAGGGAAAAATTTGCAAGCCACTATCATTTTAACTAATGAAGGGAACACAAAAGAAACACATCCTTTTAAGTTATGAGCAACTTATTCCTTATGTTTCATTCTTTAAACATTAATTTGATAAGCTTTACATTTATATCGTATCATGATTGCATTGTATGCTATATGATATCCTAAACTACATGAAAAATAACTACCTAGCATCTGAGAGAATGAACCTACATGTACCCCAATAAAAGAAGTCATTTGAAGGGAAAATTGTATTTTATAGCTTGTTTTTATACTTCTGCATCCATTGAAATGTAAGACTCCAATAAATATAGTCCTTCTTACAAAAGGTAATCTAAGCTTAGAAACTGGAACAAGGTTATGCAGTGTTAGTCAGAATTGACCCAAAACTTGAATTTAAACTCAGACTATATCTTTAATTGTCTAAAATCTATTTGCTTTAACTTCTTCTTCTGTTCACAGAAATAATCTGCTAGAGTTTATATCAGACACTGCAAATTAGTATTTAAAAAACCTCTGGTAGCATTCATTCTATTTAGTATCAATTATTATTTCTTTTACAAGGAATTTATACTGCATCAATTATTGTTTCTTTTATAAAGGAATTAAACATTAGCACATTTTCTTTGAAATGCATACTTTGATATGCCATGCTATATATTTTATTATTCCACAACTCTAGTACTTACAAAATAAATATGACAGAAATCACTAAGCTCCTTGTTAAACATTTATATTTTGAAAAGGACTTGTTTGGTTTTGTAGATCTAGTTATTGAAAGAAAATACATCAAAGATTAACAGATGAAAATGTCATGAATATATTTAATTCATTTGTTAAAGAAATGTCATTTTCCAAATGGTGAGTAATAAGTCTACATATTTAATGAGATGGTTCGATTTAGATTAGCCAAGTAGAGTTTATTTTTGATGTTTTATAAAAGATATTTTGTTTCATCATACTGCATATTATCAGAAGTTTTTCACGAATGTGAATATTCAACATTATGAGGTTTTTCACAGTATATTTCATTTTGTTCCTATTTCTAGACAAAAGTTGATTCTTCCTTCACAATTATATTAGTTTGATGTGCTCTATTTGAAAATTACATTAAAAATTTGGTAAATGACGAGAGTAATGAAAAATGCCACTGAAAAATTATCATGCATAATTCTAGAGATTCTCATAAACATCATTTTTTTTTTTTTTTTTTGGTACTGGGGATCGAACTCAGGTCCTTGAGCTTGCACAGCAGGAGGCGAAAACACTGAGCTAAATCCCTGGCCCAACATCATCCTTAAAGTAAGCATTTCATTAGCAACTTTAATTGAATGACATTTTGAAAGTAGATATACAAGGATCAGAAAACTGTTTCAAAATATATCTCTATTGGCTATTTTTTATCAATGTATCTATGTATCTATCTTTTTATCTTTGTATCTATCTATCTATCTATCTATGAATATCTACCATTATCATCTATTTTAGGGTAATACAGACCTCAAATATAGTTACAAGACTTACAACTAAAGTAGAAATATTTTATTGAAATGTTGAAGGACTACACAGTTGCATAATCAACATTTTTTGTTCTTTAATTCAATTTGCTGAAATGCAGTTGTTTGCTACTTTTTAAATTTCTGTTTGTCTATAGTCCTGTTTTCATGTAAAGTACACAGTAAAGCAAAAGAAAGAAAACCTTGGCTCTTGTAATATACATTGTAACAAGTATCTGTTAGTTCACTTTTCTTAATATTTTAAACATTTAGTGAAATGATACTTCTCTCCTTTCTTTTTTTCTTTTACTTTTTACCTATAGCTATTTTCCTACCCTTATTCCTGTAGAAGGCAATAAATGAGACCAGTAAAGATCATCCCATAATTTGACTTAACTGACTGATAGAAATTGTTACATTCACAAATAACCCTCTTGTTCAAATGACAGGAGTGTTTTCTGTTTGTCAGGCCTGTCAGTTGGGCCACCATAATCATCACAGGAAACATCTTAGTAGTCATACCATAAATTTTAAATGGACCTCATAATTTATTTTTTATTACGTAGACACAGAAACATCAGACTATAAATTTGTTGTTGGATGTGTCTACTAAAATAATCAGATCAATGGTATGAAACTAGCTTATACAATTGTGTTTATTTCTTTGCATCATGCATATTCACTAGTGGATTTTTAGGCATTTGTTCATATAATATATTCAAGCATATATAAACTACATGCTCATTAAAATCAAGTGTACCTAAGAGAAAACACAGTTGTTGAACTAATGCATACATTTTTCGGCTCACTAACCCACTGATTGGGTGGATATTTATTTGAATAAAATATTCAAATATTTTTCAGAGTTTTATAAAATTAATAACTTTTCACAATCTGGATAATCAGATAAAATTATTTTTCTCTTTAAATAGCAAAATATTTTTTAATTCTAAAAGTGGACCTGAATTTGCTTATAGTATTTTCTGTAACATAGTTTTATTGTTATTTTTTTAAAATATAGGTATTTGGAATTTAACATGATTATAGATCATAAAATGATTCCTGCTGTTTAAAATGAAAATTTTTACTACATGCATTATTAATCTTTTTTAACCTAAGCTTAGAGTCTGAAATGAAAAACAATTAATAACTAATATATTCTGGGACTTTTATCTCTTCTGTGTGCTTCTAAAATGTATTGACTTTTCTCCAGGGCTGATTAGAAATAATTTTCAATTGAATTGCTTTATAAGAATTAATTCACAATCAAATTTTTCTTATAAAACATTTCCTCTGAAGTTGTTTAACATTAAAATATTGATGTCTCTTTATAGTTACATGAAAATACTTCGACTTTTCATCAGACATAACACAATTCTTGAGAGATATTTAGATCATATAGAAATCCATGATGAAGTGGCTGCATTTTGTTGTATAATAAAATAAATTCATTTACAAACTTAAAATTGATGTCTCTTTATAAGTAGAAAGTTTTACATACAGTATTATTTGTTTTTACTACCATACGATAACAAAATTGTTAATATAATTTTAACATAAACTGATTATATACTGCCTTGAAATATAAACCATACCTTAGAAAATCACAAAGTAGAATAAGGAAAGAATTTTTTAAAGTAATATTTCAAATATTATTAATTTCAGCATGTATATATTGAGTCTGAAAATTGGTAATGCAACATATGGTTAGTATATGCCTGACCTCTTGCACATTCAAGAATTTAGTTACTAAATAATATATAAACTATACAATTCTGATGGATTTAATTTGCCAAGAAAAAACAATAAAATATTTTATACCCCTGATTTATTCTTGTATCATTTATTCATTTAACATCTATTAGTATCCACTCTGTGCCACACACTGCAAATTGATATTCTCTGATGAGGAGGACATCAGTAAATTTCTCAGTGGATCATCATTTTGTTTTTTTCTTTGTTTCTAGATTTTTTTCTACACTCTTTTTCATGGCCAGAACATTTATCTCTGACCACAAGTTTCCACTTGATCCTCTGCCATTCCTTTCCTAGTACTGGAAGTTGGGCACTTTCTTTATATTTATTTAAAAAGGAAAGGATGCCTGGTATTTAGGGATTATGTAGTTCATTGAGCAAGCATTTGATACACATGTGCTCAGGCTCTTGGGTCCTCAAGTTATTTTCTGTTTGACAACCTTAACAACTGTATTAATTTTATAGCTTATGAAACTCTTAAAACATAGTAAGATTTCTTTCCCAACAATAATCTTTCAAGTTGTGATGGCAAAGAACAGGCACAGGCCTTCTCTACATTTGCTGATTCTTTGAAATTTTGTCACTATTGCTATGTACCTTATTTCAGTTTAAGCTTTTAAATCTTAGTATGTTTTATTTAATGTATTATTTTCTATACTATGTATCAATTCATTTCTTCAACAAGGATGTGTATACTTACTGTAAGCTCTGATTGAACAACTAATTTACCAACACAATTGCTAAGTATTTTCATTAGTGGAGTCCTAGATGTAAAATACGTAGAGAATGATGGAATGAAATAACATTGTAAAAGAACAAATAAATATGTATGGGGAAAATTCTCATGTTTGAAAAATAATTAAAAGTTTAAATGTGTTTAAATAAAATTATACTTCATAAAACCATTCCCATATTCTTTATCTAAATTTAAGATAAAAATATTTTAAATTCAATAAATCTGAAAAACATAAACTAGATAGTATTTTGAGACCATTAATTTATGTATTCAGTGTGAAGTATTCAATGTATGTCTGATGTGCCATATATGTTAGTGAACAAAAAAGCAAAACTCTTCCTTCTTGAGAATTACATTTCAACAATAGTAGACAGGCAATAATTATAAGAACTGTTATGTTCTATTAAGATGTCATAAATACAAAGAAAAATATAAAAAATTGTCCTAAGTAAGGCAGTAAGGAGAACTTGAAAAAAAGTGGTATTAGTATAAAGTGGATAAAAATCAGCTAGAAATAAATATATTTATGGGTACACTAAACATTACGTGTAAGCTGCCTGGCTTTTATTCATTTTTCTAATAGGCTGATTTTTTTCCCTTCTATCTTGAAGGATATCTTCAGAAATTTATTTTTCTCATTGTAATCCTTTATTTATACCCTGTATATTGTTTATCCAAACACTTTATTTTTAATTAAATGTACTATTTCCTACCTTATACTCCTCAATATTTAGCTGAGACTTATATTTTACTAAAATTAAAGAATTATTAAAAATTTGCATTTTGACTAAGTAGGCCCCAATTAATCCCTTTTCCTATATTTTCTAAAATATTCTTTCCTTATTTCCCAGTATTTTTTCAATCTCCATTGGCTATTAAAATTCTACACATACCAATATAGCACTCTTTTGAGATCTCTCTTCTCTACGAAAACTAGAAGAATCTCCACATACTAAAGACTAACACATAATTATTGATCTTATTTTTTCTGTCTATATCTCTTGCATAAATATAAAGGTCATTTCAAGTTTTGTGTGGAGGAGGCTTATTCATATACTAATAATTTTTGTAGTATACATGCTATTTCCCAATATTAATCTAGCTATTTTCAATATTAATGATGGAAAGAGAAACATTTCATAAACACAGATGCATGGTTTCAGTTACTCGAATTGAAAAAAATGCTGAATTTCTTGCACTTACTAGAAAATCCATCTTTTATGTCTGAAAAAAATTTAGAAGGTCTTGATGTATAAAGGATTAGTATGAATTTATATCCCCCCAGCCAAAAGGACAACTATTGGAAGAACACAAAATGAAAATCAGACTCTTGTTTCCCTTTCATTTTTTTACTTGTATTTATTTTTAAATAAAAGAAAGATTGCACCTGCACCTAAATCAATAATTATTCATTAAAAGGCCTAATTAAAACAGCTTAAAGTTTTTATCTACATGGTAGAAATTCTAAAGCCTTAAAGGAGAAATAAAATCTGCCAAGTGGTAAATTTTGTACTATCTAAAGTTCCTGATTACAGATTTGCTGATTGGATAAGGAAATTGCTACAGGCAACAATTTTCTACATTATTCTATTCCTGTTATATTTACACAAAGTTAATTTGTAAATACTGTATTTGGCTGCATGGAAATTAGAGTAATTAGAGCTAATTATAAAATAATTCAAGATTTATAAAGTTATCTTAAAGTGACAATACAGATGGCTCACTGTTATTAAGACTTGTGCTAAAATTATAGAATACATTTCATATTAATTTAATCATCTAATAGCCAAAACATCTCATTGATTTGGAAATACTATTACCCCATTTTCTACATGAAATTCTGAGTTCAGTGAGATCAAGAAAAGCTACAAACTTCATACAATTGATAAATAACTGAACTCAAAGTACTGTCCATATTGTTTCCCTTAATTCTTTAGGAATTATTCCTATTATATTATATTAATCAGCAAATTCATTATTTTAAGTTAAAGCTTTGCATTGATATTCTACCCTCTACTTAGGTCTTTAAACCTGTCTTCTTTCTATGTTGATCAAGTAAGTCTACAAAAATACATTGTTCAAAATATAATATGGATATTTGAAAGCCTCCAAATATATTTTAGCTATAAATAAAGAAAAATAAAAATATATATCATACTTTGAGAAGGATATCCTGTGACTGGTGTATTATGAAACAGAATTTCACATGCAGGTGAGGTGGCCAGTCTTCTAATCCCAGCACACTGGGATGTTAAGGCTGGAAAATTACAGTTTGATTTTAGTTTAGTGTATGGTGAGGGGTATGTGTCTAGTTTTAATCTTCAGGATGTGGATACCCAGTTTCCTCAGTACCATTCATTAAAGAGGCTGTCTTTCTCTAGCAAAGAGTTAGACCTCTTTGTCAAAGATAATATAGTTGAATGTTCCTTGAGTTGTTTCTGCATCTTCTATTCTGTTCCACTGATCCACATTTTTTTTTGCCAATATCATGTTTTTATTATCACTGTGGCTTTGTAGTATAACTTATAGTCTAGTATTGTGATGCCCCTGCCTTATTTTTGTTGCCCAGAATTGCTTTTGCTATTCTAGGTCTCTTCTGGCTTCATATGAAATTTAGTATAGCTTTCTCCAGTTGTGTAAGGAATGTTTTTGGTATATTTATTGGTTGGATCAAATCTATGTAACCGTCTTGCAAATATGGCTGTTTTGTCTGTGTTGGTTCAGCCTATCTAGGAACGGAGTATACTTTTGCATTTCCTGGTATCCCTTTTGATCTCCTTTTTCAGAGTACCATAGAGATTGTCATTGTAGAAATCTTTCACTTACTTGGTTAGGTTAATTCCTAAGTATTTCACTTTTTGATGCTACTGTGAAAGATATTATTTCTCTAACTTCCCTCATGGGGAGTTTGTTATTGGTGTACAGGAAAGCTATTGATTTTGAGTGTTGACTTTGTATCCTGCTATGCTATTGAATTTGGCTATTAATCCTCCAAGCCTTCTGGTGGTGTTTCTATGTAGAAGGTCGTGTCATCTGAAAATAACGTCAATTTAAAATCTTCCTTTCCTATCCATATCCCTTTTATTTCTTTGATCTAATTGCTGATCTTTTGAGAACTATACTGAACAGAAAAAGTGACAGTGGACATCCATATCTTCTTCCTGATTTTAGATGGAAATTTTCAGCTTCTCTCCGTTTAGTATGAGGTTGGCCATTGTTTTGTCATAGATGATTTCGGAAATAAAAACCTTCTATTTCTATTTTGGTTAATCATGAATGGATGTTGGATTTTGTCAAATGTTTTCTCTGTATGTATTGAGATGATCATGTGATTTACGTCCTTGCTTCTGTTTTTGTACTGGAATACATTTAATATTTTCCATATGTTGAAGGATACCTGCATCTCTGGAATAAATCCTACTTGGTTTGTTTTTTATTTTTGCTGAATTCTGTTTGCCAGTATCTTATTGAAGATTTTTGGATCTATATTCATTAAAGAGATTGGCCTCTTATTCTCTTTTTCGGTTAGGTCTTTTTCTGACTTCGGAATACCATACAATAGTGATATATGCACATCCATGTTTATAGCAGCATAACTCATAATAGCTAAATTGTGGAAACATCCTATATATGCATCAACAGATGCATAAGTAAAGAAAATGGGTTATTTATCCACAATGGAATACTACTCTGACTCAAAGAACGCTAAATAGAAAAATGGATCCACCTTGAGACCATAATGTTAAGTGAAGTAAATAAGACACACAAGCTTGAAAATTGCAAAGAAATCTCATGATATAAATAAAGTGGAAAATAAAAGCTACATAGTAGAAGAGAGAGAGAGAGAGAGAGAGAGAGAGAAAGAAGTGCTATTGCAATCCAACATGGGAAATGTACCTAAAAGTGTACCTTAAGTATAATTGTCCTATGTGTTTTATATATTTTTCACCTATTATTCTTTTTGTTAATGTATATAAATAATAATTAACTTTATAAAGACTAATAACATAAATAAATGAATCAAATGTTGGCAAAATAAAAGGGGGTGGAGGAAAGGGGATAAAGAATTGAGATGTGTTATATACATGTACCAATTCCCTATAATGAATATAATCACTATGTACTGCAAACATACACTAATAAAAATTTGAAATTAAAAATAAAACAAGTTTGAGGCCACCCTAGATAACTTAAAGACTTAGGAAGACCCTGTCTCAAAAACATATATATATATATATATATATGAATATGCAAAAGAGATAGGGATATAGCTCATTGTTAAGGTTCTCAGTTCAATCCCCACTATCAAAAAAACAAATAACAAAAACAGAAAACCTATTGTTAATATATGTTCCACCCACTTTAACTAAAAAAATGAAAATATGGCTAGTCAGAAAGCATGATAGAACAAATTATTTTAAGTCCTTTTCCTAGGGTACATATTGAGAGCATATAAAAGCACGATTTCAAACTTCTATCCAAAAAGCTGAGCCTTTTCTTTCTCTCATTCATCATCTATTTGTCTGGATGAATTGAGGGCATGAACCATCCACAATTTAGCAAGAACAATGACAAAATAAATATGTAATAAGAGAAAAATTCAATAATTTACATAAAATATAAATAAAAATAAATGTCAGATTTTAAGAATACAATTTGCAGGACTGAGTCTGTAATGCAATATTTGAGCTTTGGCCTCATAGGTATGAGGTCCTGGATTCAAACACTAACATTTTAGATTTTAAAAAATGAAAGCTTAATATAGCAAAATCTAAAATTTTCATCCATTGGCTGTTATTAAGAAAATATAAATATATTGTTAAATATGTGAGGGATCACAAAACAGCAATATCTGGGAAGATTAATAAAGAAGACCTTCCCTTAGCCTTATTTTTGAAGAAAGTAGTACTTTTAGGAAGAGCCAAATTTAAAAGTTTAATGAGCATAAAAATATAAGAAAACTGATGTTCTCTAGAATAACAGTTTCAGAAAAAATAACTAGAAATAGTATGCAATGGCATATATTATCAGCTTATTAAATCTAATGTTCATTCTGATTTTTCTTTCATGTGCCTTTTGAGGCTGAGGAGCTTTTCCTTTATTCCAAGTTTACTGGGAGATTTTATCAGTAATGGGTATTGGATTTTCTCAAATGTTTCCTAGTATCAAGATTATTTCATTATTTTTCTATGTTATCTTTTTTTCTAGATAGACCTTATTACATTCAGAAAATTTGATTTTCTAGATAAAGAATATAGGGTTAAGAGTTCATTAATCAGGCAATTGGCACTATCAAATATAATGATCAGCTTTGTGACAATGTTTCAAAAATTTCCCCTTACATCTCAAGATCTTGGGTGCTTACCCAGCTGATGTGAATGCACTTTTACTAATTTCATTGTCTTTTTTGTTAGAGAATAGCAGTTTCTCAAATATGTACAATAGTTCTCAGCTCCACTTATTGCTAGGGTTCAATTTCTGAATCACACATATGAGTTGAAAGATGAATGAAGCCAATGTTATAATAGTTAAAAACTCAGGGATTATTAATTACAATTTTTATTATTACTGTCAGGGACATAGAGGACTTTGTCTAAATAATGTCTAGTAATACTTCAGTAGAATTATTTTCTCATTTAAATCATAACAACTACCCTGCCCTATTATGTGTAGTTTTCCCTGGGAAAATGTGTTTATAATATATTTAGATATAAGAATTAAATGTTGACATAACATCTGTATTTTTGTAAATCTATTGGATTGGTTAAAAAAGGGTAGGAAAACTTCCTTCCCCATAAAATCATATTTAAATTTTGGAAGGACAAATTAAAGAATTATGCAAGAAAACTGCACATAAAATATACAATTTTTTCTACTAATGTATAATTAATAACAAGTTACACGAACAGATTGCTAAAAATTATTGGTCATTTTTTCCTTTTTTACTTCATGGAAACACCTAGAACTTTTTAGAATATGTAAAACACAGATTGAAAATATTTTAGGAAAAATTTTCAGATGTTCACAGTGTTTATCTAGCATAATATTTTTCCCAATCACAATGATTTGTGGTGGTAACCATCTCAGTTATATTTTAATTTTAATGAAAGATTATTACCAAGACAACATGAGGAAGTAAAATTATTTAAAGTTGAGTTTCAAGGTGTTTCTATTAAAATTCTATATGGCAAATCAGTTTTTCACCATCCAGCAAATAGATATTAATAATTATAGATAACACATATGTGGATGATAATGACAAGCTTGTCAACTCAGATTTTTTGGCTACTAAATGCTAAGGTATTGAACTTTTTATTGTGTAAAAAATGCATAATCATTTAAATAGCAAAATGATCGTGTTCTGTTTAGGTGATTTAGTTTTAAAACTGTAATATAGTTTTCACTCTATCATCTGATTTGAAGTATATAATAGCATGTAATCAACAAGGCCAGAGTCTTCTCATATATATTATTTACTAAAGTAAACAGAAAATATTAGTTACATATAACAAATTCCCAGTATTTGCAGCTACTGATGCAAACGTGACAATAGTATGTGTGGAAAGGCTGATGCAACAATCTATGAATATGCAAAAATTAGTGTGATGATAATTTTTACCCTTTAAAACAGTATTTAAAATGACATTTTTTCCTGCATAGAAACATTAAATTCTTAATTATTTCATAGAAATTCGAGTCTTTAGGGTGCATCATTAAAGATTAGAAACATTAATTTCCAAATATATATACTAAACTGGTTTTTGAAGGGCCACAGGAACATTCTTCTGAAAGGGATGATTTTATATCCTCTTGAGAAGCTAGGGGCTTCAATGGGCAATCACATATTTTATAGATTAAAAATATTTCCAAAGTGCAATTTTATCACATGATCTCTAGCACTTCCCCTCCTTTTGTTAAATAAAAAAAGATGGTAAAACTGAAACCTGAGTCTCTGATAATAGAATCTGTTTCTTTACTCTTCTAATTCATCTATATTACCTGAGAAGCAAATTCCAAACAAAACATTTGAGTCATCCACAAAATCTTTACTAATGTGAAAAGAAATAATCTAAAAATAAAGTCTTTGTAACTTGAAATAGAAAAAAAATATTTCATAGGCTACTACTATTCTACTTCCCAAAAGTTCAGTTATTTGCAACTTACAGGTTATTAATGGCTATTAATTGAATGCTAATATTTAAAATTTAAGCTACCTGTTACTAATTCTTACATAGATTTAAATTAAAATATTTTCTTCTAGTATCGGGCTACTACATGAATTCTGACATTACTGAAATGTTCCACATATCTACACACAAAATGTAGGCACCATCTTGGTGAAATTTCTTTAAATTTAGAATGAGTCCCTTATTCTATATAGTTTATGATCTTGTTATATGTAGGAAAAAATTTTATTAGGAGGATTTTGAGTAGTTCCTACAATTGTCAGGCAGCATAGACACACAGGCATAGAAAAGAAAGAAGTCAAGATATTTCTGGTTAAAAATAAGAAATATTTGGTTAAGCAAAGTGTTATGATTATTTCCAATTTTGTTTTTTGCTGTTATTTCCTTCTGTTTCATGACAAAGCTCTTCTCCTATTTGTAGAAATAGGCTCTTTTTTAGCTGAACAAACTTCAAAAAAAAATAACATTTTCCATCTTCTCTTGTATTCATTGTAACCATGTGATTTTATTGCAGCTAATTGCATAACAATTAATGTAATGTAAAGGAAAGTTTGGAAATGTTCTTAAAGAGAGCTATTGTAGGTGTCTAGTATGTATTTGTTGATATTCTACCTTTTTTCCTTTTTTATTTCTGTATGGAATGCAAATAGAATATATGGAACTCTAACCCTTATCCTATGTCAACTTTGATTATGAAAGTCCTATACATGTACTGAAGCAGGGAGAACAGAGAAAAGGTCTGATTTCTGGAGACTCTGGAACCACCTTACTGGGCCCACTCTTCTATTTCTGAGCTTTCTTAATTTGAAGAACAAGTCTTCAGGTCCTTAATGTTCTCTTAGTTCAGGTATTCTCATATGTCTTTCAATCTATGTTCCTGTCAGAACCAAAGGATAAAGTCTAATTAGTACAACATTCACAAGCATCCACTCTTCATCTTGCATTTTCTAAAGTTTTTTCTTTTATAGCCCCACTTACACTGAGCATGACCAGGTGAAATATTGGTATGCTTTAAAAATTATATCAAAATAAATATTTCTTGGGTCAGATAACATTCAGAATATCTCCTATGCAGAAAATCACACTTATAAAATGACATTTTTATGTTATCTACAAGACATTTTTAAATGTAAGTCAGATAGGACAGCCCTGACAAATTTTGATTTCCTAAGTGCTCTACATTCAAGTAAGTTGGACAGCAACTCATATGATCTAATGCTTCAAATGGAGCTAGTTTCACTCCCAGCTCAATTACTTTCTGAGTAGTTATATGCTGGCTAAACAATTTAATATAAACTTCCTAGACCTTAATTTAATCTCTAGAAATGTTAGTATTAGAGGTGCCTTGAAGATTAAATAACATGATATACAGATTAATTCTTAGCAAGTAAAAGAATCTACCTCTGCAAGTTTAAACCAAAAATCCTTGTCTATATATCACACAAATCGCAGAAATTCCTGGAAGAGAAAAGATTTCTAGTCAAAGGCTATATATTGTAATGAGAAATACAAATTTAAAGTAAGAGACTGGTGTATTTCTGTTCAAAGTAACATACAACATTGTTAACTAATTCACCATGTGTACAAATGATTTCACTAAATTATTTCTCCCAACTATTTGAAGTTTCTTATCCTTGGAAAATGCCAAAAAGTAGAAGTGTTTTCTTCAAAAAATGATAACTATGTTTTGTTATATGTGTTCAAATTAAATTCACTCATTCTATAATATCCATATAATTTACAACAATTAGTGTACCACAGAAATTTTATCTGTCAATTTATAAATAAGTAAATAAATTTAGAACTAAAAAATGTAAGAGACTTCTTCCTCCCCATTTTTCTTGGAGCATTACCTCAGAAAACTATTGTTTAAGTACTTTCTCTTCCCTTTGAATTGTATATAATTTCATTTATTAAATACAAAGATTCAAAACCTCATGAATCGTATCTTTGAACTTTAGTCATCAAGAAATACAACACTTTATTTCCCAGTCTCTGTGGCAGGGAAGCAATTTAACTGCAATGAGACTCTTGCTCTAAATTGCAAATCTAGCTCCTATCATCAAAATATGACCAGTTTTCATCGCAAGCCTATAAAAGCCAATTAGCTAATATAAATGGATGCTCCAATTACCAGCTGAACCTAAGATGGACTGTCTTGAATAAAAGCATGCTGCTAAGGTCCCTTACTTCAGGACCAATTACGGTTTATCTTGACAACATGTATATTATAGGTTTATTTGCTTGGTTCTATAAACTAGGGTGAGATTTTTTTCCTGTTTTTGCAATCTGTTAACATTACTTGTGATGTGCATTGCATTTTAGTAAAAGATTTATTTAATAAAACTATGCTATGTTTACAGAATGGTTTAGTAGGTTGGGAAAACATTTTATTTCAAATTACATTTCCAGAGCCATTTACAGAGATAATTCCATGGAGCACACATGAAAATATTACCAGGGAAGTGCTGGAAAGGAAGGGGTTTCAATGTGCAGCACTGAAGCGGCTGATTCTGCTGCATCTTCTACCAATAGTATTGAAAAGGATGACTCCCCACCATACTTCACCAGGCCTGCAAGAACGGGGCCACTTCTACATCTTTTCCTATGAATACTCTACTCACACCTTAGGTGTTTTGACTGGTAAGATGTAGGTCACTTTTCTGAGTTCTAGCTGGAAGAATAAGTTCTAGGTTTTTAACTTGAAGACTCAGAATGCCTGCGGCAAATTAAAGGTGTTGTTTTCCAAAAATCCTAACAGTATTTTCAAATATTCACTACTTGTCTGTGAAGTGAAAACACACACCATTATTTGGCATTTCAGCTACAAAGAAATAAGAACAACAAAATTAACTACCAGAAAAAAAATATAAATGAAGTCTTGTTTGTCTACATTTTAATTTAAAAAATAATGACACTGTTGAGCTCTTTTCTTCTCCATTTGCACTGTTAGGGAAATTATAACAAACAAAACAACCTAGAAATCCTATACTGAGGTCTTCCCTGGAATACTAATCGTGGAGTATTGTGTATAAGGATACCTTTTGTATGATCACTCTAGATTGGGGTCTTTTATTACAAAATATATCCCATACTCCAACCAATTCTAGTTTGGTGTTGTAACAAAATCCATGAAATATGTAGTTGGTCTTTAGGTAGCATGTGGTGAGGTAGGAGTTATCACATCCTAAAATGACTAAAAGTGTAACTGGAAAGTGTGCGGGTTGGTATCACACCCCATAATTAATATGTTTAGATGTTAATACTTTTGTATACTTGATTGAAATCAAATAAATTAAGAACTAAAGATATTTTCAGTAAGTAATATTTACAAAGAAATTGTAAGCATCGGCAACAGAACTATGTAGGTTTTTAATTTATTTAATTCTTAAAGTAATCTTTAGTCTTCCCAAACATAGAGATATGGAGAGTGGACTTTGAAAGTCCAAGAAAAACATGCTTTCTAAAATCCTCTTCAGATATGGTAATGAAGGTTAAGAGATAAAGAAGATCTAAATGGAAAGTAAAATCCAACACAAAAATGCTAAAATGCATAGAGCAGTTATAAAACAACATCATGTACAGACCAATGGACCATCAAAAAATGACGTAACGACTCCTCTCAAACATTTTCTTTCAAGTGTAGTCAGGGAGAGTAAGTATTGCTTGGAAGTTCTGGGTCTCTCTCTCTCTCTCTCTCTCTCTCTCTCTCTCTCTCTCTCTCTCTCAACAGTACATGTACACCGATATAACTCAAACTTCTGTCCTCAGGAAATCATAACCGCTTAGATAGTTTGAGATTTTGGGAGTGGTACTTTAGCTGGAGTACATTGGTTTGGAGAACAAAAAATGCAGTAAGCATTAAAAATGTATAAGTAAAAGGAAAAAATGATATTACTGTCATTTTTTATCAGATAGTAGAAATTCAATAGAACCTTTCATAACAAAGTATTATTTCTGAATAATGGTTTTCCATTTCTTATTCGTGTCTACTTAATGATTCAGTAAGTACTTGGAAATTAGAGCAGGGCTGACCCTTGCACCCATCCACCTGCTATTTTTCGAGTTCCAGTCTCTGTTTCCCAGGTGTTCATTGCCTGCAGTCCACTCGGGATAATAGCTACAGTTGAGGTATTAAACCTTGACAAAACTCTATGAGGCTGAAACAAAGAAGTCTGTGAAATGTCTGTTAGTCGAGCAAAAGTAATCCTGAAGTTCAAGACAGATTAAAGCAGAAAATGCAGCCAGAATGAATCACTTGGGACAATAAAATGTAATCTTCAATAAAATTATTAGTTATACTTTTTAATTGTTATTGGAGACAGAAAGCTCCTTTCATCAGAATATATGCGAAGACAACTTTCATTGCACCCCAGTGTGAAATTTTTCCAATGAAATGGATTTGCAGAATAACAACTTATTTTCTTAAAATTAATCTTGATGTCAAGGAAGGAAAGTTTTATCCACCTAAAGAGGAGCTGTTTTTCAAGGATGATGTGAACAATGATGTATAGTAGTCTGAAGAACAGCTAATTGCTGCAAAATTTTGCTTTGCTGAACTTGTTATAGGCAAAACTGAATTGGAAGTCAGGCATCATGCTGTAAAAACAATTTTGGAAATACTGGAGAAATCTTGGTTGCTCTACAACTCTATGCTAGTTGACAGGAAAACTGAATTTGGTGTTGACATGACCACCATAGAAATTGTTCTTGCTGATGTTATTGATAATGATTCCTGGAGAGACTCAGCCATCAGAAGATTGAAGTCAACAGAAAGACAAATAGTCACAGATTGTCACCTTAAAGAAGTTACTCCTTAGAATCTAGGTCGAAAAGAAAAGGTTTAATTGGGTTTCTGAGACAGTAGAGTTACTTCTGAAATGAGAAAGCCAGAGCACGTTTACAGTATTGATAGGATCAACTTCTAATCTTGGGCACTGTGAATAAATTCAAGATTTGTGGAAATTTTGGAATTCCATATGAACGTCGGATAACATCTGTCCATGAGAACCAGATGACACTTTGAGAAGTAAAGATAAATGTGAAGGGGATGGCTTTCTTGTATTTGTGGCAGTGGCAGGAGAAAGTGATGATTTAGGCTGAGTGATATCTGGTAACACTGCATCCAGTTATCAGCTTTTTTCACATCTCTGTGAAGTTCAGGATGTGTTGTTACCCAGTGGTCTCAGGTTTCCAGCCATACTTTCTCTAACAAGATCAGCTCAGTTTGCTGCTCAGGTATTTGGGTTAAATAAACATTTGGTATGGGCTGAACTGTAAGAAAACATATTGAACACATGGATTTCTCTAAAGAAAGCTGACAAGAAAATCAGACAATGTAATCTGTAAGAATGTGATTTTATTTTGGAGGAATCTATAAATTTCTAATTTAGCTGCAGAAAAATAAGAAAAATAAATGATGTTGAAGTCAAAGAAAACAAAATTGATTAATGAATAAAAAATAAAAATTAACTCAGTACACCAACTTCATGGTAACATTCATTTTGGAATATTAGTTTATATTTCTTTAAGTATTGATACAGATAAATAACATTTATAAGTGTGATGCTTTCTATTTTTCACTGGCATCATAAATAATAAAAACACAATGTGACACGAATGCAAATGATTTTGGGTAGCAGAGTAAATGTTACAGTTTCTCATATGTCACATAGAAAATCTTGCTGCTATTCTATTACATTCAACATTAATGTTATCTAAGAATAAATACTGGTATTAGGTAAATATTAACTAAATGCTATTAAAATGATTTTATTTAGTTTAGAATATTCTAAAATTTACATAAACTACAAAAAAGAAGTAAACATAATAGCAAAATGATGTTATATGAAGACATTTTAGTCAATGACAAAGATAGAAAGTAAATTTGAATTTTCTTCATAGTTAATAGATATAAATTGTGCGTTACTGTTAATATTATAAGGGTAAGCTTATAAAATAAATTTTTGCTTTACTATTCTACTTTTGAAATTTATATGATAATTTATAAAAAATTGAATTTTTGTAACTCAAAAGAAAGTGCATGTGAAATATTTTTTAAAGTGACAAGATGAACCAAATTTGTAGCTGAGGAGTAGAACATTTTTTACTGTACACAAGTCCCTGGCTCCAATCTTCAGAAAAATTCAACAACAAAATGATGTAGAAGAAAAAAAAGTGATCAGAAAATAAAATATAGAAAGTGTAGAACAAGGAAATGAAAAGCAAAATTGCAATCCCACATAGCAATAATTTTCAATTTAAATTCTATTATTATTATTGATAAAGTCATAATAGTAGTTTAAAATATAGTCTTGATCATAAACTAGCAATGGATTTCTGGGTGTGCTGTGAATAGAAGATAGAGCCCTGCTCATTTTGGTCAAATGCTCTATCCACTAAGCTATAATACAAGAGCAAGTAGTGAATATTTTGAGAGAAAAATTAGAAATATAGCATGACTTTGGATGTCCACTTAAGAATCATAATAAAAATTGTGTCTTAATGAATTATAATTGAGAAGAGCAACTCCTAAAAGATTTTGTAATGTTTTCTGCAATGCTCAGCCAAAATGTGAAAGTCATATGGTGAATTCATGAAAGCTTTCTGAATAAAATATATTCAGAATATTACTCTACATATTTTATTAATAATTCCAGTTTCTACTGACTCAGCAGAGGGAATTTGGCCAAATTAATTTTAATCAAAAACTACTAAGTAAAGCAATTTGAGAATAATTGTCTCACAAAGCAAATGGCAAACAGAGGACAATTTATGATATTTGATTGTTCATCTGAACATCAGTGATACATTATCAGAATACTCAGACACATGCAGTACCAGTTATAATTTCTGCTCCAATTTTAATAAGTAGTTGACAATTTTAATAAGTATCTGACAAATTTTAATATGTACAAATGTTATAGATTTGCAAGTTTTAAAATTTTGATGTAAAACAGGTATATTTTTAAAGCCATAACCCTAAAGCACATTTTATTTAATAATTAAATTATATAGGCAATCTTCAACTTAGGACAGCTTATGATTTTTTTTACTCATGGTGTGGAATTCATATACAAAACTCAATATTCCATGTACTCCAAATCTTCAGATCTTTTCCTGACTTCTGCAAAAGATACTCTTTCACAGTGCTTGACACCAGCAGTATGCTTAGGCTTCCCATCAGCCACTTGATTACAAAATTAAACAACTGCTACCACACAGTGTACTGTGTTGCCAGAATTTGGAGGATATGTGTTTTGAATAAATAACATGAGATATTCAACATTTTATTGTATTTTAGTCAACATTTTATTACAGATTTTAAATATAAAGTCTATATTCATATAAAATAGGCTTTGATTTTGGCCAAATATAATGTATTGTAAGTATTCTGAGCATTTCTGAAGTAGGCCAGGCTAAGCATGACTTTCAATAAATACATTAAAATTAGTTTTTACTTTGAAAATATCTTCAAGTTTATTGTATGCCCATAGGATCATCTGTATTTAACTTTTAAGTAAATACGTATGTAGATCTTTAAAATAATTCCATGTGATTAAATATGTGATCTTCCTTTTGTACTCTTGTCGTAGAGCCCATGAATTTTAAGGATGTTTTATGCCATTTCAGTTAGTTTTGAAAATCTCTGACTAGCAATATTTTATAATTCTTTTAAATGCCTCATTGCTATGCACTTCTTATTTTCCTAATTTATGAATAAGAGTCCTTATACTTGTTGTCCTTTTCCTATCCAATTTTTAATATTGATTTGAAGAAAATCAAGATAATTTGCTAGGTTACAGCATCTAGCATTCATCATTATTCATGGGCAAAATGAGGGGACTTATCTTCATGTATATACCCCAGACTTTTAACTGAACAGGACACTGGATTGTCTCCCTTAGAAAAAGAATGAGTGTTCTCAAGGAGGGAAGGGCTAACATCCTCCTAGTATCCAGTCTCTAATTCTTCTTTTCTCTTACAGTCCTGCATTTTTCTTAATGCTCAGGAGTGCTCAGACAGAATCTTATTAGTCTTCTCCTTACAAATGGTTCCACTTTACTCTCTATATTTTCATTTCCTAATACAGATCAATTTTGGATGATTTGCTAAGATTGCTGATATCTCTAAGAACCTTAATAGTATTATATTGAGCCTGGGAGAGCTACCCTTTCAGCCCTGGTTGCCTTTAAAACCTGCAATCATACTCTTCCCTGCTGCTTGTTTTTGTAAATAAAGTGTAATTGGAACACAGCCACGGTCACTTGCTTCGCTATTGTCTACTGCTACTTTCATCTTCAACAGTAGAGTTGAGAGCATATGGTCTTTATAGGAAAATTCTGCTAGCCTCTGCTCTAGACTGTTACATTTAAAAATGTATTTTGTGAAAAACACTGTATACTGAATATCTTTTTATAAAAAATTAGCACTTATCTGAATTACATGCAATCACTGCAAATGGTTTCATGTCATATTGTAGTTGAACATTTTCTAACGGATTGCCTCCTCTTGTCAAAAGGCTAATGTCATAGGGCCAGATTGTTGCAAGAAATATGTCATTATTATATTGCTGAATATCAGCATTGTGAGAAAATATTCTCATGGAATTCAAGTTTGCTCTATTTTAAGAAAATAACAGTGTATTGATTCAAGATTTAAAATAATCCAGGAATTTATATTGCCTAATATGGAAGGTAAATTACAGTGGAGAAACTAAAGACAAAAGCAACCACAAAATATGATTACCAAATAGTATATTTGAATTTCTAGAAATGTGCTATACTTTTTCAAAAACTCTTTAAAATAAACCATTTAAAGAAAAGGAACTTGCTATACAGTAGTACTTAAGTGAATTTTTTTAATGCTTTAGAAGACGTGTATGACACAAAGATATTTCTTACTAATAGCTTTGCTATGTACAAAATTAGTTTTTAATGTTATTTAGGTGATTCAAAAGCTTTACAGTTTAAGTCTCCAGCTTGCAATCCAACTAGAACTTCTTTAAAATATATTCATACTTATTGAATTATAAATGCCAACATCTGTTGAGTTAAGATTTATATTTATTCTACAAATTGTGCTTTTTAATGTGCCTATACTTCAGAGGGAGATTGTCTTTAATTTTTAAGATTGGTTTCTTTGTTTCTATCCCCAAATTAAAGAGACCAGCAGCATTTGAACCATAGGTATGGAAGTAGCTCGAAAGGCCATAGAGGAGCTGAAATAGGAGGGGATAGGAGAAGATGATAACAAGTGGGCAGGGTGGGAGCCAATAGGAAAAATAAAACCACAGGTCACTGAGGCATGAAAATATCTCTTTCCTATGTGTGCAGCTAATCCAAATGGTGACTCTAATACTGATGACTAGACAGACCCATAAGAATTTAGCTCATAGGAGAGAAACCTTAATCCAAAGGAAGTGACCTTCAATTCAATTTAAAGAAAGGAAAAAGAAGTAAGGTACAATTTGAAGCATCTATTTCAGATGCAGTGGCTGAGAGTAAAGGATTTTTAATTATGAATCCTCCAAAAAAATTCCAAAGATACATGTGAGCAGCAGTGTTTCCTAGTAGCTATAATAATTATAAAAGAATGCATCTATGGATTCTATAATTTGGAAGTAGAATCTCCCTTAAAGGTCTATGTGTTAAAGGCTTGGTACACAGGATGATGGTGCTGAGAAGTCCAAGACTTAAACATAAGCTTTTTCATAATTTGGGGATATCCTTTCTAAGGGGATTTGGGGATTCTGGTCTATTGCTCTCTGACTTTGTCTCTGTCTCTCTTTTCCCATCTTTCTCTTTGTCTCTTTCTGTCTGTGTATCTGTCTATCTCTGTGTCTGTCTCTGTCTATCTGCTCCCCACCCCCCCGTCAAGCCACTTTCCCATTCAATATATGATTTTTGTTTCTACATGCACTTTCACCTTGATAGGCCATCATCTACTACCCTCACCAAAACTGAGTCAGTGCAGTTGCCATGTATTTGAACCTCCAAAACTATGAGGTAAATAAACTTTTTTTATAAATTGTTGTCCCAAGTATTTTCTTGTGGTAAAAAGAAACTAGTATAGAAAATTAGTACCTATAAGTACCACTGTTACTATAACTGTACCAGAAGATGAAGAGAAGATTTTGGAATTTGTTAACAGGAAAAAGCTGAAAGAATTTGGAGGAGAATGGTAGAAAAAGCCTAGGATGCTGTAAGCAGAGAAGTATGTGCAATTTGGTGAAGGTTCAGAAGATAAGAATGCTGAGAGAAGTAGGAATCATAGGGCCGGGGATTTAGCTCAGTGGTTCAGGTGCCTGCCTCCCAAATGCAAGGACTCAAGTTCAATCCTCGGTACAAAAAAAGAAAAGAAAAGAAAAGAAAAGAAATGTGAATCATAAAGCTCATACTGATGAAACTTCAAATGGAAATAAAGATTTTAGCAGAAAGTGGAAGAAACTTCATACTTGCTATACAATAGCAAATACTTCAGTTACACTGTATTCATGTCCTGAGTCTGTGATAAGTTGAAATTATTTGGTGGTAGAGATTTCAGAAAATCAAAGCATTTGGGCTGTAGCATGGGTCTTACTTTCTTTTTTCTTTTCAGGATGAAAAATAATATAAAAGATTGTTTGAAAAAATTCTAACCTGGTCAAAAAAGAATTTAAAAAGCAGGTAAAGTCTAGGCAAGGATGGTGCATTTGCTAAAGAGAATAGCCACTATTGAAAGAAGCCAAGCATCTGGATAGTAGGAAAGATGCTTAAGGGAATTTCAGAAATCTACAAAACCTTTGCTCCTATGACAATGTGAGAGGTGGAGAAATGTAAATTTGTTTCAAAGACCTACCAGTGCAGAATTATCTTAGGAAAGAGTCCCAAAAATGCCCTGAAAACTTAGGGCAACTTTAAGATTCTGATTTACAAGAAAAACACAGCACTACTGTAGCCATAACTAAAGTGGGTTCAGGTGAACCTCATGAAAGTGGTGGACTTTGGCATTGTCTATGTGATGATAGTTTTGCATACTACAGAATGTAGAGGTTTCAAGGTCATGGCAGCTTTCACTGAGATTCTAAATGAAAGGCTAGGAAGCCAGGAAATGTACTGAGAACTGTGGAAGTGAAACTAAACCTAAAGTGGAGACCTAGGAAATAGAAGCAGCAGATAAAAGCAAGAATAACAGAAGCTGCAAACAGCAAATCCATAGGGACAAGGGCTTCCCAACACACTTGGAACCTACCTCCAGCAAATTATGCTCTAATCTAGATGCTAGTTCCTTCATTTTTAATATTTGCTGTGCTGGATTGCAGTCCTGTTATTGACTGATTCTTCCTTTCTAAATCTTTTTATCTATCTTTTGGAATTTGAATGCTTATCCTGTGTCATTCCATGTCGGGAGCATGTAATACTATATCTTTAACTTTTATTTTTGCAGAGGCTCACAGTTGAAAGTTTGTCTTTAGTCTCAAATGAGACTTTGGTTTTAGAATTTGGAACAACTCTTCTAAAACAGTTATTACTTTTTAATACTTAGTCATGGGCCGAATTCAATATACAGCATGAGACTGACATGAACCTTTGAGTTCTAGAAACAGAATGCTATAGGCTGAATATTAAATATTTAATCAAAGGCATTTAGGCTAAGTCTTGGTAGTCCCAAGACACTGAGACAGTGCAGTGGCACTGTTAGGCAGTGGTGACATGAATAGGAGGTGGAGCTTTAAAAGTAGTTCTTAAATCATTGGAGATGTGGCCTCAAAAGTAGTTGTAAGATACCAGTCTCTTCACCTCTTTCTGCTACTGGTTCAAGATCTAACACTGTTGTTTCTACACATGCTCCCACAATGATGTGGCAATTTTGTCATCCTCACCAGAAGTGAGATAATGCACCTGGCATGTCTTTGAACTTCCAAACTAAGATAAACAAAACTTTTCTCTCTACAATTCCCTTAGATGTTTCATTGTAGTAATGTCTAACTTACTAATACAGTGGTGCTTTGGGCCATCATAACTCCTGATCTTCTCTATTGAAGAAGGTGGCATCAGACTAGAAGGCAGGAGCTTTATCAGAAAAACTATGTGACAACTAATCAATTGGAATTTCTTGGTCCTTTCTTTTATTTTATGAACTTATGTTTATTTTTAAAGAGATTTACAGTCTAGCAGGTAAAGAATAAGAAAGATTGCATAGAAGTTCCTTAGAGAACTAAATTAGTCTCAAATTGATATACTCAGCAGCTATTCGGAAGTCCTCATATATTCAACTTCTCAAAATAAGCTCTTGGATTCAGACTTCATTGATTTTTTTAATATATAAAAAAGCTGGAAAGTTTAACCTGACAGAGAGAGTACAGCTAGTATTAAATCATTTGAATCCCACAAGAGAAAAATCTTCCACAGGTCTCCCAGGACCCATGCACCTAAACCATCCCTACTTCCCCAACTCAAATTCCATTCACTTGACCTCATTAAACCTTCCTCTGATTATAAATGTGAATTCAATTTCTCTCAGGTGACCCAAAGCTCAAAATAGCATTATCTCTGAGGACTAATAAGACAGAATTTCTCTGGAAACTTACTATTTGATTCAATTCTGCTACAGTGTGCTAAAATTTCAGAAGAAAACCATTCATACATAAACTGAAAAAGAAATGTAAAGAAACCAAAGGAAGGAGTCAACTTTAAAACAGAATTAGTTTTAGACTATTATGGAGAAAACAGAAGAATTTAAAAGGGAAGAGAAAATGGCAAAACTATAGTTTGAAGTTAAAGAACCCCTATGCTGTCATTGAACCTTCATTAAAATTTGATAATATATTAACTATAGTCTCCCATAGCATTCCAGAATTCCAGAGATGACATCTGTGCTGAGTTTGACAAGAATAGGACTTTCCATGCCAAGATGCGATAGGAACTAGAAGATTTATTAAACTTCATACACAAAGACATGCATAGTCTTATAAAAACATCAAAAGATCAATTACTCTAGTCATAATTATTATAAAGATAAATACATACATCTAAACAAAGTAACTCAGATTAAAAGATATGTAGATAAACTTGATCACATGACAAGCAATTAATAGGAAATAGCCACTGCTTTTTCCACATATAAAGAAATAGATTATTAATTTTAAATTAAAAAGAAGCAAATGACCAAAAATTTAAATCAACCAAATTTATGTTTTAAAATAATCACTTTATAAATGGACAGATAGTAGTATCTTTTATTTTTAAATAAATTTTTAAAAGCAAAATAATAACTAATTTTATGTTTATGAATGTTTGAAATACAAAATAGCACAGAGATCACCTAAATGAAATAAAAAAGTAAGCTACCTTGTGATAAACAATTTAAGAAGCATTCAAATACATATGGCAAGAAAAGAAATTCAAGCAAAAATACCATATATTTTATTCATAAATTATATGAGTTCCTAGCAAGATAATATAGTAAGTTTATGTTAGGTGTGAATGCATTATTAGAAATATTTAGGTATACAACATCACATTATCATTTTTAGGATGAATCTAAAAATATTAAAAATATTCTGGCAGAGGTACAGTAAATTGAGACTACTACAGGTAATTTGAATTAATTGTTATTATCTAGCATGTCTATAAGAACAATATTTCTCCTATTATGATCTTTGAAAAAAATTATATTGACTCTGTCTGCTTGACTCTTCACATGTCTAGTTCTAAATTACATTGTTTTTGTACATTGCTAGGTGAGATTTTAGAGTATCAAGTTTAACACTCTCCCCATTCCTGAGGCTCCTCATACCTAGTTTGTACTATAACATCTGCAACTCTTTATTTTGCAACTTCTCCAAAATACATTATTTTTATCAAAGGACTAAAAATACTTATTACAAAGCCTAAAAATGTGATAAATTATAATCATATATACTTATAGGCCATAAAAAGTAGTAACACTTTGTAGTTTCCAATAGTGAGAAGTTTAATTATATACAAATAGTAGGCAGTAATTTGCTTTATACAGTATTATTAATGAAGAGAAATGACCTTGTAAGGATATTCAAGATAGTCTTAGCTTTGCATTAATATTATTTTGTTATAATTTTATTTGTAAATATTCAAATGATATAAAATCAAAATTTTAATCTATATTTTTAATTTTCACAAATATGGTGATTAGGATGCAATTTAAACTTGATTGACAGTTTTGAGATCTCCCTTGGATATTGCTAAAATATACTTCCAGATACATCTGGGCATATCATAAAGGCAAGACCTTGGGGTCCTTGCATCTTCCTCTGTAGTACTGTTTCTTTGCTCTGCTAACTGACCAACATGAAGTAAATAGTATTGATCTGTCATGACCTTTCATCACCATGCTTTGCTTTGGACCCAGCTGCACATGGACTGAATCCCCCCTAAAAATGTAAGCCAAATTAAAACTGTCCTTTAAGTTGTGACTATAAGTTATTATTCCCAACAACAAGAAACCCAACCAACACAGAAAATTGAATTCTAAAATGCTGTAAAACACTTTGATGGAGTATTCTGGTCTGAACTCGGAAGACCAGCATGCAGACAGGGAATATGGACAATCAAGACTGCTCAGGTTTCACTTGAAAACAACTCCAGTGGCAGTTGAACTAGAGGCCATGTATGTTTAGAGTCTAGAAAAAAATTGTGCTTACATTTTTCCCACAGCCTGAGACTTGAGAAGACTGAGATTTAGAGAGATGGATTAGTTAAATTGGTGGAAAATATTTCAAGACCCTCAAACATTCAGGATGTGACATGTTTATTACTTGCAGCCTTTAAACAAATTTATAGTAATAACTGGGAACAAGAGCCAGAACGGAAACTGACAAAAATAAGTTTTGGAAGTGCATCAAGTTCGGGCCAAATGAAGTATGACTGCTGAAGAGATTAGCAACATTGAAAAGAAATCAATTATTTGTACACAGACAAGAACACCCTTTGAGGGTATGAAAAATCAGAAAAGATTGGTCCATTAAAGAATCAAAGGTCCAGAAATGTAAACCATTCATTGAAGAAGATAGTCCCTGGTATACCTGTTTAAGAAGAATCTCTTAGAAATTTGGTTCTTCAAGATTAATTTTACTGTGCTCAGTCATCCAGGCACTCAGAAGGCATTGGAGCCATGATCCAAGGGTCTTAGCCAACTGCTGGAGATAGTAGTAGACTTTGGTGTCATCTACATGATGCTGGTTTTAGTGACATAATGAATTCAAGAGCTGTGGAGTGAGGAAGGCTTCTACTCAGGTTTCAAAGAAATCCTGGAAGCTCAAGCAAGAGACCCTAAGAGAACAGTGAATGAAATTTTGGGAATGAAACAAAAGGTGAAGCGAAAACACAGGAGATTGGATATGGAATATCTACCAAGTACAGTTGCAGCTCAATCGTGGAACCAGGTCAAAGATAGGACATGTGGTCTACAATCAGGCCACCTGTCTCATGGAAATCATATCTCACCATCATGTGACCCATCTGCTGTACATGTAGCTACAAGTTTTAATATTTGCACTACTAGATTTGGCCCTTATTATTGTCTAGTATGTTCTTATTCCACTATCTCTATCTTTTGTAATAGGAATGTTTACTCTGTGCCATTGCACTTTGGGACTATATAACTTGTTTGTTATGGTTTATATTTGGAGTGTCCCCCACAAGCCTCATGTGCTCGAAAGATGACTTGATCATAGGAGCACTGTACTCAAGAGAAGATTAATCCAATTGACTTGCTGTCCAGGGCTGGCACTTCATTAAAGGTGTCACTGGGGATGAGACCTGGAAGGATATATTTCCATCTCCAGTTACTCTCTTTTCTCTCTGCTTTCTAGCCACCATGATATGAACAGCTTTATTTCTGACAGAAACCCCTGGCATGTTTTTCTTACCTTGGATCTGTTGGACTATGAAATTCATCCACTAGAACTGTGAGCCAAAATAAGCCACTCCTCCTTTAAATTGTGGTGGTTGGGTCTCAGCAAAAGGAAAATAAGACTTTTGTTTACAGTGTTTTAGATGTAGAATTTCCTTGAGCCTCAGAAAATACTTTGACTTGGACTTTTGAAAAATGTTTGAATTGTTAAAACTTTAGTGTAGTGATTGTTTTGTTTCTGGTTGTATAAAAGAGAGTTGTATTATGTTAGATGGAGTTATGAACTTGCTATTTGTTTGGAAATATGTTATGTTTAAGGAGCTGTGTTTGGGTATGAAGTTGACCTGGTAAGGAATATAGTGATGGGGGTAGAGTGTCATCTTGATTGGCTTTGAAATCCCCCTGGGGATTGCTGGAACTCACTTCAAGATGTGTATTTGTGAGTCATGGAGACATAGCCTTTAGGTCTATTTCTGGACCACTGCCTCTTGTTTTCTGGTACTATTCTCTGCTGTACTTCCCAGGCACCATGAACTGAGAAACTTTGCTTTGCCCCACCCTTCCACCATGGTGTTTCTGGTTTGAAGCCAGCTAACCATAAATATAATCTCCATATTTCCCAATTTCCCTGAGAATATTTACCAATGGCAATTGTATCTGCAGCCTTTACCCCAGTGTAACTGGTGGATTATATCCTAACTTTACACTTTAGTGATCATCATATAATAGCATTTATATTGTTAAGGATTATAAACAATTTCTATTTAGAAATAACTCAAAGAATGGTTTTTGTGCTTCATTTTCATACTGAAAATCAATCAGATTTGCTTCAACTCAAATAATGAGTGTATGTGAAATTAAATGAATGCTTTTTATTTTCAAAATGGAAAAAATGGATAATGTGAGTCAAATTAGATCTTTCCTGTAAACTGTGGGTGTCAGGTTTTTGAAGCCAGCAACAGAAAATCTAGCAAATGTAATAAATTATATAACTTTATAAGATATCAAAATTTGAATCCTTATATATTAGTATAATTCTATTGATTGAAATCTCTATAGAAATTTTATCTCTGAAAATGGCTAGTGTATCTTATACACTTATAATACTGATAGATATTTTTATTATATTCACTACAAACATTCATAAAATCAGAAAAGAAATTGTATGTCTTCTGGAATTCACCAAAAATCTAAACTACTAATCCATTTGGTACAAGTTGTTCCAGTACACATTTATTAAAAAGAATACAAAATATACTGAATCTACTTAGAATTTTTTAAAAATGTATAATAATTCACAATAATAAATCATTAGGTAAAAATTATAAAAATTAATTATGAAGAAAGTAACATATCAGCTATTTATCAGAAGCATTCATTTGTGAATGGTATTAAAACATTTATCATTGTTTCTAAGATATTTTTTTAAATGACTGCATTACTTTGGCATGTTTTATTTTTTACTACCCTGCTTTGAAATTTTACAAAAATCATTAGACTTTTATTTCAATAAAGTAAGTTCTGAAATCTAGAAATATTTTCATAGGAAAATAAATTTTGTATATTTTAAACACTTTTTAAAAATTTAAATTATTGTGGAAGTCTTTTTCTCAAGTATGACAAAAGTAATATTAATGAAACAAGTTCATGAAGATTATTTCTGCATAATTCTGCATATTAACATAATACTGTTTGTATAGGCAATTTAACCCCTGTAGGACTATTCAGTGGCACAATACTTCATGAAAATACTTCAAAATATAAAAAACTAAAATGCAAATCTAACATAAACAGAGTAGAATAAGACATTTTATACAGATAATAGAGTTGTATTATATGCATATCAAAATAGTCATGGATAAGAATGAAACAATTTTTCAAAGTACATCAGGGAAAATATGGGCAAAAAGTGTCTTGTAATTCTTGGATTTCAAAATTTCAAACTTCAGGATTTAAAAATTTTGAATTTGAACAATTTACCTTTGAAGTGCTCTTTATCATTGCTTGCTTGGTTTTTTTTTATTTTTAGAACTGGGGACTAAAGCCAGGGCCTTCCACTGAGCTTTATCACCAGTCATTATTTAAGTTTCATTTTGTTTTATTTTTCCTTCTCTTGTCTTGTTTTGGTTTTGGTTGATTTTTTTATTTTAAGACTAGGTCCACTAAATTACCCTAGTAGAATTAAACTTGTGTATCTCCTGTCTCAATTTTGTAGAATGCTGGGATTACAGGCGTGGGCCACCACACTTGCCCTAACTTTGTTATTTAAAAACACCTATTTAATCAGATTTTTTTTAAAAAAAGAAAAATCTTTTATTATTGTAAAAAATGAAACTAAAATACAACATTATCAATGAAAAGGTTCTTATAAGAAGGTAATTATTTCTATATAATATAAAAATTGTAACATTTATGGTCAGAGTTCCATCTCAACAAGTGGTTTTCTGAAAGTTACTTTAAAAAATGAATAGAAGCAATACTGTGCTCATTTTCTTTTTTCCAGAACTTAGAAAGGTTTCACCAGCCAAAACACAGACTACTAATGATTGAGATATGAAAATTCTTTCAGTTTTTATTGAATAAACTAAAAATGAACTATAATGAGATGAACATACCTGAATGGAGAGGTTGTTTATTTCTCACAAGTAGTGGTATTTCATTGAAGTAATCCAGACCTTGACAAACACTGACAGTGCTTCATGACATACTTTCATTGTCTAGGGACAGAGGAAAAGCACTCTTCATGAATGAGGCAAATGATTTCTCCATGCTGGGATAGGAAACAGAATTGAAGAAAGTTTTAATCTCCAAAAGTTAGAATGGTATGCTGATTTCCACAGGCTCTTTTCATGTATTTCATGAAGGTTATCAATACTAGAAATTAAAATAGTGTGTTTTAAAAGGATTATCCAAACCTTAGAACTTTAAGTTATAGTCCTGAGCAAACATAACCTATAACACAGGATAATTTTCTTAAATACCTGAGAAACACATGACAAGCAATAATTTCCTTGCATTTAAGTGATGTGACTCTGAGTATTCAGAATTTAAAAATTATGTTGTAATACGAACTTAGTTTACTCATAAGACTAATCTTATATTTTGAATCTGAAATGTGCCACACAATCTCATGTGTTAAGGGCTTGATCCTAGAGTGGTGCTATTGTGCTGTGGTTGAACCTTTAGGAGATAGGGCCTAGTGGGAGAAAACTGAGTCCTTGTTGCACCCGTCATTGATGGGAATATTGCAATCCCAAAATCTTCCTTTCCATCTCTACTTTCTGACAGCTGAGGTCAACAAGCCTCTTCCAACATTTGCTCCTACTATACTGTACCGTGTTACAACAATCCCAATGCAGCAAGCCCAAACGACAGGCACAGAACCTTCTTGAAATTGTAAGCTAAATAAATCTTTCACTCTTTTAAGTTGATTCTAATACTTTGAACCAAAGATGGAAAGCTGACACAGTTAGGAACAAGATATTTATGGTCCTGTTTCATATAATATGCTTCATCTTGACATCTATTTCCTATAGAGAGGCTCAAATGTTTCCCTCTGTGTTCTAGTAAAGTTTTAGAAAATGAAAATTTAGAAATAAAAAAATTAAGAAGAAATTTAGAAAGAAAAAAAAAACTAGAAGATGAAAATTTCCATCTATTCCTGATGGAAATAAAAATGAATTAGGGTATCACAGTGGCATAAGAAAAATCTATAAGAATCAAGCATGCCAGATGAAAAGGAAGGATGCTTAGTAAGAACTGATAAGCGTGTTGGTATTAATATATCCCAGTTATGAATAAATGGGACATGCAACATTTATACAGAAGAAAAATCTGGTCTTTAAAATTAAACTTTAGTTATGTATATTTTTATTTTATGTTTAGAAATCTTAATAAGAATGCCTAAGAAGTATATTTCACTGAGAATAATAAAGTGTTCCCCAGATATTTTGACAGCATGATATCCATGGTATGGCATCTACATTTTAGTAAATGAAAAAAGGTGCTTGTGCAGACATATAGTAAGTTTAGTGACTACAGGTATTTGATAATCTAAGTACATAAATTACATATTGTACACCCATTGTACACGGGTGAGACTATTTTCCTGACTGTAGAATTCATTACTGGAGCAAACATATCTGATGTGTCTTATATGTATGTGACTTCTATTCCATTCAGAAAATGTCAGTAACTAAGTTTGCACAGTTATCTTACATATTTCTGAATATTTTTCTCTCATCAGCATATAAAAATCCCAGAGTGATGTTTTAAGAAAAAAGTGGAACGTATAACTAGATAATTCTAAGTTTGAATTTTAATTCTTCTACTTACTATTTGTGTAACCTGGGAAAAATATCTGTTACTTATTTTGGTTTATTTCCTTACATATGAAATTTACGTGCTAAGTGCCTACCACAGAATTATTGACAAAATACATGTAAAATCTTATGTGTAATGCCTAATGTAGGCATTCTTAATTGGAAACTTTTTTCAGTAATTCTATGGCATAGCTTTTCATAAAGCTTGCTTCAAAATGTTTTATGCCAACAAAAAATCATTCCATTGTTGATGGTAAACACAGCAAAAAAAATTAGAACTTTCACTTAGGATAGCATTCATACATTTTTTTCTGAACAATATGGGCCATCCAATCACTAATTATAGCAATTTCTCATATTTGTCTTAGCCACTATGTTCTTTTAGTATGCCACTATCTTTATCAGAGATACATTTTTTGAAGCTACTTCATGGTAATAATGATGATCTTCAGTGAGGGTTGATATAAGAAGTAACTTGTTAAATGTAAAGATAATAATACTTTTATATGTCCTATTCATTATTTAAACAGTGTTTATTTAATAAGGGCCCTTGAAAGACAGTACCTCTATCAATCAATCTATCAATCTATCCATTTATCTAACAAATCATAAAAATATCCAGTTACATTCTTACTTTATATAGAGCATATATAGTAATGTGTACAGATCCTAATATGTATATGCATATACATACATTACAAGTAATTATGTTCATTGAAACATTTTCTACTGGTATGTATTTCTTTAGCGACAGAGTAAAGCACAAAAATAGATGTGTCATCATCTGTGTGTCGGCATTTAGAAAGCATGAATACGTGCTTACTGTGGGAATAACTGAACATTACATCTCAATATATTTCTGCATTTTGACATAAAGATAGCCTATTTCACTGAACACATGGATACAAGAGAACATATTGTATTTCTTTACCTAGCCTCACTATTAGTTATACGTGGCTATGCAACAAATACCATGATGCAGCTTTAAAGAAATCTCTGTAAGGGAATATCCCTGAGAACTCTTACAGCTTCTTCATGTTTTCTTTTACTACTTAGAAATTAAATGTTTTTATCTTTTTTTGGGGGGGCGTACAGGGGATCGAACTCGGGTCCTTGAGGTTGCGAGGCAGGCAGCGGAACAACTGAGCTAAATCCCCAGGCCAAATGTTGTTATTTTGACTAATGAAAATGAGGCTCATAACCAAAGTATTATTGAGCATTGAAGAGTAATAAGCCCAATCCTGGTCTAATTTGTCACATCACCTTCATACTCCACCATCTCCAAGTGAATGTGGATATCAAGGAGAATGAAACTTCCTTTTGTCTAAGTTACTGTTGTTGTATGGTTCTTCATACAAGGTCAACATATGATTATAAAACTACATATTTCTATGGATATCTCTGTTTGTCTCAATATACATATTAAAATAATCTCATAGGGAATTTCAATCTGGATTAAAGCTCAATATTTTTAAAAATTAAATTTAAGATTAAATTTTATTTGGGTGAATATGCAAAAGAAATACATGTTGTAATAGTATCTTTGTGCATTTTTATTAATCAAAAATGACACAGTTTAAAATGCTCTTCAAAGAGGATTATTTAAAGTCAAGATGTATTGTTATAAATCTGACTTTACCTATTATTGAAGTTTGTCCTTGGCCAAGTTATTAACATTTATATATCTCAATTTTCTTCATAAAGCACATATAATAATAAATAGTACTCAAAGGTTTGTTGTGAAGACTAAAATTAATTAATAGATATAAAGCTAACCAGAGTGGCTAACATTCATGATAAATACTCTAAGAATTAGATGTCTTCAATTTTGTTTTCAATCAATAAAATTATTATTAATTAGCTAAAGGATTTTACATATCACAGCCTTCCATTCTTACAAAATTGCATAAAATTGTTATTACTTTTTAAAATTTTATTTTATTGGCACAATTTAAGTATGCAATATAATGACATTCATCATTGGAAATTTCCACCTTTACATAATCTCTATTGGTTCTTATTTTTCCCCCTTCCCCTGCCCTCCCTTCAATCCCTCCATTCCTCCCTATTTACAAAGACTTTGTTTCCATTTTTTCCTTTTCTCATATTAATTCCATTTCCTTCTTTCCTTTCCACTACCCCTCCCACTTCCCTTACACCTTTGGATGTTTTCTTGCTTTTCACATTGTCTATTATACCATTTAGTCCTTATTTACACTTTCAGTTTCCACACTAGAGAAACTATTCAGTATCCACACGTGTGTCCTGTTTATTTCATTTGAGAGTATGGCCTCAATGTGCATACATTTAGCTATAAATGTCTCTAATTTATCATTTGTTATGGCTGAGTAGTACTCCATTTTATTATCCAGTCTCCAGTTGATGGATATTTGGGTTGCTTCCAAGTTTTAGCTCCTAGAAATTTTGCTGCTATGGACATGGGTACACATAAATCACTGTGGTATGATTCCTTTAATTCTTTGGGGAAGATCCCCAGCAGGGGAAGAGCTGGGTCAAATGGAACTTCCAGTCCTAGTTCTTTGTGTTATCTCCATACCAATTTCCACAGTGGTTGCATCAGTCTACACTCCAACCAGCGGTGGAGCAGGGTTTCTTTTCCACACAGCCCCATCAGCATTTGTTATTGCTTGATTTCATGAGAGCAAACATTCTTTCTGGAGTGAGGTAGAATCTCAGTATTGTTTTCATTTGCATTTCACGAATGACTAGTGATGGTGAACATGTTTTCATATGTTTGTTTGCTATTTCTACTTCTTTGTCTGAGAAATGTCTGTTGATTTCAGATGCCTATTTTTAGATTGAGTCTTTAAATTTGGGAGGTCTGATTTTTTAAATTTCTTTATAGATTTGAGAAAGTAGGCCTTTGTCTGAGGAAGAGCAGGTGAAGATTTTTTCCAACATTGTGGGTTGTCTCTTCACACTGTTGGTGGTTTCTTTTGCTGTGTAGAAGCTTTTTAATAAGAAGAGATCCCACTTGTTGATTGTTTGTGCTAATTCCTGGGCAAATGAGGTTTTGTTCATAAAATCTTTTCCTACATCAATGTCTTCAAGAGTTCTATCTAACCTCTGTTCCAGGCGATTCAGCTTTTCTATTTTAATATTAAGATTCTAAATCCATTTCAATTTAGTTTAGTGCATGGTGAGAGTTTTAATCTTAGGCACATTGAAACCCAATTTTTCTAGCACCATTTATTAAAGAGACTATCTTTCCTCCACTGAGGGAGTTTGGCTCCTTTATCAAAGATGAGATGACTGAGTGTTTCTGGAATTGTTTCTGAATCTTCTAATCTGTTCCACTTGTCCTCAGGTCTGTTTCTTTGCCAGTACCATGCTGTTTTTATCACAGTAGTTTGTAGTATAATTTCAAGTTGGGGGTTGTAATATCCCCTGCTATATTTCTGTTACCTAGAATTGCTTTTGCTCTTCTGGGTCTCTTCTTGTTCCAAATGAATTTTTGGATTTTTTTCTCAAGGTCTGTGAAGTATGCTGCTGATATTTCAATTGGCATTGTGTTGAATCTATATAGCAGTTTTGCAAGTATGGCCATTTTCACTATGTTGATCCTCCCTATCCAGGAGCATGAGATGTCTTTCCATTTTCTGATATCATCTGCAATGTCATTTTCAGAGTGCTATAGTTTTTAGATTAGAGGTCTTTAATTTCTTTTATTAGGTTTATTTCTAGGTATTTCAGTTTTTGGGGTGCAATTGTGACAGGAATTTTTTGCCCTATTTCTGTCTCAGAGAGTATATTGTTCATGTAGAGGAAAGCTACTGATTTTTGTGTGTTGACCTTGTATCCAGCTACTCTACTCAATTTAGTTATTAAGTCTAGAAGACTTTTTGTGGTGTTCTTGGGGTCTTCTACATAGAGTATCATGTCATCTGCAAATAATGACAATTTGACTTCTTCATTTGCTATCTTTATTCTTTTTATTTCTTTCTCTTGTCTAACTGGCCTTGCTAATGTTTCCAAAATTACATTGAACAAGAGTGGTGATAGTGGACATCCATGTCTTTCTCCTGATTTTAGTGTGAAGGATTTCAGTTTTTGACCATTTAGCATGATATTGGCTGTCGGGTTTTCATAGATGGGTTTTAGTAGATTGAGGTAGAGATGGTCTATTCCAATTTTTTGTAGGTATTTTATAATAAATGCATTTTGGATTTTGACAAATGCTTTTTCTACATCTATTGAGATGGTCGTAAGATTTTTGTCCTTGGCTCTATTGATATAGTGCCTTGATTCATTGATTTGCATATGTTGAACCATCCCTGCATCCCTGGAATGAATCCCACTTGGTCAGGGTGTATGATCTTCTTGATGATCTTCTGCATTCTATTTGCCAGTATCTTATTAATGATTTTTTCATCCATGTTCATTAGTGAGATTGGACTATAGTTCTCTTTTTTGGTTGGGTTTTTCTCTGCTTTGGACATCAAGGTGATGCTTGCTTCAAGGAATGAATTTGGGAGTATTGTTTCCCTTTCAGTTTCATGAAAGATTTTAAGCAGTAGTGGCAGTAGTTCCTCTTGTAGAATTCAGCAGTGAAGCCATCAGGTCCCAGGCTTTTCTTAGTAGGTAAGTTTATAACTATGTTTCAATTTCATTGATTGATATTGGCTTTAGAATTTTTAGGTCTTCTTCATTCAACTTTGGTAATTCATACTTATCTAGGAATCTGTCCATTTCTTCTGTTTTCCATCTTATTGGCATATAAGTTCTCAAAGTAGGTATTGATGACCCTTTGGATTTCTGCTGGATCCATCATATTTTCATCCATTTTATTCCTAATTGCATAGATTTGGGCCTTTTCTTTCCTTTTTCTAATAAGATTGGGTAAGGGTTTGTCAATTTTGTTTATTCTTTCCAAGAACCAACTCTTCGCTTCATTGATTTTTTTGTATCGTTCTCTTAGTAGCCATTGCATTGATTTCTGCTCTGGTCTTTATAACATCCACCCTTGAATGAGCTTTGGGTTTGTCCTGTTCCTCTTTTTCTAGAAGCTTGAGGTTTAGCATCAGGTTGTTTAATTGGGCTCACTCTGTTTACCTAATATGTGCATTCATGGCTATGAATTTCCTTCTTAAGACTGCTTTCATTGTGTTCCACAGATTCTGCTATGTTGTATTGTCATTGTCCTTTAGTTGAAGGAACTGTCTGATTTCTTCTTTAATTTCCTCTGTGACCCATTGGTTATTCAGAAGTGTGTTGTTCAATTTCCATGTGCTTATGTAATTTTTGCAGTTTCTTTTGCTATTGATCTCCAATTTCACCACACTATCATCTGATTATATACAGTGGTTAACTTCAATTCCTTTGCATTTACTTAAACATGTTGTATGAGTGAGTATGTGGCCATTTTGGAGAATGACACATGCGCAGTTGAAAAGAATGTGTATTCTGATTTTGTGGGGTGGAACACTCTGTAAACATCTGTTAAGCTCATTTGTTCCAGAGTTTGATTGAGTTCTAGTATTTCATTACTTTTTTTGTGTGTAGTTGATCTATTTGTGACAGTGGGGTATTGAGATCCCCCACTACTATTTTACTAGTGGATATGTGACTTTCCGTGTCTGTTAGTATTTGTTTTATACAGTTGGGCACACTAGTGTTTTGTGCATAGATATTTATGATTGTGATCTCTTCCTGTTGGATTGTTCCCTTTACAAGGATGTAGTGTCCTTCTTTGTTTCCCTTAATCAGTGTTGGTTTGAAATCCACTTGATCTGCAAAGAGGATAGCTACTCCTACTTTTTTTCAGCTCCCTGTTTGTTTTCCACTCTTTAACTTTCAATCTATGAGTTTCTTTTTGAATTAAGTATGTTTCTTGTATGCAGTATATTATTGGATTTTGCTTCTTGACCCATTCTGCCAGTCTATTTCTTCTGACTGGTGAATTGAGACCATTAACATTGATGGTTATAGTTGATACATATTGACTTATCATTGTCATGATTTTTTCTTTTTGTTGTATTCTCCCCCTTTACATTTAATTTCTTGTCCCACCTGATGGATTCATTCTGCTGTGCTTCCTGGGGTTGTGATCCTCATTGTCTGTTCCTAGGATATTATCTAAAAATTTTTTGGAGTTCTGGTTTGGTATTCATGAAGTTCCTGAGGTGCTCTTTGATATGAAAGTATCTTATTTCTCCATCAATTTTGATAGATAGTTTTGCAGTGTACATCAATCTGGGTTGGAGATTGTTTTCTTTTAGGACTTGGAATACGTCACTCCAAGCTTTTCTTGCCTTGAGGGTTTGCATTGAGAAATCGCCTGTGATTCCGATGGGCTTTCCTTTGTATGTGATTTGTGTCTTTTCTCAAACTTATTGTAGAACTTTGTTCTTCTGTTGGGTTTCTGTTAATCTAAACAATTATATGCCTATGTGTAGTTTCTTTTGATCAAGGCTATTTGGAGTCCTATGTGCCTCACTTATCTGTATGTCAAGTTCTTTTCCCCTGCTTGGGAAGTTTTCTACCATTACTTCTGTGAATTTTTTTTTTTTTATGTCATCTGCACTCTCTCCTGTTTCTTCGTTGACTCCAAACAGTCTTATGTTCTTCTTCTTTGCATCATCTAGCAGCTACTGGATTGATTTCTCATGGTCCCTTACAAGTTTGAAGTAATTCTTCTTCTCCTGTTCACTAATTGCAATCCTATCTTCTATATCTGAAATTCTGTCCTCACATTGGCTTATTCTGCTGCATAGGCTTT